>PVKU01000164.1:167156-499882 GCA_004027475.1 Anoura caudifer
AAAAAAAAAAAAAAAAAAAAAGACAGAAGCTTTCCCAACTCATTCCGTAGAGCTGATATAATTTTTGATACCAAACAGGGCAAAAAAAATGGACACACAATAAATCAATACTATCTGTGAACACACAGAGAAAATTTAACGTATAATGTAAAAAGGCCACGGCTGTCTACCAACTAGTATGGAACCAGGTTAGTATTTCACAGCTTTCCCACGGTGCTCTGGCCGTCAGCCCTGGCCCAAGCCTGCTTACGTTATGTATCTGAGATATGCTCCGATATATAACATATATGTGTAATGTCAAGTCTGTAAATATGTATCGGACCAGGGTCTGGAGGGACACAGACCAATCTGCTAACAGGTGTGAGAGGGTCGGCACCAGGGCCACAGCTGGTGAAGGAGGGGGACTTTCACTTTTTACTCAGCAGTTTTCTGTGAATTAAATTTTCTTATGGTTAAAATAAGATATGTGTATTCAATCCCATCGATGAAAAAGACTTTACGTGATAATGTATATGATATGATAAAGTCCATCTATAACTCATCTGTGAAGATAATTATGCACGAATGGAAACATCGAGAGTCTGGGGAGTCCAAAACTTGCCCTAACGGATATTGAAATGAATGATGAGCTACAGCATTTTAACAAGTGCCGCCCTGACTCAGGGATGGAAATGTCAATAGGTCCAAATACAATGTCCAGAAATAGACTCAAGCCCGGGTAGAAATTGCATGGACGACAAATCAATGGGGGCGTGATGGATAATGCAGGGGTCTCGCCATTTGGAAAACGTTAAGTTAAATCTCCATCATGCTGTTTACACTGAAATGGATGAGATGCTTCAAAGGTTTAAAGGTTTAAAAAAAAAAATCTAAAACTGTGCAGGTACTAGAAGAAGCCAGGAATGACTTGTATGCTCTTGGTGTGGGGGGAAGCTTTTCCGGTTCGACAAGGAAATGAGAACCCATGCAAGACTTCACAGTTAGGCTCCCCGAACATTACACAGTTTCGCACAATGGAGAGCACCATAAACAGCATTAAGAGATAAGCAGGGGAAATATCTGCCACACAAAGAGGATAAAAATTTATATTCTTTTTTAAAAAGTGAGAAAATGTGAAAAGTCCCAAGAGAAACCGGAGAAAGGAAGAGATGGAAGGGGAAATGCAAGATCCTTACAGAGAGCCAGCTAGCGATTCTTCCTCACACACAAACCAGCGCACGCTCTTTGGCCTGGACATTACACGTCCGGGATTCGCTTCTCTAGACACACTCACAAAAGTTGTAGCATTATTTGTAATAAGAGAAAATATAGGAAAAACCCCCAATGTACGCTGATGGGTATTGATTAAATAGTGACATATCCTTGCATGGGAATACTCTACAACCGTCAACATACAAAGGTAAATCTATTCATATTGACACAGAAGTTTCCAAGGTCATTATTTAAGAGAAAAAAATTGCATAGCCAAGGGTCACATTTTTGTACTGTAATTAGAGTATCTATATTTTCATAACTGAAGAAAAGGATTTTGGAAGAATATGCAGCGATCTGTTGCAGGGATGATTTCTGGGAAGTAGCGAAAAAGTGGAGTGGAGATGTCTCTATTCTATTTTAACGTTTTTACAGTTTTCATTATACAATCCAGAAACATAATTAAAATTCAGAAATAATTTTTTTAAGTGGTTAAGGTTCTTTTCTCATTTACATAGTCTGCATTAGTAGCAAAATGAAAATTTCTGGAACAGAAGAAGGTGAGCAGCTGGGTTGCTAATCCAGCAGAATGAGTTCAGTGTCATAGGTCATCTCAGATTCACTCCTAAAGAATATTCAAAAATGGGATTAGGAGAAAAGGCCCAGGAAAAACCACTCCACCTCTCCCTGTGGACTAGTCCCTAGTCATTGACTTGCCCTGAGTTGGCTGACAGCTGAAGGTGGCATTAGCCAGGGACGGAGAGCGGTGGATAAACAGTGGTGGGCAGGAAGCTGCCGTTGCAGTAGGAAACTCGGCCGGGGAATTGGACCAATGGGAGCTACGTGCACTGCAGAAAGCCCGCCCGCTGGGTGTGCTGTGGGCCACTGTGGTCCGTGAAAAAAACCTGGACTTGAGCATTGCAACATTTGGGCTGTTTATCTCCATTGGTGCTGGAGTTAGAAAATCAGATAAGCTCTTGGAGCCTCATTTTTCTTTCACCTGAAAAATGGGATTAATGATACCTATCTCACTGGGTCGTGGTGAAGATTAATCTGAAATATAAGTATGGAACTCTAAATAGTAAGGGCATACCTGTAAACTGTTACCCCACTGCCTGTGGAATGTGTTGGCCAGTAGGAGGCAGTAGTGGGACCAGAACACGCCGCTCCTGAAGCCAAGGCGCTGTGATAGGGCTGGGGTTGCTGGGTCAAATGCAGGATGCCCAGTTAAATTGGAATTTCAGATAAACCATGAATAATTTTTAGTGTAAGTATGTCATGCTAACTCAGCACCAGTCAGTGGTTAGTTTGAACTATTTTCCACTGCTGTGTCACTTCCGATTAGTTAGGCACATCTCCCAACTGTTTTAAAGCTCCGTGGGAATGCAGATCACGCAATATGTTGATCGTGGGCCCTCCAGGGTGCGTGAACGCTGACGTGAACATAACAGGTGGTGAATCACTGATAACGAGAGCAAGAATTCAGCTTAGGTGTCGTTAATACCCGAAGACCTTCAGTGCTGGGGTACACCTGGCTGCCCTGGGAACCTATGAATCAGTTAGTGCTCAGGAGCTCAGACACTGGCCCATTTCCAGGAGTTAAGGAAAGAAGGTCCCAGAAACCTAGTGTGACACAAACAGAATTCGGGTGCGGCTGGAGTCACCCAGGCCTGGCTTAAAATCTTAAATTCCTCCTCTGCTCTGAGTGTTGCTGCATGTTATGATTCCCTAAGAGAGAAGTAGGATTTTTCAGACTCTGTTTGATGTATTAAATAAAGAAGAAAGAACATTTACGCCTTTAAATGTGGAAGGTAACTGAAGTTTCGCTGGGCTTCGGGCAGCATTTTTGAAACACTGGTCCCTGTCATTGTTTCTTATTACTTGGCTCTTTCCTGCTAAGCTTTCCAGTGAGGTTTTGGAGCTGCCACAATGTCACTGGGTTAAAAGAACATATTAAATCGGTGTTTGGCTAGAAGGGGGGGAAAAACCCAAAGAATAGAAGGGTTACTCTACCCATAAACAAGATGATAACCTACGCATTGTGCAAAATCAGTGGTGTATTTTTTTTTTTTGAGGGAAGATAAAGAACTTTTCTCTGGAATTCTTTGATGAAAGGTATACTTGAATCCACACACACACACACACACACACACACACACACACACACACACACGATGTGACAAGGAAATACTTTGCGTACCGAGTTGTGGCCATGGTTATGTAGGAGGGGTCACCATTTCCATTTAAACAAAGCAATGGGCAGCTAGAAAACACTTCTTTAAAACCACAGAGTCTCTTTGAAGGAAGAGAAGAATCTGCATGCTACCTTATTCATTAAAGTTAGAAACTGCCGCGCCTCTAATGAGCAGCCGGAGGGCGGGGACAGTGTCTTGAACAGCTACATTCTGAGGGTGCGCTTGGCATCATCCCTGAGGATAATGTGGGATTGCAATTGTGTGGGTTTTCTTCCCCAGTGAATAGGAAGTGATCAAAGATAACATTGCCGGAGAAAGAATTAAAATAGTGTAACATTGCATCAAGTTATGGCCGACGCCAATCATTGTATGGATGAGTGAACCAGATCCCTTCAAGAACGGTGCAGGCATGCTGTGGCATTCACAATATAATGACCGAGTGCAGTGGGGTTCAAATAAAAATGCAAAAGCATGTGCCCACTCATCTGGCCAGAACAGTGAAGTAGAAGCACATCTCTTTCAATAGATCCACAAGCCACATCCTTCATTTACATCATCCGTAAAACACGGGACTATAGGAAGTAAATTAAGTTGAAGAGGCTGCCTCAGGAATTTATCTGGGCAACGGGAAATGCTATCTACTAGGAAACCAACACAATTAGAGGCCCAGTCAGAGAAACAAATAAATAAATAAAGTGAAAAGGACTTCTCTAATTACGGTGTGATCACCTTTCCCAGTGTGAAGGAGGAGGGAAGGAAAGCCCAGCCCAGGAATCGAATTCATCATTGTGTGGACCAGAGTTCCTGGCATACAGTGCTGGACAGAGCTGTTTACTGGAAAAAGTGTGGGTTTATTTACATGCTAAACAGCACCGCCTTCCTGCTCCCTCCGCTGACAAAGACCACGCGGCAAGGATGAGAAAGAAAAGGCCCCCTTCCCCGTGCCAGAGAGAACTGGAACAGGACAGGCCGGGCCTGTCACGCATGCGAACATCTTGACCCCGTCCCTGTAAAACGGCTTCTCCAAACCTCTCCAAAGAGATGATCTTCGCTTTTTCAGTAACAAGAATCATTGTAGCAAGGAAACTTGACTCTGCATCCGAAGGAGGGAGGAGCGAGGGGTCAGAAATCAATACTCGCCTTAGTCAAGGAAATCTCCGTAGTGCGCTGCTTCAAAGGATGGGAAGAGCAGAATGTGACCCTTGTCAGAGGACTCCTGAACAAGGCCCAGTGCACCCTGTGCCCTGGGCTGAATAAAACAAAGGCAGCAAATACCTGATGTGAGGAACAAAGGCTGGCGGGTGGAGTGGATTGTTTCAAGGCTGGAGATCTGAGCGGAGGGACCAAGGAGGCGGGAGAGCCGAGGTCACCCGCCATCCCACCCTCTCCCCGGGGACTGGAGGACTCTGCTCAGAGGGTGCGGCGGTCGACTCCAGTCGCGTTGGCTACGCTAATGCAGGCCGAGCGTCTGTGCCCCCTCTCCGAGGTTTCACTTTCTTGATTTAGACAGCAATGCTTGAACTTGGAATTGGCAGGTGCAAATTCTGACAGACACCAAGAGGGGAAACGGGGCACTGCGTGGGAAAACAAAACAGGTGGGGTGTGGTTCTCACCCTTTCCTTGCTAGGCAGGCTTGGGCAAGTAACTTCGTCTCCGGGCAACCATTTCTGAATTTTGCGTGTTCTGTTTATCTCATCCTAAATATTTGTGTTGAACAATAAAACACACTACCAAAAAAAAAAAAAAAGACCAAATAAGATTGTTTAGAGAGAAAAATTCACGTAAGAAACTACGTTGATGGGATATTCATGTTTTTATTTTCTCCGTTGGCATCCGGTTTGCTGAGCGGGATATTCTGTCTGAATTCCGTTTGCCTTTCTGTTTAGGTGGCCCCCGACCGAGGATGTGCTCCCGGTGAGGCGGACAGCTGGAAGGCCAGGTTTGTGGCTGCCGTAGACTGCACCCCGTATGTCGGGGAGGGGCTGCCCGGCTGGTGCACGCCAGCCAAGGGGGTGTCCCGTGAGGTAACAGGCCCAGCAGCCATTGTCTGCCTGCTATTGCTAGGCAGTCGTTGCTTCCCGCTGTCCCCTGGCACCCTCCCCGGGACCACTGCCCGCTGGCCTCATCCAGCAGCCGTCACAAGTCTGTCACCAGAGAACAACATGCACCCAAGCCACCCATGTGTTCACTGCTCTCCAGCAGGAGGGCCTGGCTGCAGGGTCTCTCTGTCTGACCCAGGAATCCTTTAGAGTTGAGGGCCCAGCCTGAGGGGGGCCCAGCCACCGGCCCCTGAGGACTGCGCAGGGGGACAGTCATGTCACAGGGCCAGTCAGTCCTCACCAGGATGTTTGCTCAGTGGATCCTAGGACTTGCAGAGACAGTCTCCTGGGGAGGGCGTGACCTCTCACGGTGGCAGTCTGAGGCTGAATGAGGGTGGGTGGTGGCCCAGGCACAAGTCTGTAAGAGCATTCTGGAATCCTTCTGGAATTCTGAAGAGATTCGGAGACTGTTTTATTTACCAAAATGCACCCCGATTTCAGAGTTGCAGGACTTTTTCGAGATGCTGATTTGGGTAAGATTTACCACCTAAGGGGGCGGATGGACCGTAAACTTCTGCTTTGCGCCCGTGGGCGTGCGGGCGGCCTGCCCATCCTTACCATGTGTGGCTGCACCCCGGCCTCCCTCCCACCACCCCTTCACCTCCGCACCGCTCTATCCGCTGCTAGCAAATGCAAGACAAGCCTTCGTAAGATCGGGCTCCCCGGTGGCCCAAGAGGATCTGGGCTCTAGCAGGAGCTTTATCACCTTGCTGTCAGTGGGGCAAAGCCAGGGTCACCTTGATATCGGAGGTGTGTACCGCTGGAGCTGCCAGCACGGCCGTCCTCCCCTACCCAGAGCAGCAGGAGACCTCAGCCAGCGGCTGGAAAGGAAGGGGAGGAACAGGGCTAGGAACAGACGGTTTTTCTGCCTCCCTGGGGGGTAGAACGAGAGAAATCTGTTTTGAGACTGTCACTGTGGCTATTTTGTCCCCAGCCTGTGTGGCCTGGGAAACGCGGAGAACTGAAACTGTGCTGGCCCCTCAGACCTTGGACTTGTGACAGACAAGAGCTGGCCGGGAGACCACAGGCTTTGGGGGGCCTTTTGTAAACGGGCTGCTGCTTGTGGAAGTGACTGGGGAAGGCCTTGGCGGGCATCTTCCTGCGTGAACGGGTCACTTCGGTCCCAGACCCCGGGACTGCTCCATGGCACCACGCAGCTGAAGCGGGGAAAGGCCTCTGCGAAGAAATCAGCCAGACACCCACTCTGCTCCTATTAATGAAATTTCAGAACCTACGCCAGACCTAGATACAAAGCACGGGCTAGAGCGGTGCCCCAGAACGGCATGTGGAGGAAAGCGTTTGGGTAAAAATGCGGCACTTCCGTCCTGGAAACCGAATTTCATCTTGGAAGCTTTACGTTCCACGCTTTAAGTGGGAAAGTTACAAGCTTATTACAATATTCCCAGCGTTGACCAATAAGGTGGTGATTTATCAGTTTATTGCCAAAAGGAAATATTTTACATCATGTATACACCTCGGTTAAAGGCATTTATTTATTTTTTTCACGTTTTTAGAAAGTGTTTCTGACGAAAATAAAATTCACCAGGAGAACTCCCTAAGCTCTAGCCCCAAGGGCTGCAACCTAATTTTTAATTAAATCGATTGGGGTGACATTGGTTAATAAGATTACATAGGCTTCGTCTCAGTGTACAGTTCCATGAGACGAGATCTGTATATCGCCTTGTGTGTCCACCACCCAAAGTCCAATCTCCTTCCGTCGCCATACATTTGCCCCCTTTACCCTTTACTGCTCCCACCCCCCTTTCCTCTGGTAACCGCCACACCGTGGTCTGTGTCTACGAGTTTTTGTTTGTTCGATGTATGTTGCTTCGGCTTTGTGTGCATCATGTTCTTAGCACTCTCTTCCTGAAACTGGTGATCTCCAAACAGGAGGGTGGGATGGAGAGGGTGGGGTGGCGTGTCGGAACCTGCAGGGTGGGCTCCACAGCATAGCAAAGAAATGCTCTTCTTCAGACTTACTGCTTTCAGAATAAGAATCACAGAAGTTACAGCTTGACAAAATCTTTTTGGTTCCTGGGGGATACACAAAGGTTAAAGAAGAAAAGCTAATTCAAGTAAGTTAATTAAAATAAAAAAATGTTGAGAAGCTGTTTTAATGTTAAGCTGGTCTGAAGACTTTAACTCCGAGGGAGGAACTTAGGTCCAGAAAATAATCGTATGAAAGCATAAGACATAGTGTAGACTGATGGAAACTTCCTGATATCTGAGTTAAAAATCGATTGACCCTGCATTAGAAAACTTCAACCATAGCCGATGAATAATAGACTGTAGATCTCTAAAATTAAGGGACTGAGATAATGAAATTCACCTATTCATCCCTATTTTTAGACCAAAATAAACTTAGATTTAAATGTGAAAGCAGGCAAGTATTCAGATCCTTAATACTGTGATTTTATTCTGAATAATTGCCTTTTATTTTCAATGCCTATTGTGTCTTCACTGTACCTCATGTCACAATTTAATCTCTCTTTAAACTTAATTTAATGCCCAATTTAATCTCCATGTGACAGCCAATAATTAAGAGAACTCATGTTGTGTACTTTGGTTGCATGGGTCGTGTATCTGTGTCAGGGACGGTACCATTTCTTCCCATGCAATTTAGCGAATGGCATCACTAGATACATTTATTTAGAAAGAACAAAACACCACAGCGCCATCTTTGAGAGCCAAAACACAGGTTTTCACGGTGATGTTGTGAACAGCCAAAGATTTCGCACGCTACGGGGGCCTACTTTTAGCCTGTGTGCATTACATGCACAGATGTGCCCAGCTATGTACATCATGTGATTTTTACATGTGCAAATCTGAACATGCTATGCACAAAGCTGAAATGTCCACTTCATAATTATAGTCATTACTTGGACTAATAATTTGTACCAGTGGATTTCAACCATCTTCTCCTTTCAATTGTCTAAAATATTTCGGGGGAACCCTTACTTGGGAGCCCCGTTTGCAAAAGGGCAAAGGTGGCTCTGCTCTGACCGAAGTGTTTGGGGGACCGGAGATTAAGTTCACTCTGAATGGCCTGGGAGTCCTTCTGGGAGCCCCTCAAGTTTGTGAAGCAGTTTGAAAGCCATCGCTGTAATATCATGCCCGACATTCAGTGGAGAGACGCCAGTAACACTCAACATCATTCCGTTTTACAGACGGGAACTGGGGACTCAGGGCGACTCATTGGCCCGCCACCACACAACGACCGGGAGAGCAGGGGTGGCTCGGCCCTCACACCTTCTGGCTCCGGGGTCTTTCCCACGATTTCACACCATCCGTGACAACAGAAAACATTCTCGGAGCCCCTCCAAAGTAGCCTGAGGTAGAATTTATGTACAGCGTGTTTCTTCATGTTGTCTGTCCTCAGCAAAAGTGACGGCTGGCGGTCACATGGCTCGTGCCCTGGTGGCTCGCCTGGATTACCTGTTGCAGAAGGTGGGGAGGTGTGTGCGACCCCTGGCCTGAACACCTGGCTGCTTCTCGCCCACTTGAGAAAGAATGCTGGATATAGGGCAGAAGGGTGATGTTATTTCCTGAATTTATTTCTATTTATGAATGAGGTGACTAGTTCACAAATTTCAGCACTAATTAAATTAGAGGAAACAGTTGCTTTTCATCATCCTCATTAAGAGACAGCAGATCTATGGAGGTAGAATGAGTGACCAGCATCATGAGAAATACAGGGTGGGCAAAGTAGGCTAATAATAGTAATAATGAATAATACAGTAATTGCCAAATAATAATACCAGAATAAACTGTTTTGAGTGCTCACAACTGTAAACCTACTTTTGCCCACCCCTGGATCATTAGAACATGAACCAGAAGCTACCTTGGTGAGAAGAGACTCCATGGCGGCCGACAAAGGAAGGGGATTCAGAGGGAAAACCAACCACCTGGGTGCGGGAGGGAGCGTCCACTGCAGCTGGGACTGTGCAGCGTGCAGAACTGCAGCACGCAACACGGGTCACGGACGGAGCCCTTAGTTTCACGCGCGGCCGACTCGTCAGGGCCGGGCAGGTGCTCGCCGTGGGACGTTCCCAGGTCTGCGGTCCCTTCCCTCTGAGGACCTAGGGATCCTGGTGTGGAGTAGGACAGCGACGCGGCTCTCAGGGAAATGCCAATCAAAACCACAGTGCGCTACCGCCTCTGACCTGTCAGAATGGCTGTCATCAAAAAAACAAGCGATCACAGTGCTGGCGAGGACGAGGAGGGAGGGACCCCCGCGCACCGTTGGTGGGCACGCGGGCTGGTGCAGCCACTGCGGAAATGACTACGGAGGGTGCGCAAAAAAGCAAAACTGAGACGGAACGGCCTTAGGATCCAGCAGTTCCACTTCTGGGCATTTATCTGTAGAAAACGAAAACGCAGACTCAAAGATGTAAATGCACCTCCATGTTCACTGCAGCGTTATTACAACAGGCAAGGCGCGGAAGCAGCCCATCCGTACAGAACTGCCCGCCCCCAGCTGAGTGGATGAAGAAGGTGTGGTGCGTACATACAACAGAATGTGACTTGGCCATCGAAAAGAATGGAATCTTGCCATTTGGGGCAACCTGAATAGGCCTTGAGGGCATTAGACTAAGTAAAATGAGTCCCACAGAGAAAGATGAATACTGTATAATCTTACTTATATGTGGAATCTAAAGAGAGAGAGAGAGAGAGAGAGAGAGAATGGAATTATAGATACAGAGAACGGGTTGCTGGCTGCCAGAAGCAAGGAGGAGGTGGGGTGAAGGGGGCGAAGGGGGTCAAAGAGTACGAACTTCCAGTTAAACAGCCAGTCATGGGGAGAGCGTGCACAGCGTGGCGAGTACAGTTAACAATACCGCATTGTGTGTTTGCACGGTGCTAGGAGAGCGGATCTTATGAGTTCTCATCACACGGAGAAGCGCTGGAACTATGCTGTGGGGAGGGGTGCGGCCTAGACCCGCTGTGGCGACCCCTGATTGCCCCTGATGTACACACCTGGATCGTTATGCTGTGCACCTGGGACTAATGTCATATGTCAACTGTATATCATCAGCCAGAAAAGGCCCACAGCTTATGATCTTCGAGGGGAAAAGTAGGAAGCAACGTGAGTGTGGGGGAGAGAACGCCGAGGTTTAAATCGAACCATTTTGAGGAAAGAAACCAATAATGGCTATAGAACCGTCTTGTCTCAGCCTCTTAAATGGCAGGGCAAGACATTTATAGGAGACATGCTATTATGTTTTTCTTTTTTGACAAGAGGATTTCGTCAGGGTGGCTGACAAACTGAGATGGGAGGGCAAGTGACTCAGGGCAGCTCATTAAATGCAGGAAAATGTCTCAGTTATCTGAACAATCGGAGTTCTTGAAGGCAGAGGTATGGACCAACCATCCCCTTCGGGTCTCGTAACACAGGTTTTATGACTCCCGTGGCCAGCAGAATTTTTAACAAGAGAATTTTTTAGCAGAGGAATTGACATGCGGCAGTAGCTGGGTCCCGTGACAGCTTCATAAATGCTACCGGAAAATCCGCTGTGTTCACATCATCTCGGGAAGCACAGCCCAGGCTTGCAGGTGTCGTCGGGGCACGATTTCTTGGAGCCCTCGACGTGGGCCCGCTCGGTGTAGAGCCCCAAGCACAAGGGACCCGGAGTAAGTTACAAAGTCAGTTAGATCAAGAACCGGCCCTACCTCTTCACCCCTCACAGAACACGGGCGTTCTGGGGAACACCGAGTGGGAAACGCTGATGTCCAGCCCTGTTCTCCAGCGAGTGTGCATGGCCAGAACTCTTAATAAGAAAACTCAGGATGTGTGGCACCAAACTTACTGATTTGGAATCGGTCTTGCCTTACCTCACATCACACAGGATAAGCACTGCCTACAAAAATCCCACCTCTCTGCCTTTGTTTAATTGGCAGGTAGAACGTCGGCGCCGAGCACCTGTCAGGCACAGAGCTGGTGGCAGGAGAGAAAGAAGGAACTCAGAAGGTGCTGTCCTCAGGAAGCTTCCAGATCAGCGCACAGCCTCTGACCTGAGGACTTGTCAATGCTCCCCTTGCAGCAATGCTTCTGGACTGTGGAGATCTTGTTTACACCTCTTGTAGCACTCTTACCACATTTTGCTTTGTACCATAGTTATTTTATGACTTTTTAATTTATTTGAGAGAGAGAGAGAGAAAGGGGGAGAGAGAGAGAGAGAGAAATATCAATTTGTTGTTCCATGTACTTGTGTGTTCTGTCGTTGATTCTTGCATGTGCCCAGCCCCGGGATTGAACCTGCTCCCTTGGGGTATTGAGAAGATGTTCTGACCAGCTGAGCTACCCTGCCAAGGCTTAAATTTGGTATTTATTGAACATGTACTCAACGCCAAGCGCTGTGCCCGGGGAACAGGAAAGGCCCTTCTTGCCTTCACAGCACTAAGCATTCAGGATAAAAAAGTAAATATTACAAAGATGTCATTGATGTTTTTTCTTCTTTGACAAATAATTGGTAAATAAAATTGTAAGTGTTTAAAGGGTGTAATGTGATGATATGTATCGTTTTAAAAGGGTCACTACAATCAAGTTAAATAATACATCCATCACATCACATAGTTACCTTTAAAAAAAAATAGGAATCAGCCCTGGCTGGTGTGGCTCAGTGGATTGAGTGCTGGCCTGAGAACCAAAGGGTCACTGGTTGGATTCCCAGCCAGGGCACGTGCCTGGATTGCCAGCCTGGTCCCCAGTAGGAGGTGCTCAAGGGGTAACCACACATTGATGTTTCTCTCCCTCTCTTTCTCCTTCCCTTCCCCTCTCTAAAAATAAAGAAATAAAATATTTTAGAAAGAAAGAAAGAAAGAAAGAAAAGGTATTGTTTTGCGAACTTGCCTGCCATCCTTGGGAAGGGGCCACACTACCTGCTGTGACATTCTAATTTTAGGGTGTGTGCTGCCGAGGCCAGCCCTCGTGGCTGCTGGCTAACTCGGGTCTCGGAGGCGCTGACCTGTGGGGACACGTGAACACTGCCTGTGGGTCGTAGACACGCAGGTACAGAGACACACCCTGGGCCGCTGGATTTGCCTTTGCCGAGCCCCTCCCAGCCTCCAGCCCTGTGCAGGAAATAAAAGGGTCCTTCCTAATTTAGCTTCAAGTTCATATTTCTTTGTACGTAGAAATGTGACCGTGTCTCAGGTGCCCTGAACCTATTTTTAAATTAAGTGATTTGAAGGACAGGGAGGAAATTTAATGTTACCCATATATTCTTTTGTTTCTTTATCTCTTGGGCTTACCCTTTATTTCATAATTGTTCTCTTCTTCCATATTTATTTTTTCCACTTAAAGCTAATAACGGAATAAAATGAAAGGGGAAATATTAGAAAGAAAATAATTATCAGTATTACCACTTAGAATTTTGCTTTATGAAAATATTTTAAAGCAATTACTCACGTGGAAGTCTTAGCATTCATTAATATATGTATTTTGTGCAAAATCAGCAAACTCCACAGTCCCAGTTTGGCTGTTATACACACAAATTAATGAATGTGCTTTAATGAACTTGATTAATATGCAGCAGTTTAAGATCCATTTTGTATTATTAGCACAGAAATGTTCCGCATTGAATGCTGCTGAATCAGAATGCTGTGTTTGCCTGGGAGGGCTGACACACGCGCACACACTTCACAAATAATGTAAAGCTCAGATTTTCATAATTATCATAATTCACTCATTAAGAAATTAGCAAACTGTCACAACCATAAAAGATCCTCCGTACATGGGATTTTCCATCTTCGCCGGCACTCGAGACGTACATGCAGTGCCGGGACCCAGCAGAAGCCCTGCTTCGGCATTTTATTAGCAAATTTTGCAAACTCCAAATAGCCCGAGTGTCGTATAAATTTATAGTTGTCCTTGTGTGTTGCGACGGTGGTTTTCGGCGTGCAAGTTTTATCTGAGAGCTTTTACTTGGAACTGCACAGAGCAATTCCCAAAACCTCAAAACTAAAGGAAAATAAAATTGAAGTGCCTTCACAATTGAGTGATTTATACATTAAAGTATTTATTTTAAAACAAGATTAAAAATACTGCCCTCCTAGAAACATTCTCTCCCGGTAAAGAAGCCACTCAGATGGAAAATTTCATCTATTTTAAACTGATTTTTTGCCTGAGTGGTTCTCTCATATTTTCCCAAAACCTAGTCGTGTCAAATGATTTATTCTATTTTAACGACGCTGTGCCAGCGGCCAGGAAGGTTCAAGTGTTGAAGTGGTAGGAAGCCACTGGCCAATTAGGTGTTCGACTGGAGTCTGACTTTTTTGTGCTTACACCCACTTCTTCTCTTCCTACCTCTGACCCCCTACTCAGCAGTACTTTCTTTGGATGAGAATTTCTGCAGAGTTCTGTCCTAGGAATCCTTAGGCAAATTTGAGCGATAAAATGCACATTAGGTGAAAATCCCAGATGAGGATAATAAGGTGGACAACCCCTTTGGCCACGGCTGAAGAGGGAACAGAGGACACTCAGGGACGGCCTGGAAAGGGCACCCGTATTTTCAATGTCTTGCCCCCGGAACACCTCTCCCCGGGTGCCCGTGCGGCAGCACCTGCGCTGCCAGGAAGGGCCTGGTGAGAGGGAGACCGGCCTCCGCGGAGCTACCTCGTCCAGGGCGCAAAGCCCTCTTCCAGTTAGATATGGATGATTTCTCTTCGTATCTTTCTCCCCCTGAATTAAAAATATATATATATATATATTTTTTGCTTTAACTATTGTCATTGACACATCATCCTCTGAGGTCACATGACTGTTTTTGAAAATCTGATTTTGAAGAAAACAACCAGTATGTACGATTTCTTACAGAAACCATTGTTTGGCAGAAAAATGAATGGGCGTTCATTATTCTGTGGGTGGTTTTAGTCATGATCTTAAAATAAGATAAAGGGTATGGTGTAAGTCTCATTTTAGGATCGCAAGTGGCGTGTGAGAAAGCTACAAATGTAAATCCCAGCTGTGACATTTGGGCTTTTCTTCGGTGGAAAAGCAGGATGACGGCAGCGCTGCCGGGGGTCTTCTCTGGGGGTCGGCTCCGCTGTTTCCATTCTCAACAAGTCAAAGGAGCCACCCTTGTCTTTCCGAACAGCAGGAGCCTGCGAAAACCCACACCGCATCCTGGACGGGTCCTCCCCTTGACCCACTGCTGCTCGCGAGGAATTCTTTCAGTGGAGCAACTCGGAGCTTCCTGAAGCCGCGGGGGCTTGGCCAGGGAAGCCCTCCCCAGGGGACCCCGTAATTCACGTTCTGAGGATGGAAGACGTTGAAGGCAGGCGTCTCAAGCTGCTTCCTTTACAAAGACCCCTCTGGAAATAAGGAGGTCGTCAAGAAACGAGTTCTCCTTGCCACCTCGACGCGTGCCTTCCGGGGGGCTCAAAGGAGAGCCTTCGTCAGTGCCGACGACCAGATGCTACTTACCGTGGTGTCTCTCTCTCTCTCTCTGTCTCTCTCTCTCTCTATTTTTTTCCCAATGACAAAGTACTTGTTCTATTAAAAGGAAAAATGAAGTTATAATGCTCCCTAGGAAGTCATCTGTCTCCTTCCAGCTGTCCAGTGACACACCTTTAACTTTGTGAAGTCCCTTGTTTGTTTGTAATTTAAACTAACGTGTCGTTTCCGCGCAGCTCGTTTCCCTGCACGAGAGGCTCGTGCGTAGGGACGGCGGGGAAAGGTAGCTGAGCGCCGCTGAGCCTTGTGAAGAAAGCACAGTGAATGGCATGCTGGCCCCCGCTTGGGGAATGGAGGTGGTGGGCATGTCGATGAGGATTCTGTTGTAAATAATAGAAGGCGCCTTCCCTATCTCGGGCAGAAAGGGCTGCTCCTGGGGGAGTTCAGAACTTAGGTTTCAGGAGAGTGAGCCTTCCGTCGACCTCCAGGGATGGCTCCCAGGATGACCTTGCATCCAGAGGCACTAAAGCAGGAAACTGCACCCCGGGATCACTGCAGACCTCTGACATTAGCTGCTTTCCAGGCCTCAGGGGGCCACTGCCCCAGTCACTGGCCCCAGGGAGTTGCCACCCAGGCTGCCATTTGCAGAACAAAAACTGCAGCCAGAATGCGGGCCTTCAGGGCTGTGCTTTGCCTGCTAAATCCACAAGCGGAAAACAGATGTCTCAGGCATCACCTCTTCACCCTCTCCCGAACTCAGCTCCACATCCGGGTCTCCAATTGGCCAAACCTCAGTCTATTGGCTTTTTTTTTTTTTTTTTAGCTGCAAGGGAGTCTAGGAAATTTAGGGGGGCTGTTTGTTTTTGGTCTTTTCAATCCAGAAAGCACACTAGTAAGAGACTAGAACAGCTAGACAGTTTGCCAAATGTACTCCAGTATCCATAGACTCATTTTCTACTACTGGTTAGCCATGCATAAAATCCTTTGTAGTTTTTAAAATTGGTGTTATTTCTTCTTTTTTTTCTTTGGATCTTACACGTGGTTATTTTAAAGCCATTTTGAGATTGTTCCATCACTTCCATTTTGTCAGAAGTATGGTCTCCTGACGTGGTAAGCAAAGTAACGACTTCCTGCAAAGATGTTTACATCCTGATCTTTGGAACCTGTGAATATGTTACATTATGTGGAAAAGGTGACTTAAAGTGGCAGGTAGAATGCAGGTTGTTAGTCAGCTAACTTTATGATAGAGAGATCATCCTGGATTTCCCAGGTGGGCCTGACGTAATCCCAAGGGCCCTTAAATGTGGGGGGAGGTGCCGGAAGGGAGCCCAGTCTGTTGCTCAGGGGGGATGCCACCCATCGCTGCCGGCTGTGAAGATGGAGGAAGGAGCCATGACCGAGGAATGCAGGCCCCTCCAGAAGCTGGAAGGGGCAATGTAGGTTCCCCTAGAATCTCCAGAAAGGAATCAGCCCATCTGGCCCCTGGATTTCAGCCCACCAAGAGCCAGAGTGGACTTCGGAGCTACAAAACTGTGACAGGAAGTTCGTGCTGTGTGAGCCACTGAAGGTGTGGCATCCGTTACAGCAGCAGCAAGACACTGATGCACCTGGGCTCCTTTGCAAGTGTTACTTTTTCTCATGCCATTTGACGTTTTAGCTTGCACGTTCTTCTGGGGTGGGGTTCCCTCCTCTCTTTTCTGCCCTCACCCTGTCCCCCTGCTTGTGGGCATGAGCAAGGTCTTCACCTGGGGATTCGGTGTCCAGTCCCACAGCGTTAAGGCTGCTGTCCCAGGACCAGCCACGGGACTGCAGGGCAGCTCAGTCCCAACACAGCGGGGCTGCCCGACCCTGCTTCCTCCCACCACTGTCGCAGTCCGGGAGCGCCAATGGGAGCTCTGTCTGGCACCTTTCCCACACTGGAAAGCCTGTCCAGGCCTCGAGGTGCGTGCAGGGAGCCCGGCTCTGGGCCCTGGCTGTGCGCAGGACGCCCGGCCCAGCCGCCCGGAGCAATCAGGCCTCCCGCACCCTGCCTGCTTCCGCCCTGCGAGCCCTGAGGCGTCTGGCTGCAGACACACTTTCTGCTTCGTGGTTCTCTTTCTGGCTCATCTGCATGTTTAGCTCATTTTTTTTTTTTTTTAAGCATAGCCATACTTTAAAACTGATAGTCTGTACTTGAGACATCATTGAACTTACACAGTCCATATGAGGCGCTGGCTGCGTGCCCTGTCCCTGCCATGTCTGGAGCAGAGGGGAGAGGGGGCCAGCGCCGCCCGACTCCGAGACGGCCGTGTGCGGGGCGGATGATTAACGCTTCCCAGAACCCTGCGCCCAGGTTCCCACCGCGGTGGAGTCGAACAGAACACAGAGGGGAGCGGCCGGAGACGTCCACAGCTGTCAGGGACCTGCACTCTCGGGGATGTCGCTCTCTCCAGCGCGTAATGAATACCCTCCTGGCAGAGGCTTCGCTGGTTGAACGTAAGAAGAGAGCGCTCCATTGTTTTATACCTTCAGGTGGTTGTTCCAGAAATGCATCTCGAAACCTGCTATTTCGGGAAGCTGGCTCAGCTCCTCCGAGTTTTCTGCGGTCCGTCCATTCGCTAAATTGGCGAGGCGTTCCTGGAGGGTGATTGTTAGGGGCAGGGCGAGGGAGGAACGGAACACCAGGTGCCACGTCCAAAAGGTGGCCCAAGTCCCCGGGTTAGTCCTGGGCCCTGAGAGTGTGCAAAACAGCTGCTCACCGTTAACACCGGAAGTGCTCACTAAACTGATCTTCCGTGGGGAGTGATGCCTCCTCCCGGCTCAGGCTACCGAGTAGCTAAAATCCTATCAGGATGACGATACCCACCGAGTTCCAAGTTCTAAGAAATGATACTTGAAATAAAGGCTTTGCGGGCAAATTAAAATAGTAATAATTTCAGTTAACGTAATGATATCTTTTTTTAAACTCCCTTAATGTCCTTCAGCCAAAATTACATATTTGGAAAAGAAATGAGCTACGGAAGAAGACTTCCTAATTGCGTGGAGTAAGCCTGCAGCCATATCGCGGATGTAATTCCGATGGCCGGACGCAGAGGAAGGCGCCTCTGACGACGACAGTGCGCGCTAGCGCGGCGCTGAGCTCACACCCGCTCATCACGCGCAAGGATCTCCCCGAAAAAGAAGCCGGCGGCGTGCCCCCGCCTCCCCCGTAAGCGCTGCAGTCCTGGCCGCATCCGGGATCTGATCCCTGCCCGCAGGCCCCTCTGCAAGCCCCCCGCACCTTGCAGATCAAATTTGGACATCTAGCATCTCAGTAGCTTGCAAGCGATAGCGCTTGTTTTCCTGAAATTCGGCGGGGTCCTTGCTTTCTTTGTGTGTCGAGGCCGACGCGGTGTTCTCCCCAGCCGCTCACGCTGGCTCACCCTGCCTGACTGACAGGCTAACAAAGCCCCGGAGCCATTTCTTGAGATGAAAGGAGAATTACTTAAACCAAGCATGAGTCCTTTGAACGCTTCACAAGTAGAAATAACTGTTTCAAGTCTTTTTAAAATTTACATTGTGGCGCTACAAGTTTGTTGTCTATCAACTTATCAGTTAAATCGCTGACATTTACCGTAGTTCAAAGGCTGCAGGAACTTGCGTAGAATTTTATATGTGATCTTCACAGATGACGAAAAATCAAAAATACAGTCTAACTCTGATGAGTGATTTTGGAATTTTTTTTTAATGCTCAGGCAGCATCCACAGACAAGACTGGCAAAGGTTTACATAAAAGCAGGTCTCACGGTGGTCCTTCCTCTCACCCCAAGTCCTGTGGTTTCTTCCCTTGCCCTTACTGGGTCAGGGGTCAGGTACTATCACCTCTGACCTGCTGATTTTAGTGTTTCTGAGATAAAGGCTCAAAACCTATTGGCACTGCCCTGTCAGGAGCTCTGCTTTCTCCCCAGTCTCGGAGCCCACGTGGGTGCCTTCTCCTTCCACAAGGCCACTCGCTCTCCACCCTCCCATGTTGCCCTGCGCTGGTGGCCAGGACAATGGGTTCCTCTGTTATCCCTGGTTGACGTCAGGGGTAGCCATAGCTCGCAAATAGGCTCCTCTGCTGGTGACTCCACCTCGCAGTCTGGTCTCCCTGCTCGGCCTGTGGTCTGTTTACGCCCGTCTCCCCGAACCCTCGGGGCCACGTCATGGTCGCTTTCCAGCTGGGACTCCACACTACCGAAGCACAGCTGGTGGCTTTCGCCTGCCGCCTGGCCAGAGCCGTCACTGGTTTGGGCTCAACACATCCCAGGGGGAGCCCAGAGGTGGGAGAGCAGAGAGGAAGACTCCGTTTCTCCCGGCCTTGGTCAGAGGTCTGTCCGATGACTTCCGGACACCTGGAGAGGGACTCGACGCTCCGGATCAGCTCAGGGCTCAAGTCCTTCTAGAAGAGAAAGATGAAGACCCGTTCCTCACCCCAGGGCAGTCCCTGTAACGGGCCTGCGCCTCACTGCGCCCTGGAAGAGCTAGGCCTCCAGCCTTCATTTCATTTCCTAGGAGAGGCCACTGAGTAAGGGGACCGTCCCAGGCAGCAGGGAGGCTCAGCCAGGGCCGGAAGACGCAGCAGGCATCCCAAACGGTGTGAGGACCACGCTCCAGTTTTTCATATGACAATGTAACACTCAGACCAAGGCCAAGAGGTAGGCTGGGCTGGGGAGGGTACAGACCGTGCTCGGACCCCGCATCATCATTTCGTGATAGCGGAAGCTGCCTTCCTGGCTTTGCTCTCCGTGTGAAATAAAGAGAGCGGTAGAATCCTCTCTCCCTTCCCAGGAGAAAGGGTCTCTGAAGGTGTCTGTTCCACCAGTCCACCTTCTTGTCTGTCAGGGTGCATGTGCGCAGCCTCCCGTTCCCCAGGGGGAAGGAAAGGGAGAGGCATTTCGTGTCCTGGAAGGACCCTGGAAGCAGGATTCCGAGGAGCTGGGATTGAACTTGTCACCCATGAGTCACAGCCCTTTCACTCTCAGTGACTTCCAGGGCAAAGAGGGCCGACCACGCGGAGCTCTGCGGACACCCCGGTTTTGTCTGGAGGAGCGGATCAAGACAGGGAGGGGCAGGCCCTCAGGACGTCCCCAGACCGGTGTGAGAGAGATGGGTGTAAGAGCTCCCTCCGAGCAGCTGCCCAGGGAGCAGGCACCAGACTCGGCCCGGGGACCCCACCCCTGCCTCTCAGAGAGCAGCGCTTTCAGCCACGAAAGGATCGAGTCACATCTCCAGAGACAAAGCTGATTATTGCTATCTTCCCTTAGTGACCTTCTTCCAGGGTCCCTCCTGCAGCAGCTTGCTTATTTCCAAGCAATGAGCTGTTTGTTTTCCCCTCCCTCGACCTTGGCCTAATTCTTCTCTCGTATCTTCCTCGTCCTGCAAAACCTTGGTGCTGCTTGGAGGAAATGAGGGGCAGTTGTCACTAGGAAATATGTCGGGGTTGATGAAAAAAAGGGAAAAGAGAGACCTCTCCCTCCTCCCAATGTCTCTCTCTCTCTCTCCCTCTTTAAAATTCACCTGTAAAGCACTCCTGTCTGTTTTCAGAAAACGCCAGGACAGGGATGGGAGCCGGCCGCCCCAGGGGACGGACACATCCGGAAGATGGTGGTTTGAGATCCTGGAGGAGCACTCCGTTAGAAGTGACAGGCAGCTCCCACGTTCTAGAAAGCACACGGGGGACACTCCCTCAGGTTGTCCCCACCAATAGCATTCCCGAGTTCTCAGTGTGATTTGTTACTGTCTCCGATCCGGAGACCCTCCGAGGGATGATGGCCATTCTTCCTCCCCCCCCACCCCATAAGTCAATACAAAAGCAATTCCTATGCGTTCTAAGCTATTTGGTCTCCCACGGTGGCCTTTAATTTGAAAGAAAATGGAGAATTCTTATAGAAAGGCACCCCCCAAGTTAATGCAAAATGAGCAGAGCCGCTTCGTTTCTCCTGGGGGGCAGTATTGGTCTCACGGTTGTGTTCCGCTGACGTGGCTCTGTGCTGCTCGGGGCAGAGCTGAGCACGCCACGCGGGGCGGCCCAAGGCCGGCCTCACTCAGCTAAAGTGCGAGTTTGCGAGGCACACGTCGTTCTCGGGGGGGTTTGGCGGACCCAAGGGACGGAACCCGGTCCATCTCTCTCTGCCTCGCTTTCGAGGCTCGCTGTGTCCCACTCTTCTGCGAAGACGGAGACTGATCATTTCCCCACAGGCAGGTCAGGGGGCCCAGAACACGTGTGACGATAAAGCTGCCCGAGGTTACTGTTCTACACATCCAGCTGTTGACATGTCACCGAGTCCCTGAGTCTCATATCGGGAGAACCCTCAGAAGGTCTCTGGTTCTCCTCGATGCCTGGATCCCCTGCAACGTCCCTGCCAAACGGTTAGACCCCTGCCATGGCAGGGGCCTTCGGAGCCCCACCTTTGCTCGGGGACAACATAATCACCCCAGGGAAGCGGAGGGAGGGTGGCGGCTAAGAGCACAAGCTTTGGGACGCCAGCTCTGCCCTGTCCTCGCTGTGTGACCCTGAGCTCGTTCACCGAATGTGTCTACGTGTTTTCCTGCAACACTGACTTCCTCGGGCTGTTTGGGGCATCCGGTGAGATCACAGATGGAAAGCCCTTCGCACGCTGTCTGGATGCTGCAAGGGGCTCCGTGGATGCCATTATTATAATTTAATTTTAGCCCGTGTCTTTTTCACTGGCATGTCCACCCTTTGATTCTGGAGCTAGCTAGCTTCCCAGGACTAACGTAATCTCTCTTCCGCCCGCCTGTCCCCCGGATAATCGAAATGTTCATCACTTTCACCCCTTGTCCCTTCATCCTTTGGAGTCTGTGACAGTCCCATTTCCCCAAATGTCCGGTGTTCCCACTCCTCCCTGGGTTCTGCACACATTGGTCAGTCTCAGCCTGGCTTCTTCCTCCGTCATCGCTCTGGTCAAATCCAGCTCACCCTTCAGGTCTCAACTCAGATGTCCCTTCTACCCGCAAGCCTTCGGGTAGACTGTGCGAGATGCTCCTCTTTGGGCTCAGGGGCTCTGTAACCCTCCTGCCTCTGTGTCGTCATGGTGTGTTTGGTCCGCACCAGGCTGTGAACCCCGCAGGGGCGGACACAGGGTCAGCGTTGCCCGTTGGTAAAGCCACAGAGCCTGCCACAGCGC
Organism: Anoura caudifer; assembly: GCA_004027475.1. Classification (NCBI taxonomy): domain Eukaryota; kingdom Metazoa; phylum Chordata; class Mammalia; order Chiroptera; family Phyllostomidae; genus Anoura; species Anoura caudifer. The sequence goes on from PVKU01000164.1 coordinate 189,184, forward strand.
CGTACCCACACCAGGTGCTCGGCAAACACTTAGTCCATTAAAAAAAGAAAGAGAGACGGATACCGATTGGCCCTGCCCATTGATAAAACCGGTCTCTGTTCACCGCAGGGAGTCTCCATTGGAGAGGTTTGAATTCATGGCATCAGGGGATCAGCAAGTCGGAAAGTAGAAGCTGGAGTTCAGTGAGGTGTGTGCCTCTCTGAAGTCCCCAAAACCTACAACTAAGCGTTCTCAACAAAAGGCGGCTTTGCGGTGGCAACGCCGTGTCCATGAACAGTGGTGACAGAGGTGTCCTCCGTCGCGAGCCCAGGACCCTCTCAAGCGAAGCTCAGAGCGGGCTCCCTCTCCCTTCCGCGGACACCGGGCGGTTTCACGCCCCATCCCTCTCCCCCGCCTTCACAAACAGAGCGGGCCTCACACCTCGTTAGTGCTCGCTCTGTTAAAATCCCGCCTTCCAGAATTTTTGGTTCTTCCCCTTCTTCTGTGAAGGAAAACCCCTCTTTTCTGCATGTGCTTCAACGATATGAGCAGGGCGTCGTCTCTCAAAAGCGATGATAAACCGGATTTTCCAACATCGTATTCAAAGACATCACTTTTGTAACAATAACTTTCCACCCTTTCCCTCCACGTGTATTTAAATAACATCTCTGACCATGTTGTTTAAAGAACGATCCGCCAGCAGCCTTGCAGCATAGATTTTTTTTTTTTCCTGGCAACTTGAAAATGTAATCAGTGACTGTAAATGGAGAGAAAAGATTTTACAACAAGTCACAAAATATCTCATCTGGGGTACATATGTCAAGGAGGGGGCCGGTGGGCAGGTGATTCTTCTTAGATAGAATTCAACCCACCCAGGCCAGCTGCAGTCCCCATGGGGAAAGGGCTGCGGGTGCCGCGAGGAAGACAGTCGTAGGGGGGTCGGTGTAGCCGTGGGCACCGGACGCCCCTCTGCTCACCTCCCCTCCGGGCGAGGCCCACAGGAGGGGCGCTGGTCTTTGCCAGCCGGCCCTAGACACCGCCCGCAAGAGGAGAGCGACGCAGCTCGGCAGGGGTGTGCACTCCCGTGGCCGACCAAGGGGCAGCAGGGCGTGGGGAAGGGCAGGATGGGCGTGTCCGCGGGGGGTCAGGGGCAGAGATGATGTCTGTGCCCAGGGGCCACCACAGGCTGTGACTTCCAGGCGCACTCCTGTGCAGGCCCAGCAGCCAGTGTCTCCGTGGGGCAGCTGGCCGGCCAGGCCTCCCGGACACCTTCACTTAGTCCCAGGGACTGAGTGGCCGGGGTAGGACATGGAGAATCAGGCCGAGGGTCTCTGACAATGACTTCTCTGTCCCAGGCCTTCACCTGGTCTAGGTGGCCGACCGCGGTAGAACAGCATCCATTCGTCACGCTGCCCACACCCACAGGGCTGTGTGCCCAGCCCTGTCACTCCGCCTGGTCAGCACGCGGTCCGAGGCCTGTCCGAGGTTCGCCGATACTTGTTTTCTTCTTCCTTCAAAAGCCGTTTTTCAGGTTTCAGATCGGTGTCTGCGCGTATGAGAGTTAAAGTCCTCTGTCAAAAACGTTTCATTGACAGTGGTTTTTGTGTTTGCCTTTTCGTGGGTAGGGAAATGTTTTATTTTCCTTTACCGTTTGCCTGCCTTCACCCGCCAAAGGGCGGGTCGGCCCCTCTCCCCGCGATCCGGCCGGGGAGGAAATTAACATCAGGGCTTTGTTTTCCGGCCGCCACAGCAGCCTCCGCACAGCTCTCCTTCCTCGCAGAGAAAACTGTCTTCCCTCACCCGAAATGTCAGGCGAACACAGTCCGTAAATAAGAACATGCATTTGACCTTTACCGGATGTCTTTATTCTTGAACATTCTTCAAAGATACACACTCGAAGAAGTTAAGACTTAACCGATGCCCAGCACGGGGCCTCTCTCGTGTGAGCAAAAAAGACCGTTTCTGTCCTGATGGAGCACAGTGATTTATTCACCCGGCCGAGCAGAGGAAATAATGTTTAAACTGAAAACACAAAAAGCGTTGTTTCTGCCACAAACGTCCCACAAAAGCAGGAATCTTACTCTGTAAGTGGAACCAGACGCTTGCTCCGCTCTCTCTGCCCAGCGGAGAAAGCACAGCGCTCTTAGCTTTAATGGTTTTTTAGGCTTGTTGCCAAAAGAAGTTCCAAGAAAACTTTTCTGGTCCCATCCTGCCCTCCCAGCCCTGCACGCAGGGAGGAGAGACGCCGGCCCGCGTCCAAAGCCTGCGCGCTCGGTCGGGAGGGGAGCAAAGGCAGCCCGGCACCAGGACCGCGGTGAGTCTGACCGCGGCAGAGGGTCCCAGGACGGTGGGCGCGGCCTCGCTGGTTGAGAACCTTGTCGGGCACAGGTGTTACTGATGGGGCTCAGGTCAGCCGAGGTGGGGACACCTGCGATGAGCCATCTCTGGCTGCAACCAAAGGCCCTCCTCTGTCCCCTTGAGGCTGCATCTTCACCCACTTCTGTCTTCAGTAAGCAAGCACGTCTTTTTTTTTTTTTCCTCTCCCTCTGTAAAGCTTTGGGATTTTAGCCCAACTTCCTGCATCCCAGTCCTGAGCTATTCCTGACGGTGAAGCACGAACCCTATTCTAACCCCTCACAGGCGTGGCCAGGCTCTGGGGGTCTCAGCGGAGAAGCTGCTCCAAGCCCTGAAGGCACGCCAGGGCCCTTTGAGAGTAAGACCGATCCTAATGCCACTGGCCGAGGTTCCTCCCTCTTGAGATCCCGAAGATCGCAAAGGACACAGAAGGACGGGAGTAGCCACTACAATTTGTCCACCGTGGTGGGGGCCTCTTGGAAGGCCCCAGCAGGAGGTCACTGCTGAAGAGGGGGTTGCTTCTGGCTGCAGTGATGGGGTGGCTTCAGGAGGGAGCTGGCACCTGCGAAGGCCTGCAAGGACTGGGGCTGAGACGGCAGAGAGTAAGGGCGCACATTCTGATCTGGGCGGGAGAAGCGTGGAGAACGGTCTTCTCTTCACTTCCTGCAGGTGAGGTGGTTCTGGAGAGAACCGGAAAACGCCCGGGCAAAGCTGGTGCCTGGCTCCCGTCCCTCGCTTCCCCCTACGGCCGGCCAGGTTAAAAAAATATCGACTCCTGCCCTGGCTGGGGTGGCTTTGTTGGCTGGAGCATCCACCTGTGATCAAAGGGTTGGGGGTTCAAGTCCAAGGCTGTGCACATGCCGAGGCTGTGGTTGGATCCCCCATCCGGGCGCAGAGCGCGGAGGTAACCAATCGATGTTTCTCTCTCCAATCAGTGTTTCTTCCTTTCCTTTCTTCTCTCTAAAAGCAATGAAAACAAAATACCCTCGGGCGAGGGTAAAAAAGAATGTTTAAATGTTGACTCTGACACACACGGACAAAAATAAAGCAAAAGCTTAAAAATGATCTGTGTTTGGGGAACTTAGAAGAAATGGAAGCACAACAGTGAATGCCCTGTGGTCCTGGCATGTTAACATTTAGCTGGGTTCCAAACCACGCCTGGATGCTCTCCGGGCCCGCCTCGCAGTCACCGGAATGTTCCATGTGCCTGGAAAGTGCTGGAGGACCGGAGGTCTGCCCTGGGAGCCTCTGGAGATGGAGCGTCTGTGACTGATCAAATGAAAGATGATCGCTGAGGGACGGAACCCGCGGACGCAGGGACAAACACACACCTTGGGGTTCCCAGGAGCAAATCGGAGCCTGTGACTGGAATGTTCCCACGGTCTCCCACGGTCATTCCAGTCCCCAGCGTGGGGCGCCTCTCCCTCCTAACAGCATCGTGATTGTTGGAATGTAAGGAAAAGAGCGGAGAAATGACATCCTTCCGAAGACGTCTCGGAGAGCGGAGCGTGTAGTAGTCTGAGCGCAGGCATTTCCAAACCTTTCAACTATGCGACAACACAGTTCCCCGTTTTTATGACAGGCATATAATAAAAATGAGTGTAAAATATTAAATGTTTATGAGCGCAGACTCTGCTTTTCATAATTTCCAATTTAGATGGGGTGATTGAGCAATCAAAATTATAATTACTCTCCTTGACACGTGGAGTTCACCGGGTGTCACCCTCAGGCACTGGGTGGCAAAGACGACGGTGTCTCTCGGCTGTATCTGAGCCAGGAGCTCTGCAGCCGCGAAAACTCCTCCCCGGAGGCCGTGCCCTTCTCCGTTTCCGAGCCTCTGCACCACGGTGCCCAGTGAGACAGCGGCGGGTGCAGACCTTCGGAGGGCTGGCGGTGGGTAGAGAGGGCCACTGTGTGCCACGGCACACGGGCCGGCTGCACCCTGGCCGTGGTGTCTTTGGAAGAGCTTACGGGAGGGTGGCTGGGGTGCAGGCAGCACTGGCCGCGGAGAGGGTTGTGAAGGCGGCAGAGGCCCTGCGCGTGTGAGCTGCTGATTCCTCGTGGCGGCACGCTGTCTGTAGCCAGGACCCTGCGACGCAAATATTTCTTGCAAGAGCGCAAACGGTCTTCTGAGAGGTTAAAAACAGTATCTAGTCACAGATATATACGTATATACATAATGTCTAAGTTGCCAGTGGTGGTTAAGGATGCCGTTTCTGTCTCTAGGTGATATGTGAGCACTCCCAGATTTCCTTGAGATTTTTATACTTTTATTTTTTACACTTAACTCTTCAGGGCATCTAGATTATATTCTTAAAGGTCCAATTGTAGTTTCTTTCAGACAGACGTCGTACTGACCCTACCTATAAAATAATCCATCTTTTCCTCCCTGAAGTGAAACTTTGTCATCTGTCGTCGTTCGGTTACGTGTCAGCTGGGATCTGCCTTGGGGTTCTCTCCTCGGGCCCACGGTCCGCTGGCGCCCGGCTCCACTGCACGGACGCGACCGCAGGGGTTTTTCTTGCCGCCCGCTCTTTCCTGCGGCGAGCGAGCTCCCCGTTCTCTTCCGGAATGTTCCGAGCTCTTCTGGGGGCACTTACGCTCCCATATAAGCTTTAATATCATTCCCTCCAATTTGGAAACAACTCACTGAGATTCTAATTAGAGTTAGATTACTTTTATATATTAATTTGGGAGAATTGGCTTTTTATGATATTAAGTCTTCCACTCCAAGAAGAATATTTGTTCATATCTGTTTTATTTCATTCACTAAGAGTCTTTGGTTTTCTCTGGGCAGGGACTGCCTTTTTTGTTGGTGGTGTCGAATTCATTTCGAAGTTACCGTCTTTGGTTGGCGTTTTGATGGCTGTTGTTACCATCATGAAGGAAATATATTTTCCAGTTTCTACTTCTAAGTGCTCTGTGTCAGCGCCCCGGCAGGACACCCCTGTCGCCTCCAGTGGGGCACCAAGAAGGGCTTAAGGAGAAAGTATTTCCGAAAGTGTGGGCACAAGTGAGGGAGGTCACCAGTGAATGAGAAGCATGTGGGGGCAGCCAGGGTGGGAAGGGAGCCGGTTAGAGAACTGGAGAGCGCAGCAGCAGAGGCAGGACAGGACCTCGCAGAGGAGGCACCCGGCCCAGCCCCTGCTTCCTCCCACCTCAGCCGCCTGCCTGCCGTGCTTCCTGTGGCTGAGCCCACCTGCAGCCAAGGGAGTCCTCTCAGGTGAGTTGAATGGGGCGGGAAAGGAAGGGGGTGGATCAGGAGGGTTACCTAGGAAAACATCCTAGAGGAAACCTTTAAAGAGATATCAGTTCTGGAAATGCCACTTTCAGCACAAAGATGTTTCTTGCAAATCATCCACAATAGCAAAGGTCAGGGAACAACCTGTTAGGTAAATTAGGTAGAATGGAACACTGCAGTCATAAACTGAAAGTAGAGGAAATGATTAGGGATCCATTCATCGGGATTCCAGCAGCCGTCTTGGGTGGTGGTGGTTTTCCTTCCTCTTGCTATGTTTCTGTAGCATGTGTTGCTTCCATATTGGTGGGGGGGGGGGACAGCAATTCCACAATGACAGGGACCCAAAGGAATCAGGAATCGTGGAGGTGGGAGTCTGCGGGCGGAGAGGGGAATGTCAGGAGGAGGCAGGTGGGTGCCAGGGCCTCCACCTAATGTTCCTTCCATCCTTCCGCCTGTGGGAGGGCTTCCCGGGGCCGGCCAGGTCCCGGGCATGGGTCTCAGTGTGAGCAGCCCCTCCGATACCCCCACGCCAGGTTCTGACCGAGAAAAACAGGCCGCCACAGCACAGGCTCCACCCTTCCTGCGTGTCACCCCCCACCCCATGCTTGTACTAACTAGATAGGATTCTCTTCCCCATTGGACCGCGGGCTTGTCCAGGGATGGGGACAGGGTCTGATGGACCCCTGAGTTTCCTGTGGCAATTAGCACAGGGCTTTATGCACCATACGTGCCGACAAATATTTGTTCGTATCCTGATAACGTAAGTGGTATTATTCTTTTTAGACCTTCCCAACCCCAAGTCAACCCTGCTCAGCATAGAAGCTTCCAGAAGGAAGCAGGATTCTGTAGCTCCCAGAAGAACAGTGTTAGAAGGCAAATAGTCTCCATAGGGCCACTGAGGCCCCTTCAGACCCTCCCCCTCCAAATTCAGGTTCTCCGTTCTTGGACCCTGGACACGCCCCCACCCCACCACACCCATCCTCCAAGTGAGGATGTTCTATTCTGAGTAGTGGAGTTTTAATTGATTACCTATGACTACTTCCCAGTTTCAGAGTGACCATAAAATTGTGTTTAGTGGACACTCAGCCAGTGAGAGACACCTTTTCTCATTAGAGAGATAAAGGATTGAGCTATCCAGTAACAGCTCCAAATCTTGATATATTTATCAACGGTATTCTCATTCTAACCAATTTTGCAAGGTTTTACACAATTCTTGTAAACTGAGGTCTTGTTAGGCCTCTTCTAGCACAGAGAGCATCTTGCTATGCAACTGTTGAAGGCTAAAGGCGTCGAATCTCCTATCAGGGCTGAACCCACGCACAAAAGGGCCAGAAGCTAATTTGCCAAGAGGGACTCTCGATCCTCTTTCAAAACTCACATGCGCGATCCGCACCCTACTTGGCCCTTCCCTCCACGTTACTTTTATTTTCTCTTTCAGATGAGACAAAGCCTAGTTTTCCCGAGAGGCTCACGCAGCTTTGAGAAACAACGACCTCGTCATACCCGGAGCGGCCTGGTTACACTAACAGCTTTCCTGGCCTGTGCTCCTCCTCCAGGCTCAGCATCCGGTGCACGCTCACTCTGCTCACCCCCAGAAGCCCTGGGTTGCTGGGCTCTGCTGCTGTGGGACCTTGGACCGAGCCTCAGGGATGTTAAGTCCCTCCCCCAGGGGAGGCAGCCAGTGAGTACCCAAAAGGTCAGGGCTGCAGGCACAAGCTAATTTTCTCCACAGCCAAACCCTTGTCTGTGACTGCTCCACGGGAACCCTGAAATGAGCGTGTGACACAGACAGTACTTGTGCAACATGACAATAACGTCAACAGAGACAAAACCCAAATGGGCGAACCCCTGAACAGGGCTTCATAGGCACCAGGCACTGGTCTGAGGGCCTGTCAGACACGAGCCCCTTATATTCTCAGAATGACCTGGGAAGGTCGGGACGACCCACGTTGTCTGACGGGAAGCGATAGTGCTGACAGGTTAGACGCCCCGCCCAAGGCCGCGCTCCTGCAGCAGCCACGCAGGGCTTGGACCCCAAGAAGATCCCGGGAAGAAGCCGCTCCTCTGCCACGTAGAACAAGAGAAACCCTGGGACTCTCTTCTTGAGTGTTGGCTATCACCTTTAAAACGGATGAATCTGCCCTGGCTGGTGTGGCTCAGTGGACTGAGTGTCAGTCTGCAAACCAAAGGGTCACCAGTTCGATTCCCAGTCAGGGCCCATGCTTGGGTCGTGGGCCAGGTCCCCAGTAGGGGGTGTGTGAGAGGCAACCACACATCGATGTTTCTCTCCCTCTCTCTCTCCTTCCCCACCCCTCTGTCTAAAAATAAATAAAATCTTTTAAAAAAGCAACTGATGAATTCCATCCTTGCTCAGCCATCCTCAGTTTGAAGAGATTTTCAGATTATCTTTGGAAACTGGCAAGAACGCATCTCTTCTGGACCAGTCCGCCTGCCCCGACTCCTTTCTACAGAAGGCGTGTCTTCACACACCCTTGGGGGACAATGGCCGTGGGAAAGCTCTAACAATTGACTCAGCATTTGCTCAGTCCACGTGTCGCTTTGGCATAAATCGGGCTTTGCACTGATTTCTCGGTTTAATCAAACATCTGTGTCCTGGTGTGTGTGTGAGTAAAAGGAACTCCCTCCCGATTTTCCCCGCACTTAGCAAGTGATCAGATGCTGGGCAGGAGAAGGGAAGTCCAGGGTTTCGCACCCTCACAATGTGGGGACCAGCCGCCCCCGAGCCACGTTGGCGACACTTGGGGGGTTCCATTTTCCCGAGAGACCATGACCGTCTGAGGGGGGCCGGAAGTCAACATTTCCTAAGAGCTCCATCCCCCTCATATTTATTACACGGCTTCGAATTACCTCAGCCAGTAAAATTACCACTGTTGGTTCACACCTTTCAGAAAATTTGTGTATTAAACACTTTGGCAATGTTTGTCTCTTCCGCCATCTGTCTCACGACCTACACATTCTCAACAGTCTGGCCTCGAAAGCACCCCCCAAAATCACCTGAGCGTCGTAAAATTAGTCCACGGCTGTCAGAGGAGCTCGTGGCGAACACAGCTGCTGTCCTGCTGCCTGATTTAATGAGGTTCCGAAAGTGTGTGGACAAGGATGCTTTCCCTTGGTTACCATGGAAACAAGATGGGCACTCAGGGGCAGGTGTCAGCAGCATTGAAATCAAGATGAATCAGGTGATGACTCGTCATCTGGAGGAGGCGGTGACCAAGCCGCCGTGGCTCCAGTTGGTCAGCCCGGTCGCTCCCTCCTGTTCCTGGTTTAGGACATGTACTCGAGGATAGAGACCCAAACTCTGCCCGGACTTCATTCTGAACATATTGTGTTGTCACGTAAGCTTTGTATCTAGAAGGACTCACACTTGAAGAATTTCAAAATTAGAAATGCCAAGAGAGGACTTCTGTTCTTTCGGATCCTAATTAATTAGTGTTCTGCTGTTGTGTTTGCAAAGAGATAAATACCGTGCAATCCGTCCCTGCACCCCTCCTCCGCTGCGGGTTTATTTGATCTTATTCAAAGCCACGCTCGCCTCGGGAGGAAACTTTTTTGTCTTAGTGAACAGAATAGGGTGTCCGGTGGGTCTGGCTAAAGTCACTTTCTCTAGGGGCAAAGCTGTTCGCACAAAGCCAGTTTCTATTCTAAATGATGCTGTCGGAGGTGGAGCCGCGCAATTTTTAAAAGTCGGTCTTAGGTCCGCAGGTTACTGCTCAGACACCACCTCACCTGTAAAGAATAGACATTTGAATATAAAATAATTTTCTCTCACTCCTCCTAGAGTCAAGGGAGAGTTTTCAGGTGAGAGCGATGAGTGGAGAATTCAGCCAGGAGAACTGAAATATTACTGGCGAACTGAGAGAAAAAACTGAACCTGTCTTCAGAAAGTTCATGCTTGCACCAGAAATCTAAAGCAGAATAAGCTTTGGTAAATATAGGTGCCTCTGACTTTCGAAAAAAGAAGGAATCTTTAACTTCTTGGCTCTATCGTCTTAAGATTTTTCTCCATCTTTCTACTAGGTCAAATAGAATTCATTAGCTAATTAGCTCAGAAAAAAATAAGGCAGCGTATATGCTATTTCATGTAGAAAAAGAGCAAAGTGTTCAATTTTTCTGCTTTTTTGGCTGAACTGACAGATATTCTTTGTTCTCTAGGAATGTGATGATTTAGGCCAAAATTCTGCTTCCTGAATAATTCAGATAATTGCCTCAGCCCCACACTTTGCTGAAGTTGGAGAGATTTGACTTCAAAAGGCAGGTGATCACATTAAAATCATGTTTTGACGAACCTTATCTTAAGCTCTTTTGTAAAGAAGAAAGATAGCCATTTACTGCTAATTAAACATTTCTGTGCATTTGGACAACACGGATAGATGACATGTATTAGCCTAATGTCGGCAAGCAGTGAAAACGCTCTTTGGAAACGGAGGAGACCCTGTGTCTGATGCGCTAGACTTTGTTCCACAAGAATTGTCCGGTGAGACCCTTTTGTCACAGCAGATGTTACAGTTTAGACGTTCAAGGAGACAAAGCTTTCATCTCAGCCTCAGGAGCTGTGTGCACGAAGGGACGCTTGTTACGCAGCCCTGTAGCTGCTGGTCCGGGTCTCGTCGTCACTCAGTGCCACGGTCCCGTGCTGTAAACAGAGGATTCTGAGGCTCGAGTTGCACTAACCATTTCCCGGGGTGTTATTGAAAGAAGAGCAGCTAATGTGCATAGAGAAAAAAGCTACCACATGAGAAGAAATGAAACAAAAGGGTTTAATTTAGAGAAGGAATATTGCCGTCAGACTTGCCTCGTGTGGGAGAGTAAGAACTTCATTTTGATTTCACAGTGTGAGGGCTTCCTCACTTCGTGGACATTTCCCAGGCCCTTAGGTAGTGCCACTAGCTCAGAACCCTGGCGTGGGCACCTGAGTGGTTTGCCTGAGCCACCTGCACGCCTTGTCCCGAGTGACCCAAGGGCAACATGGCTGCCTGGGGCGGACACATGCGCCGATAGCCACAGAGCTGTCCCTAGGCAGAGAGAGGTGGCGCACAGGGAGTCTCTGCCCGCCATGCCCACGGACAGCGGCCCCGCCCCGGATGGACCCAGCTCTGCACCATCGCCCCGTCCGGCCCTGGCCTGCTCCCCGGAGATGTCACCCCCGGGCAAGTGGGAGCCTGTTCTTGGTTGGACCTCAGCTGGGCCCTGGATCTGCCCCTGAAGTCCATGGCCTTTTGGGGGTGGCTCCCTGTCCAACTCCCAGTGAAGACCACTTGGAACCTCAGTTCCCTCCTCCAATGTCTGCATGACCCCTCTGAGGCAGCGCCTCATCTCAGCAGGTGGCTGACCTCACCCACAAGTTCAGGGGCAACGGAAGCCCTCAGGTGGGAACGTGACCAGCTCTACCAGCCAAACTGACTTGCCCATTCTCTCCTTAATTCCCATTTAATAATGATGCCAACAATGGCTAATGGCGCCTAGTGCTTCCCAGGAAGGCTGTACACGTGTTGCTTTATTTAACACACAAATGTGGGCGGGCTTTCACTGCCTCATTCCTTCTGCCAGTCCCTTACAGGGGCCCACGATGACCCCAGCCCCCACCTGGGTGCTGCGGGAGCACAGAAGAGGGCCTGGTGCGGATGCTGCTGAAGGAACTAAGCCATGGACACAGCATCTGGCGTGACCTAGAAGGTGCTACGGGCCTTGAGACTGGACTGTAAGTGCTCTGAAGGCAAGAACGGGCTCCACCGCTTGCATCTGTGGGTCTGCGCGAGTCAACGCTCACTGAACTGGTTCCGTGAATGAGAGGGGTCACGTGCTTTGCAAATTCGGGACTGGGATGGAACTGGGGGGGGTGTGTCCCTTCCTGCCTGGGGTGGGCCAGGACTTCCCAAATAAGGAGAGTTTGCACCCAGCAGCTCTCAGTGACCTGTAGCGCTTCACAGGGTCTCCTTGCTCAAACGATCGTAGAGGAAGTATAAATTTGTGGCCTCCTTGGCAGGAGGTCAGCCCGTGAATCTCCCGCCTGTATTTGGGTGAAGGGCTTTCTGCAGGCCAAGCGCCCACTTGCATCCGGTATTCTCTCACTTAGTATTGATTTCAAGAGTCTTGTTCTTCCTTTTTGTTTGTTTTTACTCCATTTTCTCATAAAGAAAAAAAGTAACACAGTCTCGTTAGAGACAGCTTAGAACGTAGAGACACGTTTGGAGAACTTAGGGGAAAATCACCCGCAATCTTACTACCTAGAGGCAACCACGATTATTATTTCTGGCACACGTGTTAATGACATTTTATACGTGTGTATTTTTAATGTTCATAAGCACCACTGAAAACACAATTTAGAGTGCTTTCCACTGTCATTAAAAACTCTTAGGCAACATTTAAAACACCACGGGACTTGACATTGTTTGATTATGCGATAACTTGAATTTCCATCATGTTTGACATTTGGATTATTCCAATTTTATGTTAATATTAATAGAGCTGAAATATTTATGAGGTGTTGCCCACATTTTGGGTTTTTTGCTTAGAATGCATGCCTCAAAGGGGAATTATGGAATCAGTGGAAATGAACAATTTAAGGATTCTAATTAGATACAATTACCAAATTGCTTTCTAGAAAGTTCTCCTCAGTGTACCCTGCTCCCTTCCAACAGACTGAGCCCATACTGCTACAGAACAAACTATGCCCAAACTAAGCAACTTAAGGTTATGGCCTTTTTTTTTATCTCTTACAATTCTGGGGTCAGGAATTCAAGCAGGGCTCAGCCGGATGGTTCTTCCACTCCATGTGGCATTGAGTGGGGCTTCTTGGAGGTGCCAGCCTGGCAGCTGGTCTGGTCCGCAGGTCCAAAATGACATCCCCACATGTCCCACACCGTGGCAGCGTGGCTGGGAAGCTGGGCTCCATCAGGCCTTTCCCTTCTCCACGTGGCCGCATGCTCCCTTCACGTAGTCTCTCCCACTAGGGTCGTCCGAGTCCTTAAAGGGCGGCTCAGGATACCAAGAGCGAGGCTGTGCTCCCAGATGCAGGAAGCAGAAGCTACCAGTCTCTGGAGACACAACATCACTTCTGCTGTACTCGGTTGTCAAAGTGGTCACAGAGCCCACCCAGGCTCAAGCGGAGGGGACTGAGACATCATTTCTCAGTGGGAGGAGTGTCAAAACTTTGTGGCCACCTCGAATTCACTGTACCAGTTTTAAATAGCACTATAAGAAATATTTAATTACTTGTTAATCTGACAGGTAAGATATAGTAAATCAGTGTTGCTTTCACTTTAATTTATATATTCATTCCAACCTTAAACTTTTTCATATATTTATTGCCACTTGAATTTTCCCACCAGTGACTTGTCTGGTCCTGCCCTGGGCATCCCCTGGAGCTGCCTCTGACAACTTTGAGACGTTGGGCAGAGTATTTAAGCTCTCTGAGTCTCTTGCCTTGGCCAAGTGGCTCAGTAGATTGGAGTGTCATCCCATACACCAAAAGGTTGTGGGTTCCATTCCCAGTCAGGGCACATACCTAGGTTGCATGTTTGATCCCTGGTCAAGGATCCCTTCTGTATGTACAGAAGGCAACCAATCCATGTTTCTCTTTCACATCAATGTCTCTCCCTCTCCCTTCCCCTCCCTCACCCTTCCTGTCTCTCTAAAGTCAATAAACATATCTTACAGGGCGGATTTTAAAAAATGCTCTGTCAGTCTCCGCTTGTACATCTGTAGAAAGGGTGTAATAATATTATTTATCTGAGAACCTGCAAGTTGCTGTGAAGCTTAAATGAGAGAAAGAATCTAAAGTGCTTGTTTAATACCATGCCTGACCCTTAGTAAACACTCAATACACGCCAGCAACTATTGCTAATCGTATTATTTGCTCAGAGTCTCGCAATCCTCAGGGTCCAATCTGTGGCGAGGAGCCAGGGCCCCTGGGCTGCTGGGGACGCACAGCGGCTTCCAGCAAAGGATAAGCCAGGCATCCTCTGTGCTCTGCTCAGCGCCAGCTTACAGCCCCGATTCCCTGGCACCTCTGCCCGAGGGCAGGGAGCTGCCGGCTTGCAAGTGGGCATGGAGCCATCCTACGAGACGGGAATGAGAACAGGCAGCCAGGGGAACATGTACGTGTCCTGCTGTGTTTGTTAAACAAACCGATCCCAGCCGGGGAGCACGAGAACACCTGTCCTTCCCAGTTTTGTACACCCTGGCAATAGGAGACGCGCACTCATTAATCCAGCTCTGGGAAGAATTACCTTTCAACGTTTTTTTTTTTAAAGAAACAGTATAGTACACCAGCAAATGCAGAGAAGTTGATTTATGTCTCATCTATCAAACTGGAATAAATGGAGGTGGTGAATTCCTCGGCGGAGCCCCGACTGAGGGGTACTCACACTTGTCACTCCCCCTCTTGTCTGAAGGTGACACTGCACCCCGCCACCAGCAGCACAAGTTCCTTTAGTGGCTTTTCCTCCCCATTAGTGATAATGGACTATGTCCAGCTGGCCACTCACTCCCTTCCTTATTTGAGCCCAGCAATGCCTGGCCACAGCTGGTGGCCTCCTTGGGTGGCGTTTTGGACCACACATCAAACTGCGACCTTGCCAGCCCTTGGCACCTCAGGACATCTTAGGCGGGTGCTAGGCCCAGGCAGAGGACAGGCCGGTGCGGAACGCCACTGGGAGGGGGAGGCAGGCGAGGCAGACTCCGACGCAACGGCTCCTCCACCACCTGCCAGTTGGGCGACTGAGACTTCCTGAGCCTCAGTTTCTGCATCTGCTAAATGGGGGCAGGAAAGCCTGCCCTGCGCACCTCCCAAGGATGGGACACCACCCGAAACAAAGGCCTTCAGGCTGCACGAGATGTAGTCATGGCTGCAGCTCACGAAGTGGAGCCCGAGTGCTCTTTCCCTGTGGCTTCTTAAAGGGGCCTTCACATCTAGTCTGTATTTTATTCTTCAGCACATTCAGAAGGGCTCACTAGATGTTATTTTTCCATTTTACAGGGTAGAAAACTGAGCTGCCGTGCGTTTGAGTCACCAGGGTGCCAGAGTGGAGCCCGAGTGGAGCCCGTGGGGCCACCCTGTCTGCACGCAGAGCAGGAACACGGGCAGCCAGCCTCCAGGGCCGCGATTTTCTGTCCCAGGAGGTCCTCTCCAGCGCGGGTCCCACTGAGTTGGGGCTCACTTGGATGATGTAGGTTTCTCACCTGAAGAAGCTCTTAGAGGCCCATCTTTCATCTTCCTCAGTCCATCGAACATGACCTTGAAGGTCCTTTGAGCCCCACTAGCCTGCAGGCAGGTCTCTGAAGGAGCCCAGGGGCAGGGAGGGGCCAGGAGGGACTAAGGCCAGGAGGCTGGGGGTCTGGGAGGAGCAGCCACACCTTGGGGGACATGCATGACCGAGAACCCCAGGTGTTTCAGTTTTTAGGGACCCCTCGTTTCTATTTTTACTGACAAATGCCAACTGCCACCTTCAGCAGGAACCTGTCCAACAGCCAAGGTGCATTTGCAGGTTGGACAACAGGGGGTGATGCCGAGGGGGGCACTGAACCCGAGCACAGGCTCTCCTGTCCAGTCCAAGGCAGGACTGTGCCCTCGAGTTCTCTCTAAGAACTTTATCGTTAGTTAACCAAGAAGACAGAGAGAGGTACTCCTGAAGATCAAAGCCACCTCTCAGAAGGCCGGGGAAAGGGGGGGAGGGGTGGGGGGAGATGGCCCACCGGCAATAAGTGCAGAAGCCCCAGGGCTGAGTTCTTTCCTTGTGCACATACATGTTCCTTCCTTGTCTTGAGTTTATTTCTAGAAAACATCATTTTGTTTAAAAATCGTTAAAAGCTATATTTGTAGACACCGTGGATGCCAAAATATTTTAGAAGGACATGAAGTCACGGTCTCACTCCCTGCTGTCTCCAGTTCTTAGGAATGAAAGCATTTTTCTCCAGAAAAATAAAGGCTAATGTTGCAAAGAAGTGCTTGGGGAATTTTACCCCTTAACTAATTTCATAAGTGTTTACAGCAAGCCCAGCCTCGGTGGAAACTTCGCAGGGAAAGAGGAGCCTTTCAAAGCCTTTATAAAAGGTAGCAGCATCCCCTGTGAGAGCGGGTAGATGGGGGGGGGGGGCTGCAAATAAAAGAGCATCTCAAAACTCAAAGGGAAGAAAAGATAGCTGGAGGGGTGAGGGGAGGCAAAGAACACATGAAAAAAGACATTATTCCCACTTTGCTGATTACAGAGCTCAACCAAATCCTCCCACGCCGGAAGGAAGGAGCAAAGTACTCATTTCTAGCAACCTCAGAACAGAGGAAGGGATGTTGGCAGAATCCCTCCCTATTAAGGAACAATTAAGTTATTAGGAGATTTCAGAGTTCCAAGGGAAGCCAGCCTTGCTCGTTCATTGCACATTGAATCACAAGCTACACTCAGCACTGCTGTGTTACTTTTTTTGTTTGTTTTGTTGTTGTTGCTTTGGCTACGTTCACTCACTCATTCAATAGATCTTTATGGAGAGTCTTTTTTTTAAATCCTCACCCGAGGACATGCTTATTGATTTTAGAGACGGGAGAAGGGAGGGAGGGGGAAACATCGGTGAGAGAGAGAAACGTTGATCGGCTGCCTTCCACACACGCCCTGACTGGGAACTGAACCTGCAACCCAGGCATGTGCCCTGCCGGGGAATCAAACCCTGAGACCTTTCGGTTTATGGGATGGCACCCAATCAACTGAGCCACACTGGCAGAGCTCAAGGGACTTTTTGTATATGGGTCATGATGAATAGTTTCAAGGACCCACCCTAGTCCCGAAGAAGAAAGACGCAGATCTGGAGTAAGGAAACCCAGATTCAAGTTACTGCTTTGCCGGGAGCGGCTTTCAGCGCGGTTCGCAGGTGGGTGTGAAACTCCTGGGTTTCTCACCTATGAGATGCGCCTCGCACAGCAGGCGAAAGGGATCCGTGCACCATAAAGTCCTCGACAAAGGTTGGCTATCACTATTTTTACAAAGTTCCCCCGACCAGGTCCACCACACCCCCTGCCCAGAACCGCCACTGGTTACACCTGCCTTCCTGCCCCTTTTCCCTCTTACAGGTGTCCCGGCTGGGTCAGTAAGTTCTACCAGCCCCCGCGGGCCCACTGGCCTGTGCAGGAGGAAAGCCTGGGAGGACACCCGCATTCAGTCAGACGGTTCCGTTGCGGTAATTTTCCACATCTCACTCTCCATCCGTGGAACTTCCTTTCTGCCTAACAATACCTGCTCTCTGAAGTTGCAGCCAACTCAGGTGTGAAAATGAGATGTGTGCCCAGAAATACGTACTTGCGGCACATTTGCCACAGATGTTTCTCCAAAAGGGAGGAGAAAAGAAATTGGGGGCGCGCCCGCCCCGAGCGCAGCACCTGGGCGTAAGGGAATGGTGTCCCCGCGCAAAGGCACTCCCACGCCAGGAACTGGAACGCTATACGTCGGGGCCTCCTGCAGCTGGCCTGTGGACAGCAGGCCCGGAGCATGGCCGAGTCTGGCAGCAGCTGAAACACGGCAGATCTGGGCTCACCGGGTGGAGTTCGGCTGCTGCGTTGGGGTGGAGCGGCAGAGCTTGGGTTTCAACCCTCGCCTCCCATGCCCTTGGCTGTATGTCTCAGACTCACCCCCTGCTGTTTTCGGACTTGGGGAGTGGGTGTGACCACGGTACCCACTTCCTGGTGCTCTTCTGAGGGTTGGGGGGCTGATGCGCATAGAGCGTTAAACAGGGCCCCTGACACGGGACAGATTGTCCATCCGTGCAGAAAGGCCTATCCCCAATTCTGCGGCTCCCAACGGCACCCTCTGCAGTGGTTAATGAGCATTTCCACAGGCACTAAATGTGTGGCCGAAGCCAGGGTCTGGTCCCAGCTCATCCTTGTCTCCCTTGTTGCCAAGTCCGAGTCAGAGCTGACCGGAGCAGTGCCCTGGGATCCTATCTGTATCAGTCAGCCACTGCCATGGTCATGCTGTGTAACAAACGGCCCCAAACCTCAGTGGCTGCAGATGACAACATTCATTCTCCCCAACACATGAGCCAGCTGGGGGCGACGGACCCAGGCTGAGCTCCACCTCAGACTGCTGTGACTGGGGGTGGTCAGACGCAGGTCTGCAAGGACGTGTCTGTCGTCCTCGTCCTGCAACCAGGGGCCAGCCCCGGGTGTCCTCTTCTGATGACAACGGCAGGGGAGCCAATGGGCCAGCGGAAGCCATCCCCTTCTCTCCAGGTCTAAGCTCAAAACCAGTTACTGTCACTTCTGCCCACGTATCGTTGACCAAGGCAAGTCCCGTGGCCAAACCCAAAGCCAGCACTCCACCAAGCGGCCACGGCGAAAACGTGGTGGGGTCAGGGGTAAAAGAGGGGCCCAGTCACACTGTCTCACCTTGTGCAGAATAGAGTGAGCAAATTCTGACTGGTGTGAAGTGACCGCACCCACCTGCGTGGCGTTGGCTGGCCAGCAGGGACACCGGGGCCATTTGTGTCTTGTCTCCTCACCCGGCAGGCCAGTCTGGGCGTGCTCACCTGTCGATGTCCTGGTGCCGAGGGCAGCGAGCGAGCAAGCCCCCCTGTGTGGGCACTTTTACGGCCTCCACTGTCTTGTTTGCTAATGTCCCAGGAGCCGAAGCACGACGCCAGGCCAGGCCAGGCCAGCGCCAACGTGGGAGGGGCTGATCCCAGGGGGTTGACGGGAGAGGTTAAATGAATGATGGCCCTTCTGGTAACCTGCCACCAGCACCTGGCTCGGGGCACACCATAAAGGCACAGCAGACTTCCTCCTTCGGCACGCTGGGCTGACAGGCATGTGGTCAGCGCAGCCCACAGGTCCTACGTGTCGCTGATGTGTTCCAGACGTGCCTGTCGTTTTCCTCAGTGGCCACGTGAGCTGCCGGGTCCTCACTGGCCTCTCTGCTCAGGCACACCCTAGGAGCCTTATGCCTTGGGGTTAAATATAAATTAGCAAATAAATGTATTTATAGGCTTCGGGGAAAAAGATGTGAATGTCTTAGAGGCAAGTTTATTTTCAGAAAATCTTGCACGCTTGATTCCAGACTAACTCTCAGAAAGCACTTTTTGTAAACGGAAGTGCCGGGGCCGCGGGGCAACTGTAGGTCTCCGTCCTCACACCCACAGCCGTGCATCCGCTCGTCAGGTACCGCTGGGCCTGGTTCTGAAGAAGTTCAGAAATGAGGATGCGTCAGGGGCCCAGACCCTGGCATCTGAGCTTTTATCACATAAATATGTTCGAACGCACTCGCCCATTTTGCATCGTGTATCTGGATAAGGGCAACATCATTTTCCAAATTGGAGAGGACAGGGAGTGGGGAAGTGGGTTTGGTGTTACTGCAATTAGTCATGCTTTGGAATATCCTGGGGAAAGTCTACTCTTGAGCTGTTATTGACATAGTAAAGTGGAGGAGGTTAACAAGAAGTCTGCAGGCACCACTAATTAACCTCTCCGCTATTTTTGTTTCCCGGCGCCTTTTTCCAACGCATAAAGGATACAGGGCCAGGCCCTGTTAGAGCGGCAGGCAGCCCGGCGTCTGCCTGCGGAGCCCAAGCCCTCGGCTTCCCCGGGGATTGTTGCTGGCCGTCTCTCTGTCATCACAGCAGGTTATGGGCTGGCCACAGGGACTGGTCCCACTGTGCACGGGAGGAGACTTTTCTCCGGCTCCTGCCCTTCCCCCAAAACTTGTGGGGTGCTACTTCTCCAGGAAGCCTTCCTGGAATGCACTTCTTCTCTAACTCCCAGCGCTTTCTTGGTGTCTCCTTGCAGTGGCTCCAGAGGCATTCTGCCTGGTTTGGGGTGGAAGCATTTGTCCCCCAGCTGGCCACAGCGACCACCCTCACTGGCAATCGCCTCGGGCCACAGGGAATGACTCCCCCAAGGTTACACCACTCAGAGGAGCCTGCAGCCGGTGACCGGATGCAGCAGGAAGACCGGCTTTGATTCTGTTTCCATCCACGGGGCACAGCAGCTCCCACGTGCATTCCTATGGGGTCAGCTGGGGACTGTGTGCACTACGGGCCCCTGCGCTACGGGCCCACTTGTCCTTCTGCTCTGTCCTGCTTCCCCACTGCCCCCCCTGCCCACCCCGCTCCCAGCACTCCTCTGCACATAGACCACTTCTGAGTCCATTTGCAGGGAGTCCAACGGGGACAATCCTGCATGGCACCCCGTCTCTTATTTTCTGTGGGCGCTCACAGCTGAACCTGCCCTGACGTTTACTTTCTAAAACCTTGATGGTTGAAAGTGAGGGAAACTGGAATTTCAAAGCTCCTGTAGTTTCCTCCTTAGCTAGAGGTGGAGGCCAGCCTTGTCCCAGGGAGAGGCCTGCCTGTCTGTCTGTCTGTCTGGGGGTGGGAAGGACATGCTGGTGTCCCTGTGGCCATGCAAAGTGGAGCCAGAAGCCAGCTCCAGGAGGCAGATGCTGCGGCCACAGTACGTGCTAAAGTCTAAGGCTGTCTCTGCCGGGCAAGGCAGGGTTCTCTCTGGTCAGGGGCACCAGCCGGGGGCGGTGGGCTTCTTTTCCCCTGTGTGCCGAGAGCAGACATGGCCCTACACAGACTCTGGTTAGAGGAATACGATGATAGCCACCCCCTTACTGCTGCGAGGAGCCACCTGGCCCTGTCGAGGCTGGCCATCTGAGACGGACACCTGGAGAGAGAGAGAGCCAAATGGGGGTCCCTAGGAAGGAAGGGCATGGCCAGTGGGCCCCAGGAGCTGTGAGTCCTGGATCTATCTGAAAACTTCCCTCACCACATTGCAGCCCCTGCTGTTACGGCCGAGCTCCCAAGGCCGTGGAGATGGAGGGGAAGTGCCCGTGCCCAGTGAGGAGGTAAAGCGCAGCCCAGTCAGTTCACTGAATGAACACATGTTTCAGAGACCCCCGAACGCCTGAGTGAGCAGGGGCCTGTGGCTGGGCATCGGACGGCCACTGCCGCCTGGACCACTTGGGTATGTGGGCTCTGGCCGGTGGGCTGTTCCCCCGCAAGGTCATGAGCTCCTCAAGAGCAGGGGCATGCCTCCTGTCCTTCTTGGGCCACCCACACTGCCCAGGCTGGTGTTCGCGCGCGGTCCTTGCTGAGGTGCTCAGGGGGTAAGGACGTCTGACCCGACTTCACAGGGCCACCCTGGAAGGTAGGAGGCGGTGGTCGGCGGCTGTTCCTGGGCGAGCCCTGACCCGTTCTGCCCCTCAGCTGTCTCCCTGTGAAGGAGGGCCCCACTCATGCTGGTGACTGTTTCAAAGATGGCATCAGAGGGGACCACCAACAAGACACCAGTGTTCTTACTGACGGCGTTCCTGAGGACAACCGCAGATGCCCCGTACCCCAAAAAGGGCCACTCCCTGCAAGCACCCCATCAAGCACCATCATTCTTCTGCAGTTTAGGCCCCTTTGATTAAGAAATTTATTCAATGCTCAAGAAAAACAATTGTCTAAATATCAGATTGTCCCCTGGAGCAGCCAGATATCTCAGTGCACTGGGCGATTGCATCAGGAAGTTCAGGGGGGTCCTGGGCTGTGAGCCTCCAGCAGGAAGCACGCCTGGCTTCCTTATCTTAAGGAAAGACGCTTCACCAGAAAACCCCCACTGCCGAGGGATTTTTGCCCCGAGAAGTCATCAGAGCAGAAACTGCATCGTCGTTCAGATCCTGCCCTGAGTTACCCCACGGGGGACGCCCCTAACTGAGATCTGGTCGGCGATGAAAATGGAGGAGAAGCCGGAGAAGCGTGGCCCGAAGGAGCCATGCGGCCGGCTGAACAGGCTTCGACGGAATCATCTCCTGCTCCCTGCGCCCTAACCGAGCACCAGGGGTTCGCGGCGCCCACCACAGGCCCTGTGTCATCGAAGAGATTTCTGAAGTTTTCCACCAAGCATTTTATTTTAAATGACAGTTATTTCTATTAATGGGTGGGCCCTGTCAGTCTCCTGGCCCCAGTCGGGGAGGATGTCTTTCTGTTCAAATGGCAGTCACCATCTCTGTGAAGTGATGCGTGCAAGGGAGGCGGCCCGTGCCAGGCGGTGTGCGCGGGGCTGTCACTCACGTTGACATCTCCATGTCGGAGTGTTCTCGCCAGGTTTTCTCCGTGTGGCCCGCAGGTGAAAGATCAGGGACTTCCTTCATCCACGCCATCCATGTGCCCGTCATCTTTACCGAAGAATGAAAGCTACAAATAAGCCAGAGCCACTATTTACAGGCTTCTGCCTGGCCCGCCTCTCCCCTGCCAACCTGCCTCTTCCATCAAGGGCGGAGGGCGCCCTTCTCCCCATGGGATCCCACTGCGCTGCTCCCACGCCGCGCCTCCTCCACTGTCTGTTTGCCTTCACCTTCTGTGATGTTTCATAAAATCACCCCGTGCGAGCCGAGGAAGTGTCCTCTCCTTTCCGTTCCTCTTCTCGTCCTTCAGTTCTTTCTCCCCCTACCTCCCTCCTCCCACCCTCTTTTCCATCTCTCTCCCTTTCCTTTCCTCCATTCCACTTCCTTCCTTCTCTTCTCCTTTGTCCTCCTCATTCTTTTTCTTCTCCTTTGTCCCTCCTTCTTTGTCCCCTCCCTGTCCCTGACGTCTTCGCACAAGGGAGTTCAGATCTGACGCTACCTGCCTTCCCGCACCGCCCCACCCAGGCCCCTTCCAGGAACCAGTCTGAGCCCCTCCCCCTGCCCTGCCGCCTCCCTCGGACCTGCTAAGGGTTTGCCTCTCCCCTTGGACCCCTCAGCCAGACCAGCTTCACCTCTCCACGGGGCCTTGGCTTCCGTTCACAGCCGCCACCGGGGACCTTTCTAGCTCCCCGATAAAAGTGCTACTCCGAGTGAAGACCTTGTTCACTTATTCAACGAATTGAAACCCAGCACTTCCGGATGCCAGGCTCATAGAGGGACTGCAGGTTCCATGGTGAACGAGCCACGGCCCAGATCACGAGACACAGGAAGCCCAACCGGGACAACAGACACCAAGCAAATGTCTGGCAAATCCCTCATCGCCGTGGTGATGCATGTCCCAAAGGAAGAGTCTGTCGTTGGTCAACCCATGTCCTGGGCGCCTGTCCCCCAGAGGGACCCCCCGCACTGACCTGCACAAAAGCTGCTGCTCCTTAGACACATTCTCCTTAGAAGACCCACCCACCCCTGAGGGTGGAAGGTGGACCCATCATCAAGGGTGGACTCGGCCTCCCTCTCCTCTTGGATGTCTGGGGTGCCGCACTGGACACCTTCCTTTTGAGGGCAATCAGGCCAGTTGGCCGACCACGTCTAAGTGACCCTGTGGCCTCACGTGTCCTTGGTGTTTGTTTGTTCTCATGGGACGCAAGGGCAGTTTTCTCAGCCTCACTTCCACACAAGACCACAGCCTCCCAGGACTTGCTCATCACCATTTGCGTTCGTACAAGCTTAGCTTATCTGTGAATGAGAGACACAAGCGTGCGCCCTGAGCTGTGATCACCCAGCGGTGCCTGTCCTACGTGAGGACGAAGGAGAAAAGTGAGTCTTCAAAGGCACGAGAGTGGTGAAGGAAGGGAAGGACGTCGGCTGTTCTCACTGTCAGCCTCAGTTTCCCGTGCGTGACGCACAGACAGTGACAGCATGAGAGAGAGTTCCGGAGCACCGCACCGCACGCAGCGCTTCCCAGGTGATTGTTCCAGCTGAGACTCGCGCTCATGCACAAGCCAAGTGTGGGAAGCTGCGCCCAGACCCTCTGCATTTGTGGGGGTGGGCTCTGGAGACCCCCCAATGGCAGGGGAGTCAGGACCAGTGTCAGCAGGGACAGGGAGAAGGTGGGGACAGCACGCACACACCTGTCATGGCCTATTTCTGCTTCATCCCCACTCATTGGTTGTCACGCGGGAGGAGGTGCACAGGGGTAAACTGAGGACGAGGGCCGAGCTGGAGAGACCAGATCATGTGGTGGGATATGAGGTTCTCGTTTTGCGGACCAGCCTCGAGGCGCCCACGCTGATATCAGTTGACTGCGACTCACGGCAACTTGAACTTCTCTACGTGATGTTTCTCCTCGTCATCGAAGGACGTTCACCTGCCTGCAGAGCTGAACGGAGGCAGACGGAAATCGAGCACTTTACCTGGGGGACTGGCTTGACGATGTCGTGAGCTAAAAAAACAGGACAACAAAACCCACTGTTAACTTTTAAACGCAAACAGCAGCCAAAGGTCAGACAATTAAGTGGGGAAACCATGCACAAATGTCACGCAGAGGAGGACATCAAAGGATAAAGATCAACAGGGACCAGGCAGATTTTTACGGCACAGGCTGACAGATGGCTTAAGGCGGGGGGAAGAAACACCCAGAAACTCGATTTCTCAACATGCTGCTGAGATCAAAGGCTAGCCTCAGAGACGAAATACCACAAGAAATGGCACACCCTTTGTTTTATTATGATTTGGGGGCACTATTTGTATTTCAGACCCATAACTCAAGGGCTAGAAATTTATGGGCTGGTGTCAAGAGGGGTCAGGCAAAGAGGAATATTGCACTTTGAAATTCTTTTCATACCTTCTCCTCCAGCCCATCCCCAATAAAGAAAGTGAGGCGAGACCTCTGTAAATTATACGGCATCTTAATGAAGCTCCCCCACGTCCCAGACACAGCTTTTTCTGGGTTCGACTCTCTGCGACTACATTTGCGCAAGTCCGAGACCCTGCCGTTACTTTCTGGCCTTTTATCCCCTGGTCACCTGTCGCGTCCCCTGGACTCTTCTCTAACTCTTCAATGTCATCCCTGTCACCTTGGGGCGGCCCATGGGTACATCTGTGTCCACATGTAGCACAGGAATCTGCCCGGCTCTGTGATGCGTCTAAACATGCAGACCCTGAGCAGCAGGTAAATTAAACATGCAGATGTGTGAGCCCTTCTCTCTTCTTCCGGGACTTGGGCAGAATGTAGAGACAGCTGGGATGAAGCTAGGCTGTTCCTTCGATTTTCTGCATTTGGTGATCATTCTATTTTTGCTCATTATTCTTTTCATAAAATTCACCAGCTCATGTAGGTAACCATCAGTAGGCATAATAATGTGCTTAATATTTTACACAAACAATTAGCCTTCAAATGTAAGTTAGTCAGGGGATTATGAATGAGTCCAAGAACGTTTTGGCAAATATCCCCGAAAAGCTGCGTTGGGACTGAAGCCATGGTGACAAGGCAACATGTTCTGGCTACGGGATGGATGGTATGTTTGCAAAGCTTAATAAAACATGAGGGTTGTTGCTACTGCTGATTCCAGGAAGGTAGGCAGGGGAGTTTATCAGGTAACACAGAGAACGTAAATAAAATACATCAGCAATGCACGTCTCACCATCAGTACGTTGGTACCCTCCAACAGAGAGCCGAACACGGGATAACGCCCCGATTGTCGCCGAGTGTAAATCAGGGGAACCTGCGGAGTGCAAGCACGCTGCCTATGGCCCCTAGGTTCCTCGCAGGTGTGGTCCAGAGTCGGACCACTGTGCCCTGCCCTCCCCCGCCCCCCATCCCCTGCGATCAATGTCACGCTAGCGTTTCAGCCAGGCTCCCACGTCCGCAGTTCCTTTGGGTGTTTCAGAAATCCAGACCCTCCATGAGTCTTCCTTAGTGTGGCTTTCGCTAAGAGAGCTGTGTTCTTTCTTTTAGCTACTTTGTATTGTAGAAAATTTCAAGCATTTATTAAAATAGAGCAGCATAATGAACAGCAGTCGGTTCCAGCAAACCAGCAACGTTTACCAATCTGCAGCTGATTTTTTTTATTGTGGTGAAAAACGCATAACAAAAACGTTACCATCTTAACCAGCTTCTAAGCGTGCAGTTCAGCCATGTTAAGTACATTCACATTGTTGTAAAACAGATTTCTACGATTTTTTTCCTCTTGTGAGTATGGAACTCTATACCTATTAAACAATTCCTCCTTCTCCTGCCCCTGCTCTTGTAAATCACCACGCTGCTTTCCGTTTCTGTGACTCTGGCGACTCTAGGTCCCTCCTACAGATGGAATTGCACCACAGTGTCCACAAGGTTTGTGCCAAGTTGCGGCACGTGACAAGGTTTCCTTCCTTTTACAGGCTGAATAGCCCTGCATCGCACGTGTCCACCACACCCACCTGCAGACCGGCACCTGGGCGGCTGGCGCCTTCCCACCACTGTGAGGGGTCCTGCGGCGAACACGCGTGCTCCAAGAATCCTTCAAGACCCGGCTTTTGATTATGGTGCATGTACAACCAGAAGTGAGATTGCTAAGTCATGTGGTAAGTGCTATTTTTTTTTTTTTTTAAGGAGCTTTGATACTGCTTTTGTGGCTGCACCAGTTTGTAAAACCACATCGGTCGTGCACAAGGGCTCAAATGTCTTCACAGCCTCACCAGCACTTGTTGTTTTCCCGACGTTTTGAGAGTAGCATCCAGAGGGGGATGAGGCGGCGTCTCCTGGTTTTGACCTGCGTTTCCCTGATGGTCGGTGATGGTGAAATCTTTGCACTTAGCCATTTGCATGCCATCTTTGGAGAGAGGTCTCGTCAAGCCTTTGGCCCGTTTTTTAATTGGCTTATTTGATGTTTAGTTGCTGAGTTGAGAGTTCTTCTTACGTAGAGACATGAAGAAGGTGTTCTGTTTTGCTTTTGATTATAAAAATTATAAAAGGAAAAATCTTTTCCAAAACAACTAGGTTATTGGAACGGAGGTCCAGCAATTACGCAGAGGTGGATTCTGATACAAGCCAGGTAGAATCAGCAGGTGACTCTCCACGGCTAAGGTGAGTCACCCTTCAGTCACTTCATGTTCGCCGGCGCCCTGCTGAGCCAGCCCTGCCACAGACGCCCGGGACCGGAGGGCGGGACAGGTGCGGCTCTGCCTTCCAAAGGCCCGCCACAGTTCAGGGCAAAGGCCGGCTTTTGCCTCATTTTTAAAATTGCTTTGTTGAGATGTACTTCCTATACCATACATTTCTTCCGTTCAAAGTGTGTAATTCAATAGGTTTTTGTATACTAATTTTTGAGATTATGAAGTGAAATGTAACTTAAAATGTGCCATTGGAACCATTTTTAAGTGTGCATCGGGCACAAGCCTTTGGGTACGTATTCCATAGGCGGGCCAACAACCTTGGGTATGATCGGGGTTCCCTCCCTGCCCCCCGGAAGCCCGCTACCTCGGACTGGGCGGTCAGGTCCTTTTGTTGAGTCGCTTGTGGGAAAAGGCAAATGTACTAGCCCTTATTTCTGCCTTATTCTTCCCTTCGGTTCAAGGACAGGTAGTAGAGAGAAGCTAGTGAATTAACTAAACGTGGCCCTCTGCCATTTAGTCATTAATCACCAATTACTTCGTATGAAGGTTTTTAAATTAAATAATTATTTTGGGGTTTGTTTTTTTTTGCCAAATTATTCATTCATGTGGATCAAATGCTGAAAAATCCCGAAAGGATGCCAATTACCGACCCCTCCCTATAGGGGACAAGGGTTATGAGATTTGTTTTCTGTCTTTGTTTCTTTTTCCTTCCAGAGATTTTAAGACTTTTACAAGTCAATTTCCCCCCATCATAAATAACAGCCTGTGAACACATCGCTCTGCACCTTGCATCTTTCACTCAACAATATACCTAGAGAGCTCTCATGGTGAGTTTTTGATTATCAGAAATAGTGAGAAATCAAGATTTCTGACAGGAGTAAGTTTTGCAAAGTATTTAGTCGTTACCTGGTGACCAGTTGCCAGTGTGCACCCAAGTTCACGGCCGAAATCACCTGGACCGCTGAGGTGGAAGGGGACCCCATTTCTACCTGAATTATGCAGGCAATCGCGGTCGGTGTGAGTGGATCTAAAAACACCCGCTCTCTCCCATTTCCCGTGGGGGTCACACTCCCTTGGATTTTGATCCCCAACTTATTTTCAGAATTAGCACAGCTGGGCTGTGGCTCGGATGGATTCACTGATGCTCCAAATATGAGGCCGTGGAAAGACAAGAAAGGTAAGAAATGGCTGGATGGGGGCTGTTTTGTATCCTGGAGCCCTCCGAAGAGTGACCACAGAGCACCTCGGAGGCGAAAGCCATGCACTGGACTGGGAGGTTGTGCACCTGAACCAGCAGCTCAGCTCCTGCAAGCCTAGCGGCGTCGTCACTCAAAATGACAGGACTCTCCCCCTGAGGGTGATGGTACCGTGGGAAACCGGACTCAGTGTAAGAAGCCACCTCACTTCACCTCAGCCGGTGGGTTGCCCCTGAGCAGAGCCCTGTTATCAGCCAGAGAGCCCCGGACACACCACAGAGATGGGCGGAATTACCGCATCAAAGGGAACAATGGCGTGTTCAGAGGCGCTATTGAGTATTAAAGGGGACTCAGCGTGATAGGTCTCAACTGATGCAGCTTTCCTCTTGACCCCCTGAAGGGAAATAAAATAAGGTGAGAAGGTAGGAAAGTTTCATTCTGGGCAAGAACACTCCATCCCTAGGCCTCTGGTATTACCATGCCCCGTGACATCATCCTCTTCTTGTTAAAGTGGCATCCAAACCAGACCTCCGGCTTCAATCCCACCCCATCCATTCATCCCCTGCACCTCAGCCCTCCATCCTATTGAAACAGCACATTCAAAACTATGCACCCCCCTTTACTTCTAGGGAAATGGACAGGCTTCGTCCCTGTGCTGCCCTATCTCAGCCCAGGCCCTGGTCCCGAGGTCCTGCCACCGCCTCTGGCCGATGGAGCCTGCCGCCTTGCTCTGCCTCCCGAACGCCTCTCCTCCCGTTCTTTCTCTGGCATGCGCAAGAGTTTGCAAAATGTTAGCATCTTCCCCAGATGTCCCACGATTCAATATTTTAAAAAAGATCTATATTTTATTTCCTTAATTCCGTGAACAGATTTTCATGGCTTAACATTTCGTTAGTAGCACAAGCTTGCGGGGTTTTGACTGGAGAGAAAGAAACTCAACGACTGGAGATTTTGCGTTGCAACGTTATTCTTCGACGTCAAGGGAGAGGAGCTGGCGGCCAGGTTCAGTGCCAGCCTGGGGGTGGGTCCCCGTGGGCCGCCTTCTCCAAAGGCAGGACCTGGCTGGAGCGGGAACACGGGTTTGAGAGCACGCTGGGGGAGGAGACCGCGGCAGGAGTTTGTTATTTAATAACCGGCTGCCTTCTGAGCCGGAGCCTTAATCACTACCATCGAGTAGTGATGGCCAGGTGGGAAGACGAGAACAGCCTCCCATTTGGGAGAGTTTGGAAGTCTAAAAGCTGACGGGCAGAGGCAGGGGGCCTGTCGAAACTGCTGTTTTCAGTTCCAACTGCGCTGGAGATGGAGCGCTTTGCTTCTGCGTTGTCTTTCTTTCTTTTTCTTTTAAATGGAAATTACGAGAAGACGACTTGGTTGGTCACAGGGACTGCCCCTTTCCCGGTCTCACCTGTCCCTCACGTTTGAAAGTGTTCGCAACAGCCTGTATCATTTTGGTAATTAGAAGAGGGCCCTGATTTCCTTTAAAATGAAGGAAAACAATTCAGTTTTTCACTCCTGCTGTTTGCCTACCTCAGTCTCCCGTGGGTCGCTGCAGCAGCTCAGGGCTCAGCGATGGGGACCCGAGCATGGTGGACAGGAGCGGAGCTTGGCTTTGGCTGCCCGATTCTGAATCTGTAGCCCGATTCTGATGAGCTACACGAAGACTGTCTCCGGGTGAGACAGCAAAACCCCAAACAAGGGTGGAGATAAAAGCGGTCATCGTTTCTGCCCTGCCAGGCTTCTGTCTTCAGCGTGTCTCTCTCGGCTTCCCAGCGCCCCTGCGCAGGCTGTCTGCTGGGAACCAGCTGGGACGCGAAGAGCCAGAGCCTAACGTAGAGGGTGGGGGTGGGGTGGCTCATGGAGGGCACATTCAGGGGACACCGACTCTAAGATACTGCCGCTCACTCCTCCTTGCCTGCAGCGTTCATCTCCTGGGGAGATTTCAGAGGCACTGGTGTCTGGCCCACCCCAGGAGTCAACGGGGTTGCTCTGGGCGCAGGCCAGGTGGTTCCATTGTGCAGGGCAGCCTAGATAGAGCAGGGGTGTCAAACTCATTTTCATGGCGGGGGGGGGGCACATCAGCCTTGCGGTTGCGTTCAAAGGGCCGAATGTAATTTTAGGACTGTAAAAGTGTAACTGCTCCTTAATGAGGGGCAAGGAGCTCAGTGCTTCCACTGGGTAGAAACAAGGTGCCGGGCCGGATAAAACAAGGTAGAGGGCCGGATTCGGCCCACGGGCCTTGTATTTGCCACCTGTGGTCTAGAGCCTTCACCCTCCTCCTCCCTCTGTTCCCCGAGCTGTGGCCGAAGACTTCCAGCTGCGAGTGTGGCCCTCGGGGCACCAGCATTGGCAACCTCGGGGTGTTGCCAATGGCTAGAAGCGCAGACTCTCAGGCCCACCCCAGACCCTCTGGGTCAGAGTCTGCACTTTAACACGACCCCCCACAGCGTGCTGTTCGCCCTGAACTTTGCAAAGGGCTGGTCAGGGCCCCAGTGTCTGTTGGAAACTCACCCGTGATCTCCAAAGGGGGCTTCTTTTCTCTTCTCTCCCGGTGAAGGCAGTCTCCACACTACTGGAGGTGCTCAGAAAAGCCACTGTCAAATTATCTTGAGCTAAAGGCATCTGAGTACCCAAAATCCCTTAGCTGTGTAAAAGCAGAGCCTCCTCCCCTTCCTCCCCCCCCCGCCCCCCCCCCCGCCCAAAACCTGCATAGTCAGAAATCCCTGTCCCACAGCGACTCCCATCTTCACCAACCCAATCAGATACGGGCCCAGGGCTGTCAGATCGCCATCCTTCTCCTAAGGGCCCGTCCACCTTTCTATAAAGCCGTTTGCTTCCGGGCAAGGGCCGTTGCTCCCCTCTTCTAAGAGGTCACTTGTTCTCTCACAAGTTCCCTTCTGCCCGCCCCCATTACTGATTAAGAAGGCACCTCAGCCCCCAATTCCAAGTACCTCCTTGAGCCACATTTTGTGGTGAATTTCCATGTATACGATGTAACTTCCTCTGTTATTTTTTCACTTGCTAATGGGTAATTTGTGCATTTAAGTTGCAGGCCCCCAAGCACTGACCTGAGAGGGTAGAGGCACGGTTTTCCTCCGCTGCACTGTGCCTGGTCACTCCGCGCTGATGCCTGCAGGGTAGAGTGCAAACCCCTCCCCCACAAGGCTGCTCAAAACGAGGCCCCGGCAGACCCCTGCAGACACTGTCAAACCCACGTGTCAAAGCTCTTTGACGAATCGGGCGTTTGCGCAAACTGCGCCTTCTGCAGCCAGCCTCCCTCCCTCTTCGCTGCCCCGCGATCTCTCCCTTTCAATTACAGCTCCAATGTTGTCCCGTCCATTCAGCCTTTCCTGTTTTCTTCCAAAAACAGGGCTCTCAATGCCCCACATCTGTCACTCCAGCCCCCAGCACAGAACCTAGTACCTAGGAGGTACTGAGAAAGCAGTTTGGTTCAAGTAGATGGCTAGAAGGATGGATGGAAGGAAGAATGGATGGATGGAGGGACTAAAACCTTGTTTCCCAAATTTCTCCATCTTCAAAAATATGTAAAGGCCAGTTCAGGCAAGAGGGACCTCTGTCCTGGGTTTGGACCTTCTGAGCATTCTGCATATCACAACTACACACACACACACACACACACACACACACACACACACACCCTGAAGCTTTTCAAGAGCACATGGTTGGCCCATCACTGGGGATCGGGCAGGTGATGCTGTGTAGCGCCACCTGCAGCCCTACACCCCCTTCAGGCCCTAGAGAAACACTTCTCTACATCTCTTGCTTGATGTCCTCAAAACAAAAGGTACTTGAGCCCAAATGCCATAAAGGTTTGTGTGTTGTGTCTGCGGATGTCAGAAAGAGACACAGCTTCAGAAGAGGGGAGGATCTGAGCAGCAGACATGCTTACGTAAGACAAGCGACTAATTAATATTCTTGCCACACCTGTCCTCCAAGGTAGGGCGCACACAAGAGAGTCTTACCTCATGAAGCATTCTTTGCAGTCCTGGATATCCAATTTCTTGTTTCTCTTTGGGTTCCAATTTGTAGCCCAGAGGTACTGAAAAATTAGCACATTATTTGCAACAGTTGCCCCTGATCTGATATCTGAAAAACATTTTGCAATAGTTAAAGAATTTATGTGAATTAAATTTGCATATATGTGGGTCTAGGCAGGACATGCATGAAGCATGATTGCAACTCCTGTGTTTGCAACTAGATGGACATTGAACACTAGAACTGAGAGTGATCCTATTTTATACGCTATTTAATAAGATTAGCTAAATTATAAAAATTATCTTTTAAAAATAGTTTTACTTTTTCTACTTGTTAGTGATATTTTCTATTTTTAATTTCAAAGGACAAGGGGTAAGAGGGGACATCTGTAATAGTGTCAACAACAAAAATAAAGAAAAAAAGAAGAAAAATAAAAACATGAAAATGTTGATTTTTGCAACATTTGCTTTTCTTTGCTTTTTGATATAAATATATTTAAAGTAGACACAATTGCATTCCATTTTTAATTTTTAAATCACTGAGAAAAAGATGATAAGAATAAAAAATAAGAAAGTGAAGCTCAAAAAGGAAAAACACTGAAAAGAAAAAAAATAGAATTCCTTTCTATAGGTGGTCTGCCTAGATTTTTAAAACAATAAAAGTGAGAAGTCTACATTTGATAAAATCCAGCACCCATTTATGATCTAAAAGAAAAAAACCCTCTCAGCATAGCGGGAAAAAAGGGAACATACCTCAACATAATAAAGGCCATGTGTGACAAACACACAGCCAATTGGCATCATGCTCAACGGGCAAAAACTAAAAGCACTTTCCTTAACATCGGAAAGAAGGCAGGGATGTCTGCTTTCACCACTGTTATTCAACCAGAAGTTCTAGCCACAGCAATCAGACAAGAAGAAGAAATAAAAGGCATCCAAATTGGAAAGGAGGAAGTACAATTGTCACTATATGCAGATGACATGCATATGTCATGTATATAGAGAACCCTAAAGATTCCACCAAAAAACTACTAGAAGTGATAAATTCAGTAAGGTAGCAGGATACAAAGTAAATATCCAGAAATCAGTTGCATTTTATATGCCAATAATAAACTAATGGAAAGGGAAGTTAAGAAAACAATCCCATTCACAATTGCTTCCAAAGAATAAAATACCTAGGAATAAGCCTAACCATGGCTGTAAGAGACCTGTACTTGGAAAATTATAAGAAACTGAAGAAAGAAATTGAAGAACACACAAGAGGAAGCATATAACATGTTCATGAATAGGAAAAATTAACATCCTTAAAATGTCGATACTACCCAAAGCAATCTAGAAATTCAGTGCAATTCCTGTCAAGATACCAAAGGTGTACTTCACAGAACTAGAAAAAATATTCCAAAAATTTACATGAATCCATGAAAGATGCTGAATAGCAATAGCAATCTTGAGAAAAAAGAACAAAATTGGAGAAATCATGCTACCTGATATCAAACTATACTATAAGGCCATAGTAATCAAAACAGCATGGTACTGGCATTAAAAAAAAAGTATATAGATTGATGGAATAGACTAGAAAGCCCAGAAATAAACCCATGCTTTTATGGTCAATTCATATTTGTCAAAGGAGGCCAGAACATATAATTGGGTAAAGACAGTGTATTCAGTAGATGGTGTTGGGAAAATTGGACAGATACATGCTAAAAAATGAAAGTAGACTAACTTTTTACACCATGCACAGAATAAACGTGAAATGGATTAAAGTCTTAAATATTAGACTCAAAACCATAAAAATCCTAGAAGAAAACATAAGCAGTAAAAATTTTGAACATTTCTCATAGGAAAAATTTTTCTGATATATCACTTCAGGCAAGGGAAACAAAAGAAAAAGTAAACAAATGGGACTACATTAAACTAAAAAGTTTTTGCACAGCCAAGGAAACCATCAACAGAATGAAAAGACAGTCCACTGAATGGGAGAACATGTTTGCCAGTGATACATCTGATAAGGGGTTAATATTCAAAATTTATGAAGCATTTATACAACTCAACACCAAAAACCACCCCCAAAACAATTCAGTTACAAAATGGGCAAAAGATCTGAACAGACACGTCTCCAAAGAGGACACACAGACGGCCAACAAACTATGGAAAGATGCTCAACGTCACTAGCCATCAGAGAAAAGCAAATTAAAACCACAATGAGATACCACCTCAGACCTGTCAGAATGGCTATCATCAATAATCAACAAACAACAAGTGCTGGCAAGGATGTGGGGAAAGGGGAACCCTTGTGCACTGCTGGTGGGAATGCAGACTGGTGCAGATACTGTGGAAAGCAGTATGGAGTCTCCTCAAAAAAATTAAAACTGGAACTGTGTTAAGACCCAGCAATCCCACTTCTGGGAATATATCTGAAGAATCTTGAAACACTGATTCAAAAGAATATGTGAACCCCAATGTTCATTGCAGCATTATTCATAATAGCCAAGATTTGGGAGCAGCCCAAGCGTCCATCAGTAGATGAGTGGATTAGAAAGCTGTGGCGTTGTCCATTTACACAGTGGAATACTACTCCATCGTAGAAAGGAAGAAAATCTTGCCTTTGAGACATCATGAACTGACCTGGAGAGTACTATACTAAGTGAAATAAGCCAGCCAGAGAAAGATAAATATCATATGATTTCACTTACACGTGGAATTTAGTGAACAAAATGAAGAAATACAATAGAAACAGAGTCATACAGAAAACTGACAGCTGTCAGAATGGAGGGGGTTGGGGGACTAGCTGAAAAAGGTGAAGGGATTAAGCAAAAAAAACCCCACAAAAACTCAAGCCTGGCTGGCGTAGCTCACTGGATTGAGTGTGGGCTGCGAACCAAGGGGTCACCAGTTCGATTCCCAGTCAGGACACATGCCAGGACTGCAGGCCAGGTCCCCAGTGGGGTCCATGTGAGAGGCAACCACACATCGATGTTTCTCTCCCTCTCTTTCTCCCTTCCTTCCCCTCTGTCTAAAAATAAATTTAAAAAATCTTTTTTAAAAGTTCCTTTAAAAAAGAAACCTCAAAGACACAGACAACAGTATGGTGATTACAGGAGGGATGGGCGTGTGGGAGGTGGAGGAGGGTAAAGGGGGAACAAATGGTGATGGAAGGAGACTTGACTGCGGATGGTGCGTGCACAATGCAATATACAGACGGTGTATTCTAGAATTGTAGAGTTGAAACTTACACACTTTTATTCACTAATGTCACCCCAATAAATTCAATTAAAAATTTTTGAAAACTAAAATAAAATTATGTCACCTGTAAAAAAAGTGTAAAGTCTATGTCAGGCATGACTCATAAAATTAGCTAGTCAGACGTTAAGAATTCTACATTGAATAAAGTTTTAATTACTGATCAAAGCAATGAAAACGAGCCCTTCCGACGTCAGGTGAGGAAGATTTGCTCTCCTGAGAGTTGCCGATAATGTGTGCGTTCAAACCTACAGGCTTTGAAGCTGCTTAATTGAAATTCGCATCAAAACTGAATTCTGGTTTAGCTCAACTTGACTGCTATGAGTGATGAAAATAAACCCCTAGGTCGCCCGAGAACAGTGAGCAGAGCTTGTTTGCTGGCACAGAAACATTTCAGCTGGAATTAAGTTGTCTTCAGTTAACAGAACTGAGTTTGTTGTCATTCTCTGACTCGGATTTGCTTTTTCCCCAAGATAACACAGACCAGACCCAGGTACTGTCAGTGACTCGGGAAGCACAGTTTGCAGACACAGTTGGCTGTGGGCTTCCTTGGCACCCCGTGGGCTCCGAGTTCCTTGAAGGTCAGAGCCAAAGGAGGGTGGGGTGCCTCGTCTTCCACCTCCTCCCCTTCCTCATCCCATCTCGCCTGTCCATCAGCGAGTCCTGCCCTGTCTGCCTCTAGATTCTTCTCCGCTACCACCTACAGCCGGAACACACCCATCTCTCACCTGCACTCCTGCAGGTTAGCCTCCCAAGAGCACAGGTGACCTTTTGAAAACCCAACCCACACGTGCCATGCCCCTGCTCACGGCTCTGTGACACTCCTGTTACTCGAAGATAGAAATCCAGTCTTTACTGTGGCCATGGGCCTGCCCATGGAACCCCTTTCTGACCCACCTTACCCCCTTCCCCCACATACTGCACCCTGACCGCCACTCACCTCCCCTTTCTAGTTCCTGGCTGCCTGAACTGGTCCCTGCCCCAGGATCCTGGCACCTGCTTGTGCCTCTGCCTGAGCTGAGGCTCCCCAGATCCCCCGACCCAAGGACTCCCAATTATTCAGCTCTTGGCTCAACGTCAAGGTGGTCTTCTGTGAGGCCTCCTGGTTTATTTCATTTCTCACACATTTGCTCTTGGAAGGAATTTTGTTTCTTCATCCACGCATGCTTCTTATCCTCTGTCTCCCCAGCTAGAAAAAACCTCCTTGAAAGCAGGACTGTTGCTGATCTCGTCAACACTATTTATGAAGCTGGTGCTTAATGACAAATATTAGATGAGAAGGAGAATGACATGTTTTCTATCAGACATGGAGGATGCCATTTTGCAGTATCGGTTTCACGTCAGTCAAGATCCCCTTGGCCTTGACCACTAGCTTTCTGCATATATACTTGCTTTGAGCCCCGAGAGGATTCCCTGAACATTCATTAAGGTCAGGCAGGTGGAAGTCTTATTTCCAGTAAGGGAAGGCAAAAGCATGAATCTAACTAAAATGTCAATTGCCCTAAGGTGTGAAAAATATTTTAAAATTCTCCACTTGCTCTTTTGTGATAGCATCCTTTGTCAAAACATTTTCTCCAAGAAGTATTCACACCTGATAAATGGAAGAAGAGCGTTTTCCCAGAATGCCGTAAAGCACGTTCCGCTCTACAGACCTTCCCAGTTTTCAGTGCCTCCCTATGGTAACTGGCAGTACCTGGCGAGTTGGAAATCAAAACAGAGAGCTGAGAGGAGAGAAATCATTGCGCTGTAGAGGCCGAAGACTGTTGGGGAGAGTGAAAGGGGCACATTTAAATTTAGAGTTCAGAAGCCTTCTTGAGGGAAGGGGTCAAGACCCTAAACCTTTCTCATGCAGGGTCAGGAGGGCTGGCCGGTCCTGGCCAGCATCAGATAGGGAAGGTGCCCAGTAACACTTCTTCCTGCCTCACACTTTTCTCTGGGCACAGACCCCACCCCTCTGGGGTGGGTGGAAACTGACACATTCTGGACCAATCATAATCCTCTATCACCCAGACTGCTGTGATTGGTCCACAGATAGTCACATGATCCAGCCAGGCCAATCGGAGTCCTTCCCTGGGACTTTGCTAACTAGAGCAAGAACAGAAGTCTCCCTGATCCCTATGATGGTCAGCTGGAGGAGCTCGGGATCCATGGCCCTGAAGAAAATCCCCTTGCTCTCAGAAAGAATAAAACATCCAAGAGAGGCAGACAGAGAGATGAGCTAGAGTCCCCAGGGCATCTGGACCCAGAGCAGAAGGTGTTGGTGCCCACAGGGGAGCCCTGGCTCCCCTGGGCTCTCCAGCTGTGGCTGTCCAAACCCGGCCTCCCACCTCAGTCCCTGCACTTTCTTCTTCTGTGCCCGAGCTTTCGCCAGCAGGCACAGCCCAAAAGCACAAGAATGCTTAGGTTCCCAGCAGCAGCCCTCAACGAGCAGGGAACAGGAGCTGGTGGACACGTGACCCCTGCCTCCCCAGCCTGCACAGGAAGATCCTGAGGCTGGTCTTACGGCTTCTGAGAGGGTCCCTGGCAGAGATTCCCAGTCACCCACACACCCTTTTGGGAAACACCTTGGGAATAAACTACCCGTGGCCAAGTCCTCGTGTCGGGCTCAGCTTCCAGCAAACCCACGCTGACCGGGAATGGCCTGATTGTACCCACCTCGAAAGCCAGGCCTGTCTCTGCCCTCCTGGGAGCTGGGTTGCCCAAACCTAAACATTCCCTTTTTGCTGAAACTTGTGGGACTGAATTGGGCTCTGGTCACTCTCGGGGAAAAAACCTGGAAAAAGAACAGGTGGGCAGGCCACTGTGGAAAGCAGGTTCAGAGCAGAGTGATCACTTGCTTGTCCTCTCCAGGCGCGTGCGTCCCATCCTGCAGAAGCAAGTCCGCAGAGCAGCAGCCCTGGGGGTGCCGCTAGCGGCTCAGCGTTGGGTGGGGAGGGAGCTGTCTGTGGTCCTACCAGGTGGAGCCTGAGGCCCAAGCCCCACCCTCCAGGCCACAGGGCAAGCGGGCATGCTGTGTCCCCAGACTCCAGGCCAGGGTCAGAGCGGAGCCCCTCCCGGGGCAGCCAGCTGGAGAAGGCCAGCCTGAGTGTCTTCTGATGGTGAGACAACTGAGTCAGAAAACAAAGGGACAGGGTCCCCTCCAACCGGCCGGTTCCTGCCCGGGGAGGCTGGTGAGCAGGGATGGAGTGGTCCCGTCCGGGTCACTGCTGAGCCTGCAGCCCGCATCCTAACCAGCGGCATCTTCGTGTGAAGGACCATGGGTGTCCCCTTTGTGACGTCTGTGTATGAAGCGCCATCGCCCCACGGTCTGACTCCCTGGAACCTAGCCTGCAGATCTGTGCACACTTCCCAGAGGAGGAGGGGAAGGCTCTGGGAGGGCCAGAGGGCCGCAGCTTCCCACAGCCCGGGCGCAGCCCCCAACAGAGAAAGCAGCTTCCCCGAATGCCAGCGGGTGGTCACGTCTCCAGGCCCGTGAGTGAGTAACTCACCTTTGTTCTCCCGTTCAGCTGAGTGCATACTCACAGATCGGAACTGGTGACCAAATGCCCTAGATTTTATGGCTTATTTGGATGAACTTGACTATTTAAATTAGCTGCTTAAAAGTTTAGTGTCGAGAGTGACTCAGCTGCATACACACCTATGGGCACAAATTCTCCATTTGCTCATTCAGACACTCGACAAACAAACCACAGGAATTTATTTGGGTTAAGAGTCCAAAGTCTTCTTGAGATGTCATTTTTCAATGCTTATTTCACTTTGGGTTGCTAGGAGATAAATTTTTTTTTTTAAAGCAATTTGCATAAAGACCAGGAAAGAATTTTAATAATGTCAATATATAGCCAAATGGTCTAAAGTGCTAAAGTGACTATTTTTCATCGAATAAGGAAGTCTCCAAATTTAAATGTTCTAAAAGAGATATACTCGTTTTCTGGGAGGTCTGTTCCACTTAGGTAGCTAATTATTTCTCAGGAACGGCGCTGAGTCATGTCAGACATCTCCTCGCTAATCGAATGATATTAAGCTATTGGGAGACGGTTCCTGTCCTATCACATAATCAGGAATGGAAAGCGGGTAGGGTTTTAATTGCGGAATTGAGAGGAATTCATTTTTCTAATCACTAGCACAAATCTGACAATCTGTCCAGCAGCCAGGAACTAAATTAAAGTTTTCTTTCCTTGATGCATGTGCTAGAAATCTCACTAATTCGAACTGATGGAGAGGAAGAGCCAATCCATATTTTGGTTAAAAAAAAAATCTACTACAGGACTCACTTAATACTATTTAAAATTTTTCCTTCAAATCCAATTAGAATCTTGAGTCCTGCACAAAATAATCAATATGAAAGTGTTAGCCCTTTTAATTGACTCGGTGTAGGTGCCCAGACCAGGAGAAACTTTAACAAGTTCCTTTCAGTGGTGCGGTAGACTGTCCGCCGATGTTTGCCAGGACAGCCTGACCGTCCTGTCCATCCCTGCACACCAGCCTCCGGCCCTGGTGACGTGGCCACGTCCCCCCGCCAGAGGAGGGGCCCGTTTCTCCACCCTTGAATCTGGGCAGGCCTCGTGACTGGCCTTGACCAAGAGATGGGGCTGGGAGTGACCTTGGGTGGGCTGACAGCGAGGCCTTACGGCACCGTGCAGCTTCTCCATCTCCCCCTTGGAATGCTGAGGATGAAAGACCCCTTGGAGAGAGAGGCCCCGCAGATGGTCAGCACCTGCTGCCCCACACGCTGGACTGTCTTGGGCTGAGCAGCCCCAGGAAAGCTGTCAGATCACTGGGACCACAGGCGGGACTGGCGCTGAGAGCAGCAGGGGGCCCGGCAGAGCCCCGCCCACGGGCTCGGCAACAGATAATTGGCTGTTGTTTGGACCCACCAAGTGTCGGGGTAGTTTTTAATGCAGCCATGGGTCACAAGTACGGATGGATTTTTAAATAAATGTGGAAAACCCAGAAATAAAAGTACAAAAAAGAAAAATATCCCCCCACAATCTTAACTCTGGTGTCAACTACCATTAATACGTTGGTATTTTTCCTCTAAACGCTGTGCATCGCACGTGAATGGTTTTCCGTGTCATAGAACAGTCTTGCTCAGTGCTCTCTCCTGTGATGGGCGGTTGGGGACATCTCAAGGGGAGACGCAGGAGGGGCTCAGGTAGACGAAGTCTATTGGACTCGGAGGTCCTAGACCCAGGCGCCACGCCATGCCATGCAGGGTTGCACGGGGCAGCAGCAGGGTGGTCACAAGGTGAAAGGGTCAGGAGAGAAGGCTGAGTCTAAGCCACAGCCTGTGTCGGAGCTTCCTCGGGGAAGGCAAGGCAGGGTGGGGGAAACCGTTTAGGACTGACCGGTCTAAGCAACGGTGGCAGGCTTTGGGCTGTGGACGTGCGTGGCCTGCAGCTGTCAGGTGCCTGCCCTCCACCCCAACCCCGCAGATGAGGAGGGCAGGGGAACACTGCCTCTGAGGGCCTGCAGGAGAGACAGCAGAGGTCAGACCCAGGGTCGCGCTCAGGGCGCGTGTCAGAGGTATGCTCCAGTTGGGCCCGTGGCTGGCTCCGGAGTTGCCCAGGCCCACGAGGGGAGTCTTCCCCACCCAGAAAGGCTCTGAAGATGTGAAAACATCATAATATATAGAAAATTATAAATTACTATGGAAACAATACAGTCTTCAGCATCATTTTAAACAATGGCTTAGTATACTGCCTTCACCTGGGTCCTCTAGAAAACGCAGGTGTAGACACAGCTTGGCCCGCTGAGGCTTTCTTTGGGAGGTGCGGGGAGAAGAAACGGGTGGAAAAACACAGAGCAGCGGCCTGTGATGGGTCACCACGCCGGCGCAGGTTTCAGGACAAGTGGCGAACAGACACAACAGGTCGCTCACCGGACAGGTTTTCTTGGCACAGGAGGCTTCCCAGAAGGGCTGCAAGGAGGAAGAAGGTGGGTGCTCTCTGCCCCATCCCCCCAGCCTCATTTCCAACAGGCCCGGGGTTGCCCCTGTGAGGAGACAAGTCTTCCACACCACAAGGTCATCCCCGCGGAGGCTGTGCAATTGACATTCCACCAGGAAGTATAGGAGAGTCCCTCTCCCTCATCCCCTGGGCGAGGGGGAGGGGGGCGAGGGGTGAGGGGGTGTTGAACTTTCTCATCCCTGCCAGTCAGTTAGGTGAAAAATAGCATCTTGGTGTCGATTTCATCCGATTTCTCTGTCTCGAGCGAGGCCCTATGTGTGAGAGCCACGTGTAACTCTTCTGCGAGTCACCCCTGCGTGCTGGTCCCCCACCTGCTGCCGCTAGACTGCGTGCTGTAGATTCCTTTGCAAAGCCACAGGCTCGCTGAATTCCCTCCTTCGTTCTCACAGTCTGCCGGCTGACCCGCTGGCATTTCTCGGGTAGACAGCTGTACTACCTGCGAACAATTCCCGCTGTGTCTTCTCTTTAAAGTTCACTCTAACGTCCCTCTCTTTTTCTGGGTGTGCTCTTGCGCCGGCGTTCAGTTGCCGGAGCAGCATTAATTTATGGGGGTGATGGTGGAGACCCTTGCCTTCCTCCAGGCCTCATGGGAAGGCACCTAGCACCTCGCTCACCAGTGAGATGTTGGTGGGTGGTCTCAGGCACTCCTCACCACTAGACAGGAACGTCCTTCTAGCCCCAGGTCACTGAGAGACCGTTAGCCCTGGTTTTAACAATTCAGCCTACATTGGGTGTTGAATTTTACTCAATATCTTTTCAGAGTATATCTATATAATCATATTTTTGTCTCCTAATAATTTATATTAATAGATCGCCTAAGCCCAAACTATGTTGCATTCTTGTAATAGTGTGTTATGTTTTTATTTTTATTTTTTAACTTCGTTTATTTTTAGAAAGAGGGGAAGGGAGGCAGAGAGAGAGACATTGATGTGAGAAAGAAACATCCATTGGTCGGCTCTTGTACGCACCCCGACCGGGACCACACCCAGAACCAGGCACGTGCCCTGACCGGGAGCGGAACTGGTGACCTTCCACTTTGCAGGATGACGCCCAACCCACTGAGCTGCACCGGTCAGGGCGGTAGGTTATGTTTTTAATATAATGCAAGACTCACCTGCGTAGTATTTTATTAGGATTTCTGCATTTCTTACACAGTCATATGAGAAGTTACAACCTTGGATTATTCTTGAGAAATTTTATGTTTGGCAATCATTTTAGTTTTCCAAAACTCTGCACGATGAAGTCGCAGGTCCCCTTCCACAGCGACCACGGCCTGTCCGCCGCGTCAGCAGAGAGTTCACTTGTTCGCATCGTGGGATAGAAGACAAATTCCTTAACCTCTCTCAGCCTCATTCTCCTGTTTTTATTTTAAGGGAGGAGGGGCTAAGATAGTTGATACAAGCTTTTAGCACAACGTCACAAAGTATTCAAAATGCAGCAGATGTTATTATTATTACTGTTGTTATTATTATGCTAAAGGCCTTTCTTGGGAACCAGTGCCAGCTGCTGGACGTCCCCGTGGATAACGGACTCAGGGAGCACTTGCTGAATGTTCGCAGGTCCGTGAAAGTGCCTTGGAAACAGACGCGCGGGTCCGCTGCCGCCGGAGTGGCGGTGTCTGATGAAGAAGTGCGGTCTTTTACACGACGCGGAGAACGGGGGCGTGAGGCTGAGACACAAAGTAGAGGCTCCATACGTACACCTGCTGCACACGCACCGCGGTGCTGGAAGGGTGGTCCTGCCACACGGTATCCACACGGCTCCGCAGCTGTGTTCGCCTTACCCATTTTAACGCGGTACGGTTTTCCCCGCGTGGAGCGCAGAGGTGAGTGGCGGGAAAGGGCCTGGGCTGCGCTGCCCTTGAGACGCGGTAGGGCCCAGGGATCCTGCGCATGGGGTGGGCAGGGCAGGGGTGGGGCCTGGAATCTGAGCTCCTCCTCCTCCTCCACCTGCCGGTGAGACCAGGCAAGTGAGCATCTTGCCTGAGCCCGGTGACCTCGCCTGTCAACCAGGAATGAGGACGCTAGCAGTGGCCTCGTTTGGGATCCTGAGAAT
Organism: Anoura caudifer; assembly: GCA_004027475.1. Classification (NCBI taxonomy): domain Eukaryota; kingdom Metazoa; phylum Chordata; class Mammalia; order Chiroptera; family Phyllostomidae; genus Anoura; species Anoura caudifer. The sequence goes on from PVKU01000164.1 coordinate 231,970, forward strand.
GAAAAGGCGAGATACTGAAGGTGCAGGGCTCTGAGTAGTGCCTGCGGGCTGTGGGCTGCGCTCCCTGAGTGTGGGTGGCTTTCCCGTCGTTCTTGTCACTGCTCTGGACGCCAGGTGGTAGGTGGTGGAAGTGCAAGAAACGATAGAGTCAGCTTTCCCCAGAGATCCCAGCGCCCAAATTCCCTCCGACTTGCTGTACCAGGGAGGCAGCAGGGCCCAGTGGCCAGAGGCTCTGGCTGCACAGGTTTGTCATGAAGTTCTCCCACTGACCACGCCTCTGCGGTGGCCAGCTTCTCCTACGCTTTGTGCTGCCTGAGTCTAGAGAAAAACCAGCATTCTTGTATCGAGGCCAACCCTCGTCTTAACGTTGCAAGTGGGGTTACAAGACTCCCACGTGTCCCTGGAGCTGCATGTTGCAGCAGAGATCCCACCACACGGAGGGCTAATTAGCAGGCGCGTCTGCGTCTGCGGTGGTCCTGTTGACTCTGCTCTTGGGAACGCCTGTCTGCTTAAACCGCGCTCCCCCACCCTCCCTGGTGGGAACCGTGCCTGCCCACGGGCAGGATGGACCTTTGCGTTTCCCAAGTCAGCCAGCTTTCATTTCTGAGCAGGGCCCCGCCTGTCCGGATTGTTTTTTTTTTCCCCCTGCAAAGTGACAGCTATAATCAAGTCCTTACAAATGACTGTCCTGCACAATAGCACAGAGAATGAGACGCTACATGTTGGATGCACGCATTGTTCCTTCCTGTTTGCAAACACGTACACAGTGCGATCTTCATTACTTCAGAGCCTAGAGAAACAAAATTGTCTTGCAGCCTGTCGGAGCGCTGGGGGATATTTCTGGCTCCTGGAGAGATGCCCGACTCTTGGAAGAGCACATCTTGTGCGTCCTAAACCCTCCCACCGGTTGAAAACTTCCGTGAAGCCAGCCGGCCTGAGGCCAGGGAGGCTGGAGGGCCGGCGGGGACCTTCCACGTCAGACCCCCACAAATGACTCCCCCCTAACCACATGCTCAGAGCCAGCACGATTTGTTCTTTGTGCAAAATGTAGTTACTTGAACTTTGTGTTTAGAATTCAAAGGAAAGAAATTACCCCCAACTTCTGAGAAGTTGCCCGACTGGAGGAGAAGCAAGCGTCTGAAGGGCCAGCTTCTTGCTCCAACCAGGCTGCTTGCTGTGCGCTGCAGACAGTGTCAGCCTCTCTGAGGTCGCCAGGCTGGCTCTGCTCGCCTGGAGGGATTGTTACGAGACTCAGAAGCTAAGTCATTAGAAAATTCTGAGAAGGTGCAAAGCATCGCACAAATGCAAGGTATTACTTACCATCATGTGAGGTTAGTGCCTATTAAATGCTTTGATGATGAAACAAAATAAAAATTTTAAAATGGCTAGAGGCCCCAAGGACAGGCGTTGTAGGATTCCATCGGTACGAGGTACCCACAGCAGGCAGATTCACAGAGAAAGAAGCAGAATAGAAGTTACCCTGCAGGCGAGACGGAGTGGGGTGGGGACTCAGCATCGAGTGGGGACAGGGTTTCTGTTTGGGATGCTAAGAAGGTTCTGGAGATGAACAGTGGTGATGGTTACACCACAATGTGAATGCACTAAATGCTACTGATTCGTACATTTAAAATGGTCCCAATGGTCCATGTTACACTCCATGTATTTTCCCACAGTCCAAAAAAAAAAACCAACTAAAAATAAACAAACAGATGTCTTAGGGAGACACACACTCATTCACAACAAAAAAGCTCAACTTATCTGTCATCCAGAAACAGTTGTGCCCACGGATTTGCAATATCGTATTTCAGTGGTCAACCTACCTGAGACGCCAAATCGTCATCCGAAGACACTATTCTCTAGTCTTTGGACCGGTGCCGTTGATGTCCACAGGTGGCTGTCCCTGGCATTATGTCCTCACCAAGAATGGCCTGGCTATCGGACTAGACCAGGAGCCGGCACAACGCCTGCTTCCCTGGGTCGACGTGAGCAGACACCCCCCACCCCAGTCTGCTCCTTCTCTCCTTTCTGTCCCGTCCCCTGAACAGAGGCCCTTCTTCCCTTAGAGTCATTATAACTGACTCAGGGGATGCTCGGACCCCCTGGTCACAGGAGGCCCTGTCATTTATTCTTTAAAGCGGGATGCTTTCAAGGACGAAGGAAGGATGACAGCCCTAAGCGGGGACCGTCCTAGGAAAGTCAGGGCACGGGATCCTGCTGCGCATCTCCTGACATCGAGGCTGCTCCTGTGGATAGAGGTCCTCGCCCTCTGAGTCTGTCCTCTCTGGAAGAAGGGGGAGAAAACAGCGTCCAGGGGGAGAACTGGGTTACTCAGATGCGATTCTTCAATTTAACATGCCGAGCGGAAGTTGGAACTCAGGCAGATGCTCCGATGTGAGAGGGACGGTGTGTATCCTCCAGGGAACAGGAGGAGGAGGAGGGGTGTGTGAGTGAACCCAGCAAGAGAGCAGAAGGCTGCCTGCTCACCAAATGCTGAGTGAGGTTCCCAGAGGCATGAAGTGCATGCGTGATTGGGAAGATCGGTAAAGATGCGGGTGTTCACAGGCCGCAACACGGATGGACCGCAAAAGCACAAGGTAAGAGCAAGCAGCGAGACACGGGCCACATGTTGCCTGATTCCATCCGTGTGAAACACCCAGACCAGGGAAAGCCCCAGGGCAAAGTGCAGATTGCGGCTCGTCAGGGGACGTGGGCACCACCAGCGAGGCCAACACGCCATCCCTTCCGCCACTCCGGTCCACGTGCAGCTGAGTGTGCCCTGGACTCTGGGCCCCGATGTTCCTGGGTGCAAATCCTGGCTCACAACTCAGCTGGGTGAGTTTGGACAGCTGACACAATTTCTTCCGTTCCTCTTCCCACGTGTACAGAATAGCCCCACTTCAAAGGCTTCGTGGGGTCACACGAGATGGCCAAGCAATGCAGCGAGGACAGTGCCCCCACCCAGGACGGTGCCCCCATCCAGCACAGGCCCCAAACACGTCTGCCCCTCTGAGCCACCTGCCCTGGGACAGCACCCTGCAGGTCCAGTGTCACCCAGAGCTGCGAAGTCCTGTGCCATCTGGCTTCGCACTTGGCTTACAAGTAACAGAAGACAGGCCAGCCCTGGACCCTGCCCTCAACCGGTGCTTATGGTTATTGTCACTGTCGTATTATTATGGACATTCGGATCCTAAAAAGCAGGAAGTTTGGGGTCCTGCTGATGCTGGACAAGAAACTAGCATCGCACTGGCAGGTGGCCCCAGGCCTGTGGAGGTGGTGCGGCTCTGGAGGGACCTCATCAGGGGGAACAACAGATGGAACTCACATGCTGAGAGAAGTGGGGTCAGCCCAAGCCGGAGGCCCAGCAGCCCCGTAGTGTGAGAGCAGTGGAAGAGACCAGATCCCTGGGCTGAGTTAGTCCCTCGTCACCTGGGTGACACCCAGGCAAGAGATCCTGTCCCCTTCTTGCGCCACACCCCCACTCCCCACACGCACGCCTCGCTTCGGTCTGGGCTTGCACAGCTCCCAGGATCGGTCCTCGGGAAAGTCCGTGCCCTGGGCCCCCTCGAGAGGCCATCGCTCCCCAAACCAACAGAGCCTGGTGCTCAGTGTCCCTCACTCATACGGCTTCATCCCTGTGCCGAGAAAAACATACCCAGGCGGTGCATTCCCACTGCTCTCAACATGACCCTTAACTCCATCGGTCACCGATCGGTAGGGTTTGCTGATTTTACTTGCAGGTTTTCGGAGACGAAGCAGATGGATTATAGGAAATCAAATCCACTCAGGGAGTGTGGCCAGACAGTTCATCACTGGTCAGACTCACAATTGTGTCAACAATGACTCTCTTTACTGGAGTTTATCTCCTTTTAAGTAGGGAAAGAATGACAAACACTGAATAGTCTTGACATTTCCATACATTGTTGGAACTCTTGATCCAAAATTCTGCCTCTGGTCTTACTGAACAACCCGTTACCTGGCCACGTGCTGCTACATGTGAGGCCGAGCACACCAATCCCTGTTTCCATCCGGGGGAACCCCAGTGGCGTTTCTCTGTTCTAACAACAACCTCACTCCCCTTCGCCATATGCTCTCCCTTTGTTACCCGAAAAATCACTCGCCAAACCGCTGACGGGTATGTTTGTCTTGGATTTTTCTTCTGAAACAACAGAAAAAAATATCCTTTCATCATAAAATGTAACCACATTCAAGAAAACTTGAAACCTGGAAAGAGGAAATAAACACCCACAGGCCAATAAACACGCCCGCAGACGGAGGCAGCCAATGGTGTCCAGCAATGTCCACAGGTGACCCTGGGGGATGCCAGCACTAAAATTCCTTGCAAGGCGTGACTGTGCAGAATCAGGCCCCCGGCCGTCGGGAGTGGCTCAGGACCTCCGGACGTGGGTGGCAGCCACCATGCCTTCCCCAGGGGGGCAGCTCTCTCTTTCACGGGTGCAGGTGTGCGAGTGTTTTTCCCTGTCTGCATTCTTATTGTTGAATTTTATTCTTATTCATTTTCTTGTTTTTGGTCTGGTCTTGTGTTTCTGCACTTCCTTCCCGGCAAAGTTCCTTAAGAGATGAGCCTATTACTCTCCGTGCTCTCCAAGTCCACCGTGCAGGAGGAAGGGCAGAGCTGACACACAGAACAGCCGGCTGTCTGCTTGGGGGAAATGAAAGATGGCCGTGCACAGAGGTCACCTGGCCCAGGGCCACGCGCCTTGCCGGAAGTAGGAACGTTTCACTGATTCAAACCACTTGCTAAAAAAATCCTGCAATGAAGTCCCCTCAATTTGTGCAAATGCCAGTTCGTAGCCCCGTATTTTGGGATGGGCACTGGTCAGAGGCTCCCAAGGGTGAATCAAAGTCCTGCTTAGGACCTTTCACCAGTGGCTTGCCCTCTCCGAGCCTCAGTTTCCCCATTTGTAAAGGTGAAAAGTCTCTAAGGGCCCCTTGGGGGGCTTCCCCTTGGCTCCCCACCACCACAGCCCAGCTCCATGGCAGCTGAGAAGGGACGCTCCCTACCCCCTCTCAGCCCTGCCCTGGCCCCCAGGACCCACACCGATCTGAGCGTGTATTAACACAAAGCTTCGGCCCCTGGTTCTGGGATCTTCCATGTACTCCAGTTGACATCCAGGTTCGGGTCAGGAAACTGGGCTTGGGTCCAGCTTATTTAGGCAGAAAACAGAAATGAGCCCCACTCGGAGCTGGGCGCTGTGCCAGGACAGGCAGAGGGGTGGCCCTAGGCGTCCCCCGAGCGCAGCACTGTCCTCAGGCCACGCCTGCCCCGCAAGCGCATGCGTCTGCTTCCCTGGACCTGAGCCTGGCCCTAGGCTGTACCTGGGACCCCCTAGTAGCCACCCCACACCCCCACACGCACCTCCGACTGCACCCTTCTTTGTTGGCCTTCAGGCACCTAGGCCAACTCTCACCCCACTGCCCGAGCGCCCCACCCCGTCTGACACGGGCAAACTAAGAAGAGGAAGAACGGAAAAGCCTGCGGAGACGGTGCTCGACGGAGCCGGTCCACGCAGGGATACAGGGAGAGAGGTGTTCCCGGTTGTCAGCAGCCTGTCTGCACGTGGGCGGGAGGTGGGGGTGGGGGTGGAAAGGGCAGAACCGCCGGACTGCTCCTGGGCTATCTCCTGGGGGGTTCCAGCTGCTCACCCACCTAAAGGACGTGTCCCACACCCAGGCTCGCGGAGGGCAGGGCACTGAGAGACTGGGGCGGTTGGCCGTGGGGAGTGGCCCCAAGTCTGTGAAGAGCGGCAGGGCAGTGGGGATGGGCCGCGGGTGGCGGGTGGTGGGGTGGAGACCGAGAGCTGTGGGAGGAGGAGCAAGACCTGGGCAGACGCAGAGAGGTGTCCGCCACTGTCCCCACTCCCATGCCGACCACTTGGCCTGGAGCCCTGGGTGTCTGAGCCACCCCGTTACACTTACAGCAGAAAGCAGACCCCCCCCACTTTGCTTCAGCTGCTGTGTGTGTGTGTGGGGGGGGATATTTCTATCTGAGTTATTTAAAACCCGAAAACAGGAAGCACTCTGGTCTAATGCCATGTGCCCCGTGTGTGGACATCGAGGGCCACTGCAGCTAAGACACACACGCAGGCCACCCAGTGGTACCCCGGGCCCCATTGCAGGCCCTCAGCGAGGGCCTTTAAGAGGGCCACGCACACTCCCATCCTGAAGCTAAACACGTAGCGTTCTGTTACTAAATATAACCCCTTGGAGGGACCTGCACATCTCTTGGCATCTCACGAGCATTTCAAGGGTACAGGAAGCCCAGTCTGTGAAAAAAAAAAAAAAAAAAAAGGAAGATTTCCTCCTATAAATGTGAGAGGCCGCAAACCACGGCCCGGTTCCACCTGGGTCTTACCCTCCTACCCGGAACCACGCTAATAGCGAACGCCTGGCCCGTGACCTTAGTTGGTGGGAGCAGTTGCTAAAGAAGACATTAGATTATTTTTGAGTCAAGAAGCAATTCTGTTTGAGCTTTCTCTCTTGGCCGGGGGAGCTGGAATGTGCGTTGATTCCATTTGGCTCTCTGGTTGAAACAGAAGATGGAAAAATTTAACCCGTTTGTGAAATCTAACTCGGTTTCTATTACTGCCCACACCCTAATATTTTCGGTTTAATTTTCAGTTATTATAATGGCTAACATTTATTGCGCGCTCTGTGCAAAGAACTTTTAACTGGTAATCCCATTGAATCTGCACCGTAACCCCACGAGACAAGTATATCATTATAGGAACTAACAATTATTATATGGGGACCTCCCAGGAGCTTGCCCAAGACGCAGGAAGCGGCGGGGTTAGGCCTCCACTCCGGAGGCCCCCTCTTCTCCACCTTTTAGCCACCTCCCCCCGGGGAAGCTCGCTGAGGAAACAGATGACGGCTTGTTTGTTTGAGCTGCAGACAGGGGAGATAATTCAGGAATTTGTAATTGCTCATCCCTGCTGGGGGACATTAGCTAGACATTAGCCGTGACACGTGAATCGCGGCACTTGTTTCCGACTGAGTTATTACCTGGGCACACTGGTGCTCGCCAGCTTGCCGGCTTGGTTTAGAAGATGCTGAGAAAAGATGGTCCTCGCTGCTTCCAGTTGTTCCCTGCTGTCTGTAGCTCAACCTGGAATCCAGCGCCGCCCCGCCCCGGCAGACACACACATGCACGCACGCACACATGCACGCACGCACGCACTGCTGTTAGCAGGCAGTCCCTGGCCTCCGACCTACAGCTGCAGGGTAAGCTGTGGCCCTGGGACATTTTTAGGGGTGCTGATGTATCATATAGCCCATGAACTCCTGTGAGAACACAGATCTTAGCAAGCCTTGATGAAATGTATCCTCAGGGTCCTCAGGGTCCTCATGTCCCCCTGTCTTTGCCCTGGGCAGCATCCCAGGGGCAGCAGCCGACCTCTGGGAGCCTCTCTTGTCCCTGCTCTGGCAGGTCTGGGGGACACCTGGGCCGCACATCCAACATCCACCCTGGCCGCCCCCAAGAGGAGCTGAAGAGATTCCTAGTGAGATCCAGGGAGGGCCGAGGGCTGAGGGCTGGGAACAGCAGTCTGCACTGCCCCTCACAGCACCCGCTCTGTCTTCTCTGGGCCCCCTTCCATTCCTGCCTCTGCTCCCTGCCTGTCCCTGCTCTGGTGCTGGGGCAGGGTGGGGGGAGCACCCCCACCAGCACTGATTGGGGTCCACAGTGCAGATGCTTCGGCCCTTGGGCTTTGGGTCAGGCCTAGTGTTGAAAATCACAGCCCCCTCCTCCCTCTGTCCAAGCCGGGAGGCTCTGCCCCAGCTGACACCCCAGAGCAGGGCCCCCCGGAGTGCCAAGGGCCCCAAGCCTGCCCGTAGAGTGGATGCAGAAGGGGCGCTGCTGGGGCTCAGAGGACAGGTCCAGGACAGCTCACCGGCTGGTTCCTGCTCTGCATGGCAGGACCAGGGTCCTCATGGGGAGCGGCTGCTGCATGGTCCTGGCCAGTCTCCGGCTCAGGCCTGGCCTCTCCCAGGACGGCTGGAGACTCAGAGTGTGTGCTGGTAGGTGAAGGAGCAGGTCCTGTCGGCTACAGGGTTGCAGGTCCTAGCCCCAGGCCAGGCAGCCAGCCTCCCCTTCCACGCCCTCCTCTCCCAGAATGCACATTCTGAGGTCAGGACGGCGTCTTCCCAGGTCACCTCAGGATCCAGCATAGTGCCGAGATCTGCAAGTGCTTAATGAGTTATTTGTCCAATGAAAAAAACATGTAAATGAATGAAGGAGAAACTCTCTGGGTCCAAGACTGATTTAGTTTTAGAGTCTACTTACAGAGAATCTCTCCACCTTTCTCCTTATGTATCAAAACCAACTGTGCAGGTTAAAAAAAAAATGTGAATTTAATTCCGTTTCCCAAGCTGTTATTTAGCACCCGCTGTACAACTTTTGTATTTGGGGGTTTACGGGCCCCGAGGGAACGTCCTACCTGAGAACATTCTTAGACTTTCTTGGTGCTCTAAAATGCAGTTTCTAGAATCCCAATAGACCCATAATGAGGAACAGGAAAGAGACAGCCCTCCTAACGGAACCCTCTGTGGGATTACACGCCCCCCCTCAACCCCCTAATGAAATGTACTCAAGAACGACCAGCTGTCAATAGATTCCGAAGTTTTCAAACATCTCTTTGAAAATCTGAACCCTGGGCCATCCGTCCAAACAGGTAATTATACTTTGTGTATTAAAGTCTTATATCTTTGACCTATCCAGTGCACAAAAAAACAGTTTAACCTTTAAACCAAGTCATGTACACCATTTTCCTCTTAGAAAGATGAACGCATGTTATTCCGTCAAATCAGTATCAGCCTGACCTTTAAGCACATCAGTGTTTCTTGGAAAAATATTATGGTGGGGATGCCCACCGAGGTAAACAATATTAGCGGCTTCTACCCAGTGTGGAGCCACGCTGCGCGGAGGCCCATCGGAACCCGGGGGCGGCAGGCGGCAGGCGGCAGGCGGCAGGGCCCAGGGTGCTCTGGCGGACTCCACAGGATACGCGGAGCAACACAATGCCCCGGAGCTGGCAGGCAGATCTCTGCGTTACTGTTCCAGGGATAACAACGAAGGTGAATCATTTCCCACCAGCTACCCCTCCAAATTATTTCAAATTCTGGAGGGACCCTATTTATTTCATCAGTAGCTAGCAATTTACTTAGCTGAAGATCATTATATTTATGTGTCTGCGGAACCCTCGCAATAATGACACATTTGAGCTGTCTCAGACGTACCATTCCTATTCTCATCAGTCATATACTTGGAGGGGTATTATCACATCTTCGTAGCAACCTTCGCAATGCACGCCTAAAGCGCCCAACCGGATGTGAACTTTGATTCTCGTGGTTTTTCTTATGTATCAGATTTATCAAACAGCGGGACGGCCTGCATTCACATGTAAATGCTCACAGAATGCTGGGAAATGGTCTTAATCTCTCTTTTCTCTAGATTACTTCAGTGCGGCAGCCCTGGAAGGTATTGTATTGGGCAGCAGGGAGAATAAACCTAGCTGAGAGCTAAAATTACTTCGGGAGCTTACCGAAGAGCTCCGGAACGGGACACATTTATTAGGCAATGTGCTTCCTTCCCAGCCGTGTCGTCACCGAAGGGTAAAGACGAACAAGACATTTGAAATTTCCGGTGTTCTGAAGCCAGCGGCCCTAGGTTGACTTCCCTGGACAACATCTGTGAGGCTCTTTGGTTTATCTGAAAGGTCTCTTTTGTCATTTCAAAGTCAGAAACCATGAGGGGAAGCAGACCGCCTGGAGGTTTTACCTGGTTCTGCCCCCTGCACAATTTCCTTCAGAGGGGTCCACACCTATTATTACAAACAAGGTGATTCTCGGGACGTCTCCAAGCCTGACGGCAAATAACCGTGAGAGGGGACGATTCTCCCTCCCAAGCACGGGTTCTAAGAGAAGATGGCGATTTATGTGCCCTGTTGGAGCTGATAGCCTGGAGCAGGAGGACAGGCAATAAACAATGGACATTAGAAATAAGCAAATTGATGGTATGTTAGAGGCAATGTGTGCGTGGAATGAAAACTTTAAGCAAGGTTAGCGGGGTGGGGAGGTGGAGGAGGGCTGTTCTGTGTGAAGGGCTGCTCCAGGTTGAACAGTTAATGGCCTGATGCTGTGATTGGCCGATGCAAAGGTGTAAAATGATACCTCGTGGTTTGATTTGCATTTTCCTGGTTACTGGCGAGCTGAGCATCTCTTCAGATGTGTGACAGGCTGCCCGCTGGTCACTGAACACGGGTCCGCATTTCCTGGGTACAGCTAGGTTACTTTTCTCAGCCTCCCCAGGGCAGTTAGCCATGGCCTTGGACGCAGCTCGGACCAGTAGGGCTGGAAAGCAGTGTCTTCACCGTTTCCAGGTCTGCCCCATGGAAATGTCTGTCCTTCCAGCTGCCCTGTTCCTCCGGCAGTTTCACAAGTCCCATAGGGAAGACACGGATGCTCCAGCCGCCTGGGACCCGGCCGCGCTGTGCGGACTGAACGTTCCCCCTCCCCTCACCTGCCTAGAACTTTTGCCCCCTTTCTCCGAGCAAGACATAAACTTCCATCACGGGGTCTCTACGTCACAGCAGCAAGCCCACCCTAACTAACACACGTTTATGGGTCTTTGGGCTCCTCTCTTCTGCAGATTGCCTGCTCAGACCCTTTGCCAAACTCGGGAAGGACTTTTTTATTCTCTTATTCACCTGCAGGAGCCTCTTACAGCCCCACTAGTCGAAGTGTAGTCAGTCTGTGGACCCTCGGCTGACACCTCCGCTGGGACCTTGGCAGAGATGCAAAATCTCCGCCGCTCCCAGACCTGCCCGGTCACATCTGCGTTTTCTCCAGACCTGCAGGCGGTGCTCGCGCATGTTAGAGGTGGAGAAGCATGGCTTTGTGCGTTCTGCGTGATTCTACATCCTTTACACACATCGAGTTCATGTTCTGCCCGTCTGCAGCCATCTTGGCGTGTTGGGGTTCTATCTTCTCGTGTACAGGTTTTTAAAATGTTTAACCTTGTAGCACTTACCAGCGTTTTACTTTATGGTTTGCCTGCCCTCTTCGTCTCTTAAGAAATTCTTCTTTTCCTAAGGTCGTGCAGATATCATGCTATATTTTCTTCTAAAGGTTTTAAAGTTTTTCTTTCCACAGATAGTTCTCCCACCTGGAACTCATGTCTGCCTGTGGTGTGCCATAAGGCACTCATCTAACTTCCCCGAGTGGGCACCCAGCACCATTCACGGAGTTATCCTTCCGTTCCCTACCGATCTGGCGCACCGATCCGGTGCGCCGCCCCGGCATGGGTCACGTGTCGAGTTTCCATCTTCCTGTCCTTCATGTCCTTCATGTCCGCGGCCTCCCTGTCGGGATTTTTCTGTCGTGTAACCTGCTTTGTTTCCCACCTGCCCGCATAGTTCGGGCGACTGTCTGCATCCCGAGGTTCCTCCACCGCATAGATGACACGGCGGCCTCGCACTTGGCCACACTCCATTCCGTCGATGGCGATGCTGTTTCCCATCCAACGCTGTTGTCACCGGCGCCAGGGTGAATGCCTTGCACACAGTCCTTGCACACACGCCTACAGGTTTCAGTTACGCCTGAACGTTTTCTTTCGGTTCTTTTCAATTTGGTGTTTCACGCCTTCCTGTTTAATTCACTCACTAGTTCCACTCAGCCCTCCGGGGGCCGCTGTGCCCCTCCCGACTCCTGCAGCCTGGGGGAATCCTCAGTGCACCCCCACAGAGAGCACAGGCTCTGCCCCTCCCCCACGGCCACGCCACCCGAGTTTTACTGGAGTGCGACGCTCGGACTAACGCCCGTGCCCTACCCTCGCACACACGCCCCGTGAGGGCGGGAGCTCTGTCCCTTTCTCTCCTCCGTGTCCCCACCCCCATCAGTGCCAGGCACCTGCGGCTGCTCACGTGTCACCACTCTGGCCTTGTTTAGGGCACCTGAGAAGTCCCATTTGTTTCTGTCAGCCCTGGCCTGTGTTTTGCTTAGCCGATATGCACGCATGTACATACACACACGCGCGCACACGTCCACAGTTTTACACTTACACGTTGTATCCTCTCCAGCCTCCCTGCAGGCCTGCAGCCAGGCCAGGGGGCGCTGCGGGACATGTGGCCAGACCACACTCTTCTTCCCTGCTGCCTTTCCGAGGTAATCCCCCTGGGCTTATTAGGCAAATGCAGTATCTAAAAATAATTCAGTTTGTCTTATTTTTAACAGTCATAACTCACAGCTTTGATTTGTTTATTGCATTGGCTAAAACTTCCAGAACATGTAGTCCTTTTATAATCGGGGGTGGAGGGGGGAAGCTATATATAAAACCAAAATAGAAGAGAATGGCTACATTGTATGTAGGTTGTAATTCTTTTCAATTGTAAATTTCAAAAGCTGTCCAGATGGTCTCCCGGTGTGTACACTAAGATACTTTGGATCGTCCTCATATGAGAGCTAACCGCCCCCACCCCACCCCAGTGGCCTGCCCCGGCCCCTGGGTCACTGCTGCTGTGAGTCCTGTGTTCCAGTGGGAAGTGGGGATCCAGCCCCCCCAGTGGCGGGGCACAGTGTATAGGCTCCCCGCCTGGGTGTCTGGAAAGTTAGGGCCCAGCTCTAGCCCAAGGCTGGCACCCTGTCTTAGACAAGCCACTGTCCCTCTCTGGGTCTCATTCCCCCACTTGCCCATCAAGGCAGCTGCCTCTCTGCTCTGCGACCAGTGCCTCTGGGCTTGGGCTGGAATGGGCCCCCAGGCGGTGGGGGTCCTGCCGCCTCCCAGACCCTGGTCCCTGGACAAGGCTGTCCCACCCGAGGGGCGACTTCGACGAGCACCGACGTGCACGCCTGTTGCCGCCAGGGCGTTGAGGAGATCAGCCTTGGAGAAGGTCTGTATTGGCTGAGCCTGCAGGGCTCGCAGAGACGGGAACCCTAGCGTGTGGCCAGCCTGTCCCCGGAGCGCAGTGCCCATGGTGGACGTGAAGGGTGGACAGAGTCACAGCCCCACACGCCCACAGGAAGCGGAGCAAGCCCTCACCTCCTGCTGGCTGTGATGGCGCCGCCCCCCTGCGGATCGGAGCCCGGCCTCCCCCTCCCTGGCCCGTCGCCTCCACGCCAACCTCCTGGTCACCCCCACACCAACGTCCTGGTGAGGTCTCCCACGACACCTGTCTGGGCCTGGAAGAAGGGACCGTGCCTTGTCTTTCCTGCCTTTCCCAGGCACCCTAGGTGCTCGTATGGTGACATAACCTCTTACTTTTTCCAAATCACACTTTTTTTCAAATTACAAAAGTATCAAATGCTCCTTTTAGAATATTTAGAGGATAAAGAAAGCAACAGGGAAATCAATTGGAATCACTGATTACATTTTAATATAAGATGTTTCCTCTCCGTCGTTAATGGTTTTATTTAACAAAACTGATCTTACTATAGGCCCAAACTATATGCATCTATTGTTGCAAAAATATCTTGAAGTTCATGGAATATTTTTCTAAAATATGATTTTAGTAGCTACAGAATTCTTCGTCTTTTACCTAAATATTGTCTCTTTGCCAGATGTTTAGCTCGAGTCTCTGAGCTTTTATAAAGAACTCTGTAACAACCACCTTTGCCCAAATATCTCATTGCTTCCTTAGGATATGATCTTAGATGGGAGATTATTGGGTCAAAAGACACTAATTTTTCCAGGGCTGTTCGTATGTGCTCCTACATTTCCCTACAGAAAGGTACCAATTCTGTCTGAAGTTATCCATCTCAACAATTCCTTGCTAGCATTAGGTATTTAAATTCCAATAATAAAAATCTTTGCTCATTTCATCATGAGAAATGGAAACTCATTGCTTCTTTAATGGGCTTTTCTGTGGTTACTAGTGAAGCTGAACATTTTCTCATTTGGTTACTGTCCATGTGTAATTTATCTTTTGTGAATTTTCTAGTCATTCCTTCTCCCTCCCTTCCTCCCTCACTCTCCACCCCCTCAGGCACCCGGTGAAACCATTCGGGGCATCTCTGCGCTGGAGCCTGTCCGGGAACCTCAGCAGACGGACGCGGGTCAGAAAGACACAGTCCGGGACCCAGCACTGGGGTGACAGGCGCTTTGCAGGACACAGCTGGATGGCCGGTGACAGTTGCTGTGGGGAGGCACCCAGGCTTATTTTTTAAAATTGTAGTAAAATACACATAACAAAATTTACCATCTTAACCATTTTTAAGTGTGTAGTTGAGTGTTAAGTACATTCACACTCTCAAGAACTTTACATCTTGCAAAACTGAAACTGTGTACCCATTAAACAAACAAAAACAAACAAAAACTCTGTACATCCTTCCCCCTCAGCCCCTGGCGACCCGCCCTCTGCTTTCCGTCTCCATGGCGATGGCTTCTCTGGGGACCTCGCGTAAGTAGAACCACACAGAACCTGTCCTTTTGCGACCGGCTGGTGTCACTGCACATGGTGCCCTCAGGGCCCCTCCCTGGCGTGGCCTGTGGCAGGAGCGCTTCCTTTTCAAGGCTGCACAGTATTCCACCATGTGGCTGTACCACGTTTTGTTTATCCACTCGTCCACTGACCGGCACGTGGGTGGCTTCCGCCCGTGGGATAACGCCGCTGCGCACCCGAGTTCACAGACGTCTCTTCAGGACTCTGTTGTCAGCTCTGTGGGATACACACCCAGAAGTGGGATGGCTGGACCGTAAGGTGATTCTATTTTTAAGTTTTCTGAGTAAGTGCGAGATTGTTTCCGCAGCAGCTGCACCGATTCACATCCCCATCAGCAGTGCGCGAGGGCTCCGGTTTCTCCACCTCCTCGCCAGCACCTGTTGTTTCCTGGTTTCTTCCCAAGTCGTCATCCTGATGGCAGTGGGGGGAGGGGGTCTCACTGTGGTTCGGGTGAGCGTTTCCCCGACAATTAGTGACGCTGAGCATCTTCTCATGTGCTCTCAGCCACGTGCGAACCCTCCGGCAGCCCTCTTTGCCCCCATTGCGTGCCACATGGTGGTGTTGGGAGGGACCGGTCTTTCTGTATTAGCTCATTCCCTTTCCGTAATATCTTTACACTACGAAGCCGACTAGAAAGCATCCCTATGAGTGGCCAAGTTCAAAATGAGAGGAAAACCTTGTGTCGGTCCGTGCCTGATCAGTCAGACCCTCCACAGCCCCTGGCCCGTCAACGTGCACGGCTCTCTGGGGAGCTGATAGGTAGGTCTGAAGTGACTGTTGAGAGAAGCATTTTAACTTCATTCCGGCTCTTTGCAGCCCTACCGTGAATGTTGTATCAGCAAATATGTACCCAGGGATTTAATAACACATTAAAGAATGGATTGGAGGTCAATTATTCTGTCTAGGCCGTTTGAATTCCCAAAGAATCAGCTGTGTGGCCTCTTTGCTTTGGTTCTGGAGGCAGGGCGTGGGGGCGTATTGATGAAGCTCATCCTACCCCCCCCCCGGAGTGGACACACTTACGTGAATCGGCTGGATGTACACGCATGTGTGCAGGCTGGAAGGTTTCCCGAGGCCATAACTCTCACCCCCTTGGGCCCATCAATTCTGAAGTCTCAGCTTCCAGAACCACCCGCAGGAAATGTGTTATTCTAAGCCGGAAAAACTTCACCGTGCTGGGTCCCTTCTCCCCGCTGTGAATTGTTGCAGACTCAGGAAAGGTGAACTGGTCTAGTGTTTCCTGAAACAAAACACGTTCTGCCTGTGGCATCCCCTCCCCCCACCTCCCTGCTGCCCAGTACCGGCCTCGGAACCCTCGGAGCCCCCCACAGCAGTGAAAGGACAAAGGGTGGGGGGTGGTGAGGCCGGGTGCTCCTGTGGACGCTGGCAGGGCCGTCCTCACCCTGGAGCTGGGGGCAGTGCTGGGGGAGTGCTGGCAGTGGGCAGTGGCCAGACAGCCAAGTGAAAACACTGAAAGCAGGTCACCTCGGGGCCTGAGGCTGTTTGAGGTCTGAACAAGCCAGAGGACCAGGGTCTGCACACCATGCTGCGGGAAGGGATCCGTGGGACAGAAGGAGGACATGGGCGGGTCGTTACTGGTGCTTGCTGGTTCGTAGCCAGTCTGAGCGTGCCATTCAGGCCCTGTGGTCCCCTGGGCTCCCCACCCACCTTGCTGTTGTAAGCTCATCTTCGATGGGAGTTTAAGAGGAGTGAGGTGGGGAATGAACGTCCTGCAAGGTGACCAAATACACTGGAGATGTACCACTCTGCAGTTAAAAAGAGGGACCAGCCCTGGCTGGTGTGGCTCAGTGGACTGAGTGCCCACCTGCAAACCAAAGGGTCGCCGGTTCAATTCCCAGTCAGGGCTCTTGCCTGGGCCAGGTCCCCAGTAGGGAGTATGTGAGAGGCAACCGCATACTGATGTTTCTTGCCCTCTCTTTTTCCCTCCCTTCCCCTTTCTAAAAGAATAAAATAAATAATATCTTTTTTGTTAAAGAAAAAATGCAGAGAGGCCAGAAAGCAGTAGTTGACACTGTATGAGCTGAGCAGAGCAGCCCCCGGGGAACTGGGGGAGCCCACGCAGAGGGTGCTCCGAGGGGAGGCTCCGGCACAGAGGACCCCAGGGAAAGCCCCTGTCCCTCCGACAAGCCAGCGTGGGGATCTGAGCGCGAGCCGAGCCAGCCACCTCTTTGCACAGAGAGATAAGGAAGGGAGTGCGGGCCCGAGAGCCAGCGCGGCAGGGAGGCTGGGTCGACCTTGGCGTTGGGAGGAAAACAAACACAAGCGAAACGAAGTTTCCAGGAGACGCGCCAGACCATTCAGATGGCAATCTCCTGAATCTGGCACGGGCACCCCGCTTCCAGAAAGTCCTCGCTGACCACCGGGCTCAGCTGCTGCTTCAGCTCTGTGCGTGCGCGTGCCAGGCTCTCCCCGCAAGGCCATGCGTCCCTCCCGGGGCCCAAAGCCGAGGCAGTGCCTGGCACACGGTAGAGACTCAACCTTGATGGAAAGAGCAGAAAATAGTTTAGATATCCACCCCATGCCCCCCAAAAAGTTTAATTTTTTTTGGAGTGAGATGGGAGGTTAGTACTCGGTTGAAGCGGAAGACGGAGAGGTATTCAAATTAAAGCAGAATTCAAGTTTGATCCAAAGAAGGTTTCGGTGTTCTGGCTGTGTTCCTAATCTCAGTGTTAAAATGCTTGTTTCTGTCGGGGGCGCGGTATGTTGTTGTGTTGTGTGTGATGAAACCCCGGCAACATTTTCTCTTTTAAAACCCGGCAGACGACAAGGTCGAACACAGCACCTTTGCTACAAAGGTTTCAATAATTTGAGCAGCATTGCTGAAATATAATTTATATAACGTACATACTGAAGAGTCAATCTATCGTAAGTGCTCTCACCCAGAGCAACAGATGGGAGGTTGCCAGCACCCCGGAGACCTGGCTGGGGGCGGTTGAGGGTCCTGGCTCCCGGCCAGGACCGAGGATTTGCTTCCTCAGCTCTGAGTGTGCCCCCTCGGGTCATGGATTCCATCAGAGATGGGGTGGTGGACACCCCCCGGTGCACACCTGCAGGAATTACGGACGGCTGCCTTGTCCAACATCACGCCCTACCTGGAGGGACCCGCATCCGAGATCTGATCAGAGCAAAGGAGAAAAGCCAGACCATCTGGGTCCAGGTCAGGATGACCCTGAAGGGCTGTCCTAGATCAGGGCTCCCCGTGGGGTCAGCCGCCAGCCTCACAATCCAGCACCTCTCTCAGCCAGACCCCGCTTCCTGCCCCTCCCTCCCGCGGGTCTCATTCCCCAGGTGCTCTCTGGGGGACATCCTGCACTTGGAACTCCACCTGAGTCTCTGCTTCCCGGGGGTGCAGGCAGCCTGCCACCGCGGGCACCCCTCCCACCCCAGCGGGCTTTGCCCGGGCGCGCCCCCGTGCTGACAAATGCAGAAAGCATAGTCGGGAACATCCCTGAGCTCCCTCTGTGTTTGCTGTTCACAAAGCCCTTCCACGCCCACTCTCTCATTGGGTTTCTGATCATCCATTCACTCACTCATTCATTCATTCCCTCCTTCACGCATTCACTCCTTCAGCCAGCTAGTCCGGAAGGGCCTGTCCCAGGCCAGAAGTGAAAGTACAACGGAGAATACAACCTCTCCCTCCCTCGACGAGCTCCGAGTCCAGAGCAGACCTCTGATGCACAAGCAGAATTCTCGGGGTGCTGAGGGTCACGACTGGACAAGCCGTGAAGTAGGGAGAAGGGTGGTGGGCAGGGAGGTGGCACTGCCTGGGTGAGGCTGCCCGCCTGGATGGGGACCCAGCAGCTGCAGCTCAGGCTCGGTGGGCGCTCTGAGTCCGATGTGTAGAATCCCTGCCAGGCCGCCGCTGAGCGGACACCTGCAGATGGACTGAGCTGCTCCAAGCTCGCCAGGGGCCCAACTCAACGGGGCTCTGGCTTCCCCCAGCGCCACCTCCCAGGGTCTCCTTCTTGCACTGGGCGCTGCTGGGTGGGGCCCTGAGTCGGGCTGGGAAGAAAAGGGAGGAGAAGGGAGTAGCCAGCAGTGGGTGGTAGTGGGTAGGACTCCAAACAAAAGAGCAACAGTTAACTTAAGTCCTTTGCCGCTTTCCAGAGTCAACAATGTTTGCTGAGCTTTCTGTCTCCAGGAGGGGAGGAACCTTGAGAGAACAAGATAAAAAAGAAACAGAAAAGTGAGATGTTTTCACTAATCTGAATTTGGGGCGTACCGACACCGGAAAGAATGGGAAATGTTTCACCCTGTGCGCAGACACGCCCCTTTACACCGTCCCCGCCTAGAACAGCGAAGCACACCACCAAATCGTGCTTTTAGATGTCATCAAGATGGAAATATGTCTTTGCTATTTATCAAATTAATCACCCTATAATCTGAAGACAAATGGGATTCCTAGGGCAGAATTCAGCCAGTAATTTAATACCTAAGTTCTTCTGATCAATAAACCATTGGCCTGTTAGAATATTTAAGTCGTGCTTAGCGTTATTCAGAAAAAAAAATCTATTAACTTAAGTTCTTTGAAAGCATGTCTTTAATTTAAAATGTCACTTTCCATTTAAGCATTGCATTTTACATTATTATAACACAATGTGGAACTTACTTTTAATAAAAAATACTGACTTTTTAAAGCGGAAGTGCGTCACAGTTTATACTCTTTTCTTCAACAAATGACTTGCGTGTTGGTGCTATGTGCTGTCACCTTTGCACAACACCAGGGGGCATCATTTGTGTTTCGACCCTGGGGAATGGTCCAGGCCTGCGGGAGGCTCCTGGGGTACTGTCATGGACTACACATTTGTGGACCCCCAAATTCATATGTTGAAATCTTAACCCCTGCAGTAGTATTTGGAGGCGGGGCCTTTGGGGGACCGTGGGGGTGGGGCCTGGGCCCCCGTGATGGGGTCAGTGCCTCTAAGAGGTCAGAGCTTTCTCTGAATCTGCCACACGAGGGTACCTGAAAACAGCTGTCTGCAAACAAGGGAAAGAGCCCCCCCCCCGCAGCCCCCGACCCTGATGGCACCCCAATCTTGGACTTCCAGCTTCCAGAACTGGGAGGAATAAGTGTTTGCTGTTTCAGACATGCCAGTCAATGGCATTTTTGTTACAGCAGCCAGAACTGACTGAGACAGAGAGCTCAATGATAAGACACAGTCCTTGCTCTCAAGAAACACTCACACACTGAAGCGTGAGACCACTCAGGGAGGAGGGCATCCAGTGGTGTTCGGAGGAGCCTGGCCCCACAGAAGTGGGCTCAGGGTGTTCTGCAGCCCAGGCAGGGCAGCAACGTCACCCGCCGGGGGGCTGGGAAGTGCCAGGTGGGGCTCCTGGAATGTGGATGTCCCTGACAAGTCCTGGCTAACCCATTAAGACCAGAGTCCCAATTTACTACTCGTCCAAATTCGGCATGTCTACATTCACGGGTTAAAAGTTATGCGAGTTATTGGTGCCCTTTAAGAAAAAAAAAAACCCTCAAATAATTAGATTGTCGACCATCTAATGAACGATAAGAAACATTTGACATGCTAAAGGGGGAAAATTGTAGCAGGCCCGCTGTTGCATAAGTCTCCCCTACGAAAACATCCCCTCGGGCACTCTGCCTGGGAGGAAGCCACAGTCTCCGGAGCTCCACTCAGGAGTCTCCGTGTCAGCTTCACGCGGGCAGCGCCCGATCTGCCCTGACAGCTTCCGTGGCAGCTCCTGGGACGCAGGACCCCTGCTCATGGCCGCCGCAGATGCTCTGTTCTTGTGGCCTGCACGGGGGGCTCCTGGCAGCTGCGCAAACTCTTCCTGGGAGCGAGGTGCAGCAAACCTTGGGGGGTGGGGGAGCTGCCTGCGAGGCGGCCACCTTTTGTAGAAGGTCAGCGCATCGGTCCCTGCTCACACTGACCGGGAAGATGGGAGGGAGGCTTCATGCATCGGGAATAGCTTTCCAGTGATCAGAGCAGTGTGGAAGCATGGAAAGGAACATCTGTGCTGGAGGGACCTTCCAGGAGACATAAGATTTCTTCCGGAGGGACCTGTCAGAAGGACCATGCCTTTGTCCAAAGCTAGTAAGGGTGATGCCACACTTCCCTGGCATCTTTGTTTTCAAAAGCATCTAAGAAGATGCTTAAAGAACACCCGGCAGGGAAGGATAAGTAACAACAGCCAGCTGTCCGCAGGCATCTAGCGGACACAGCACGGGAGGTTTGGGTCACCAGGGCCTGTGGCGGGGGTGGGGACTGTGGGGCAGTCGCTGAGTGCTTTCTCTATGCCAGGATGTCAGGGGCTTTCGGTCTGTTGTCTCATCTGGCCCTCCCAGCATCCTCCTGAGAGAAATAGCAGGAGGGGCTCTGTCTCACAGATGGAAGAGCCGGGGAGGGTCAGAGAGGCCCCCGTGTCTCCACGGGCACAGGGCATGTCCACCCAAACTTCCACCACACAGCCCTGCGGCTCCCGCTCAGTTGCCCTGGGGGGCCCCAGGGAAAGCCTCAGGGGAGCGGCTGACTAGGGCTTCGAGGATCCTGCACTGCAGGAGGTGGCAGGGTGGGGTCGGGGGGGGGCACCCTGCGCACCAGTGTGCTGTCTGTGGCACCCGCCCCCAAGCAGCCTCAGGGGACACCCACTTCGGGATGCTCCCGCGGGACCCCGGGGGCTAGGCTCTCTGAAGTTCCTGAGAACGTTTGGAGAACACAATTCATAATCAGAAAAACCCCAGGGTCTGAGAAGGCTGTTTGCTCATCTTTCTTTCTGGGAGAAATTGAGGTGACTTGAAATCACCGAACAAATTAGTTCACTTCAATGTCAGCGTGCATGGTGGTGGGGGGTTGGTTCGGAGGTGAAAGAAAAATAAGTATAACAGCTTCTTTTTTTCGAAGTCACATATTACTTTGTTCATTATGAAATAATGAAGCATTATTTAATCCCATTAGGAAGCAAATGAAGTTGAGTAAACAGCACATCTGCCTGCGTGCAGTGATAGCAAGTCAGGAAACGTTCATCCCACTGACGTTCAAAAATAGCAGCTCAATCTTTCTCGGTAATGACATTGTAGGTGTTTTCATTACAAAAATGTATTTGCTTTAAAAAAAAAAAGTAGAAATATGGCATCGTTACATTAACTGTTGGGGGACTTCTCCTAGGGCAGGCTTTCCTGGATGGCTGGGTTCCGAAATGTAGACTCAGTTTTTCCCGATGGAAGCCCCGTCTGGGAGCAGGGATCAATACCAACCATCAATATCAATCAGCGGTGAAATGCAAGGAAAGAGGCAGCACGGTGAGGGGCTGGGCTGGGTGGGAAGCCCTGTTTCTGCATGTGCACCCGCCCCCTGGTGGTGCTTGTCTGTATGGTTGCCTACTGCGCATTTTTAAGACTTAAGCGATGTGGCGTCCCAACCCAGCTGTAAGTCGCCGTCTTTCAGCAGCCTAACCACAGAGCCTTGTCCCCAAATAGTGCCGACTGTTTCCGCAGGCGCTGAAAGCCATCGAGGAGGGCGCACTTCTGGTGGGAGCGGTGCTGGTGCAGGGGCCCAGTCCTGTTCACGGCGTTTCGATGAGTGTCCAGGACCCTCGACTAGGGCCGCAGAATAAACGACCGCACGACTATGGGTGGGAACAGCTGTTCCGGATTCAGACGGTGGGTGGTTTGGCCGGGACCTCCATCCAAGACGGACGGGCTGGGGGCTGGGAACTCCTGGGAGGTGTGTCCAGTCAGGTCTGGTGGTTGAGGCTGGCTGGAGGCTGGGGGCCTCAGCTTCTTCTGCATGTGGGATCCTTCGCAAGGATCCGTCTGGGCTTCTTCAGAGCGTGGTGAGCAGAGAGACAGAGAGAGGGGAAGCGGGGAGAAGGAGAGGGAGAGCCGGGAAGAGACGCGATCTGTTCTGACCCAGCCTCAGCAGTCAGATATGGTTGCTCCGACCATATTCCACTGGTCACGAAGGACCAGCCCTGACTCGCTGTGCAGGGGACTATGCCAGGCCGCGAGCACAGGGAGGTGTGGGTCACGTCGGTGATGCACCGACATGGAGTTTTATTTCTGGGCGCCGTGTCCCTGCCACCCTCTTGCACGCTGAGTCCTGAGGCTCCCTCCACCTGTGGGCCGGCACTTAGCATCGAAGACCCCAGAACCTCCTGCTGGAGAATCTCCAGGAGACCGGAGGGAGCAGTCCGGTTAGAGGAGCTCACCTCGGGGCAGAGGAGACGACTTCCAGGACTCCGCTCCAGAAGGGGACGCGGAGGGCAGCGGGAGACCGAGTGGAGGCTGGGGGACGGGGGCAGGTTCCAGGAAGCTCAGGTACAAGGACTCGCCTCTGCACTGCTCTTCTGAGAAGCCTCCCTCCCAGACCCCCACCCCGACCCCCAGCTCTACCTGCATTTTAAGAGAATTCCGTCAAGGACTTCTGCAAGAAACACAAATGACTAATAAACTTTTTTTTTTTTTAAAGAAAATTCAATTTCAGTAGTAACCCTGGAAACAGACATTGAAGTAACAATCAGATACCCTGAAGAGAATTTTTAGGTAAGAATTTCTTACCTTTCTTAGGCAGCATTTCTCCACGAGGGTGACCTCTTTGGATCTTAAAGTTTACTGTTACTTACAATGGCCTGAGCACATCTCAAGACTTAATTCAGATGTTTTAAATTTTAGGAATATGAGTATTTTGGGTTTTTAAAAAATGGCCTAGAATTCAGGAATACCCAACCTTGGCGTGGTGATCACTCCCCACAAGCTCTTTCCGGACCACCGTGTAACCTGAACCTCTCTGGTGTGGCCCCTGGCTATAGGGTGGAGGTCTCGCTCCTGATCTCCGACATTCTGCACTGTCATCAGAGAGGAGCCGGCCCGAGGGCAGGGCTGTGGAGTCCGGGGCTCCTGAGGAGATGGCTGAGACCTGGGCCTGGCACAGGAAGTGAGTAGGACTTTTTTCAGGTTCTGCCCTTCCTTCTGCTGGGGTGTGGGGGAAAGCTAGGTAGAGAGGACAGCGTGAGCCAAGGCCCAGTGGTGTCGACAACTCCACGTGCTCAGAGGACAGGTGCTCCATGCCCTGGGTGGTAACAGACCAGTGGGTGCTTTGAGGCTGCACCTGAAGGGTGGCATCATGTGGTTATGGGCCGTGGCAGGGAGGCTGAACTTGGTCCATGGCGGGGGGGGGGGGGCAGGGGTAGGGGAGCCATCAATGGACTCTAAGCAAGGGCTCCATGCGGTTGGGGGTATGTTAGGAGCATCACTCTGAGCACGGTGACAAATGGAGGAGCAAGAGGATGTGGCGGAGGATGACGGCAGGAAGCTGACAGTGGGATGCCTGGGACAGTGACTAGGGATGGAGAGAAGCAATTGTCAGAGTCGTTGCTGGAACCGCAGGATGTGGGGGGCGAGGGCGAGAGGGAGGCGTGCAGGTGGGCTCCCAGGCCTTGGGCTTGGGCGACTGGACAGATGGCGGTGTCCGAAACCAACGTGCGGGATGTGGGGGGTGGGGAAGAGCCGGACGTGAGCTCCCGTTTGGACTCGCTGAGCCTGCGTGCCCATGCGGCACCCAGGGAGCCAGTCCGACCCGGCCCTGCCTCGGGCCGTGTGTCTCCCGGAATCCTTCTGCTCGTCTGCATGTCTCCTCCCCTCTGGAATTCGTGCCCCTGGAAGGAAGTGACTGTCCTTTGTCTGGAATCTCCTGGTATGGAGCCTGGCACCTTGGGAGGCGGCAGCAAGTTCTGCTGAATAAATGGTCATCTCCGTAAGCGACTGGCCAACAAGAGGAGGGGCGGGGGAGGGAGAGGGACCACCATGTAAGACATGGTTAGAAAAACAGAAGCCAGCAAAGGCGGTGGGACAGAACAGGGGGAGGGGGCGAGAGGACCAGCCCAGCTAACAGGCCTGTCCCCAGCTACTCCATGTCCCCAGACACAGCAGACCAGGTCCCGGATGAAAAGCTCAGCTGGAATGGGTCAGGCCTGGCCCTGTCCCCCATGTGGACCCACCCCCCGACCCACCGTCCCCCTGGGACAGTCCTTGTGAGTAATCCCATCCCAAGTCGCTTTCTACTGGTGATGGAATGATCCCCTCAGCTGATGGCCGCACCTTTCCCCGTCCTGTTTACTGAGAGAAAATTTCCTCATTCATCAGGGAAAGGATAGAATACGTGGAAGGACCTGATGAGGGATTTCTTTCCACGGAGATGGTAGTAACTTCGGAGCTCCCTCCGCAGGAGTCCACCGTCCTCCCGACGGAAGCTGAGAGATTCCGTCCTGGGATCCTTCACTGGATTCCTTGGCTTTCAGCGGATGCACTGATGCTCTTTGTTCTGAGTAAAAGCATCTGTTCAACAATTAACTAATTGTTCTGCCAATCGCTGTTTGGTTTTTCTCTTGTTGTTGTAAAACCAATAGCAGCAGAAGGCTTAGAAAACAAGGAAATGACCCCCTGAATCCTGCCCACCCCCCGAAACTCGGATACCGACTGCCCCCGCCAGGCCCTCCTCGAAGCAGACAATGTTTTAGTTGTAAACACAGTGCACTTTGTAACTTGCTTTTTTTTCCCTTCACTTAACATTATCTGATTCTTTTTTCTTGAGCAATGAAATTCGATAGGAGGCAGTGCTCACAGGAGTTTTTTTGAAAGACCATTGTTGGGAGGATTGGTATTTTCCAAGCCCCATCAACTTCAGGGAATCAGGAAATTAAACTTTTTATTTATTGGTCTTCGACTTCCCCATAAACGGACGCAGTTCTGGGCTTCGTGGAAGCAGCCGGACGAACAAAGGCCTGGCCTTGAGTAATTAGGCCTCAGGTGGGGGCAGGGCAGCGCTTCTCCGGGCCCTCAGTCCTCACGAGCTCCTTGGGCATCAGACACCATTAGTTTCTTTGGTTTAAAAAAAAAATTACCCTACGTGGGTTTTTTTTTCCTGTCCAAACGTTTAGAACAATGAACTGGTCTTTGTACCACCATTTAAGGAAAGGACAAAGGATGCTTGTGACTTGCATGACTTTTTAAAACCCTCTCGGTGAATCTGATGAACCTTGGCCGTAGCTGAGCCCTGGGGACTTGAACACAGGCGGAGCAGCTGGCCCTGCGGAGCCCGCGGGGGCCGAGGTCGGGTGCCGGGCGGAGCAGGTGGTCTGACACTCGAGGGGCCGCCCTGTGGGGCCTCGTTCCTCCTCGGGGCCACCGAGGCTGCTCGTCTGGACGGGAGCTCTTGGGGGCAGCGGGTGTTTGCTTCGGGCTCTTTTCCTCATCGACTCTATCTCTTCCCACACTCAGTCCCTGCAGAAACCGTCTCCTCTACCTGGGCCCACAGCTGTTCAGTCAGTACCTTAGTGAAGGCCCCTTCAGAGGAGGGGAACTGGAGAGTCCCTTCCCAGCAAGGCGACCTCGGAAACAGGCTGTCCTCTTCGCAGGCCCACCTACTCTCACCTGCCACGACTTTGTGAGGCAAAATGGTCGTCCTGCCTCCCCCCAACCCCGCCCCCAATGGAAAATGTCTATTTTGTGAGAAAGCAGGACATTTCACAGGCGCCCAGGCCTGCGCACACGGGTTTGACTGGTTGACTGTTTTGAGCCGCTCTCCCATCCGTTCACTTGGCGAGGGCCCCAAGGAGAACTAGCAATGTGACAAGGTGAAGGGGCCAGGTGCGTAGGAGCCCTGTCCCCGGGTGCTGGCATCCCGGGACGGGACGGAGAGGAAGTGGATACTGACCAGCCCGTTGGTCTCGGGGCTGTGAGGCAGCTCTGGGGAGCAGGGATGCACCCTGGGGGCCCGGGGTGCCATGGCCAGGCCTTCCCGAAGCAAGGCAGGATGAGGGGTCAGGCCTCATGAGACCCACCGCCAACCCAGGGTCCCCCCTTCTCTAGGACCTACTCCAGTCCTCTGTGGGGGTGAGACAGTTGTAACACGGAACCCGATTTCAGGACGATTCAATGGCAGAGACTCTTGGTAGGAAGGAGGCCTCACCCCACCGCCCCGAGTTTAAGGGGAAGGGCCCTGAGGGGTCACCCTGCGGGCCTCGCGGACTGGAGCTGGCATCTTCCTCGTTGCTAGGAATCCTGCAGAACGCTCACCTCGCACCTAGCACTTTGAAAAATGCTGTGCATGCGTCTTCCCGTGGGTTCTATAAGTAGCCCCAGGATAAGGAGGTGGAAACCAAGACGTGCCGGTAGCTTGTCCCAGGCCGTGGGGATAATGAGCAAGTGAGCTGGGTGCAGGGCTGGGCTGTCCCCGGGTGAGCTAGGAGCGGCCTTCACAACTGTCCACGGCAGAGACACTCCGAAACGCTCCCTTGCCGATCCCTTCCGACAGTGCTCGCTGTGCCGGGCAGGTGCTGCGTGCTGGCACCTGGAGGCACAGTCGATGGGGGCCTGTGCGCGGTCTTCTGCTGTCCCCAGTCACTGCCATCGTCCAGGCCTGAGAACCTGGCGATGTCACGGTGTCCCCTCGTGCCCTGGGGGCCTCCTCCTCCTGCCCCCCACCTCCGCGCCCCCCACTTTTATGCACACCAGTCAGAGCTCCTTCTCCGTCCGTGAGTGAGCCTCGGGGCAGGGTTCCATCCCAGCCTGAGGGACCCCAGCCCTGCAGCTGAGCCCTGAGAGAGCACTTTCAGCCTCTCCCGCTGGGGACCGGGCAGCCTGAATTTCTAGGCCGCTTCAAATACGTACACGTTGTGTTTGCACGGCTGCGTTATAGGGATGATTCGTGAAATGGATGATTCGTGAAATGGATGACCAAATGAGATTGTTTGATACCTTGGCACACGTTCATGTAAGTTCACACATGTGACTTGTCTAAATCTTGTGCTCCAGCGCGGTAAACCTGCTCCACGCACTGTGACCCTCCGCCTCACCCCTTTGCGGCCCTGTGCACACCCCGCCATGTCCTCCTCAGGTGGGTCCTTGGCCTCTCCAGGCGTGTCCCTCTCATTCTCCGCCCCTTCTAGCGTCTCCCAAACTCTGGGGCATTGACGGTGCTTTTCTTTGTACCCCTCTCCCCAACCCCCGCCGTTCTCCACCCTACCTGGCTCCAGAATCACCTGAGAAGCTTTGAAAAGTTACCAAAGCTGGGTCCCAACGCAGGGACATAACTTAACTGATGCGGGGTGGGGTGGTGGCGGGGAGCCAGGCCTTGGCACAGCCTGAGGCTCCCCAGGACGTTGGATGCACAGCCAGCCTCAGGAACTTGGCCCGAGGCCTTCTCCCGGCAGCCGTGGCCTCGCTTCCACCTACAGGAGCGATTCTCGGTAAGTCAGTGAACGACTGCTCACATCCATACGCAATCGAAATGTACTTAGTGCTTTAGTAAATAGTTTGTTTTCCTAGGTCCTTTGGTAGAGAAAGAATTAACATCAATCCCTCACCCAGCAGATAGAGAACCAGACTCAGCTTCCGCCCTTGCATGCATCCAAACTTTAATGTACAGAAGAGACACCAATTCATGATTGTTCTGCAATGTAATCTGTATCCAATATTAAACATATTCCTCTGACATTTAGCTCTCTGATCACAGCTTAATAAAATTATAATTATGACCTTTCAAAGTATTGTCACTCGATCCACCCTTAATCGGCCGGCATTCTCAGCTCGACAACTTGGCGAAGGCCGGGGTGCTGCTTTTTGTCCTGACCGTCGAGATTTCATGCACTAAGAACAAGGATGGGCCCAGCTGCTCACCCCTGTGCCCCAGTGTCCAGAGCAGTGGCTTAAAGACAGCCATTGAGAGATGAGCAAGCGCCCCAGGCATTCGGGCATGCCCGACACTTGTTCACATTGGTGCCCGAGCTAATGCGCCTACACAGCCAGGCCCCGAGGGAAGGGGGCATTTGGCAATGGGGGTGTGAAGTAGGCATGGGGGCAGGGCTGTATCAGCAATGAGCCCAAATCAGCCCAGATTCCGTTGGCAAACATACCTGCTTTCACCAAAACTGTCCTGGTGGCCACGAACTCTCAGATGGCTGAGAACCAGCAGAGTCAGGTCCCTCCTTCAAAATTCCAGAATAGCACACGCTAGGTGTTGGTTTCAACACAAAATATGCCTTGAAGGAACAATAAGATTTCTCCCGTGGGGTTATGCTGAGATTTCCCGATCCTCTTTGCGAACCGCGGTGGCGCCGGTTGGGGGAGGATTGCACTCGCCACTCCTGGCTGATAACAGTCACAGAATCTTCCTCGAAGGTTATAAGACACAGGAGAATACCTAAGATAGTTTCAGTGTTTGTCCCTCGGGCCTAAGGAACAGCAATGTGTTCTAGGGTCCTTGGGATCTGCCCCGGTCACTTGGGACCCTGCCCGCAGCTGGAGGGAACGTGGGGCAATGAGCAACGGTGCTCTTTCTGCTGGGAACTGGCGAGTCTGCAGCCAATGATGCAGCCAGACCAGTTGTCGTGAGCAAGGGAGTATTCCCGAAAGGAGTCACTCACACATTTTTGTGTCTTTCTACGATGCCAGGTTTGTTAGCGGAGGCCTACCAATAAGCTAATGAAGTCGCATGCAAGTTACACACAGAGAGGGGAAGCCTATGCCTTAGAAGCGAGCAGAGCGAGCGTCTGGCATGAAATCACTGGCGGCATCCGCGGGTGGAGAGGCAGGCGTCGGTCTCAAGCCAGGCGGCTGCCGTGGTGGCACGTGTCCAGTGGAGTGGAGGTCGGGCGGGGCTCCCAGTATGACCCATTGCACAGCCAGGCTCAAGCGCCGAGGGGTCAGAACTCTGAGTTCTCACAGCCCACCAGGGTGGAGGTCCCACACATGTCGGTGTCCAGATGGAGTCCTTGCCTGCGCATCCAGACTTGTGGTTTGGGGCACCCTGGGCCCCTCCGAAGGGGTTCCCGTTACACCCCATTACCTCAGTCTTGACATACCTGTCATGGCCGACAGCGACTCCATATTGGATTGTCAAAGGCGTCCAAAACCGCCGCTCCACCTGTGCTCCGTACATTAGTGCCGCGGCCAAGTACGCACACTGGCCCTTGGGTCCGAAGGTGGTGAGGCTGGCTCCCACTTGGACGGCGGAGAGAAAGAAGGGAGGTGTTTTCCAGTCTGGGAACTTGCAAGTCCGTGTGATTTTGGCTGGGAGCGAGAATACAACGTTCGGGGTTGTTTTGGTTACTCTGTGCAGAAAGCACACGGTACACCTAACAGATTCAACCATTTCGTAAAGCCATAGCCAAGCGTGTGAGTTACAGTTTTATTCATTCCATTTATTCAGCGAGTCAGGCTCTGACAGGGGGTTGATTTGCTGTTTCATGTTTGGGGGGATTGTTTTGGTATATCCGTAGCATGTTTACTTAAATACTCTGCTGCACGCGATGTTTTCATTTGCTTTGATAGGCACTTATAAAGGCAACGCACAGCATTCCACGCTCACGCAGCACGTCCTGAGTCCCCAGCGCAGCACCAGGATTCGTGCGGTGGCTGCCCCGCGTGCTCAGAAGTGCCAGCCGTGTTCCGCCCGCAGAAAAAAGCCCAGAGCCAAGCTGCCGAGGGGTCTTTCCCAATCACTGGCTCGAGACACCACACGAGGACCAGAGATTGTGGGTGGCAGCCCGGAGCCTGGAGGAGGAAATGGATTCTTCCTGCTTGTTTTATGGTGCTTGGGGTGTTACCGCAACAGCATGGGTGTTTTCCCAAACTCAGCGAACATATGGGAAACCTATACTTAGCTTATCATTTCAAGCCTTTCCTCCCTCACACCCATCTCCTCCCCATAACAGGAGTCCTCAATATGGTACCAACTCTGTAGGTTAAAAAAATTGGTGGAATGGGGTGAAGCGTCCTCGCTCCCTGACCCGTGGCCTACAGTGATGCGTCCTGAACTCTGGTGGGAGTCACAGTCGACCGCTGGCCTGCCTGGAATGGTGGTTGTATCGGTCACAGGAGGGGAACACAGTGACCCACATCTGAATCCAGTGGCCACCCCCACAGAGATGGCTGTGGGCAAAGAGCGGCAAGTCAAAAAGAGGGCCATCTTTAAAATTAGCCCTAAATGTCATGTCAGAACAGACCGATGGAGGGTGCACTTCTCCACCTAGAAATAGGCGGCATTTAAGAGCGGGTTACCCATTTTAAAAAATCATCAGTCTGTTCTTTTCGGTGTCAGGTGTCAGGTCTAAGATCCTTTGGGTCTGATTTCTGAGTGTGCAGAAGCTCAGTGGCTATGTGCATGTCTGTCCTGGTCACAGTAGGTAACCAAAGCCTCCCGCTATTGTGTTAGGGTGGGTACCAGGCAGCATCCCCCAGAATCGTTATCACTAAGCCATCAGCCATCCCTTCAGCATCCGAATCCTTTCCAGGATGGCACAAGTCCAAGTCTAATTCATTAGAACAGAAGAAATCTATAAACACCTGCACGTAACTGATTAGTAAGTTGGGGTTCCTGTAACTGACTGTTTATTCCTCGGTCCCGACAACATGCTAAAACAAAGACCCGACAGCAGCAAGTCACTGACGTGGTGCCAAGTTATTAAAGACTTTTGTGTGGGGAACTGGGTCATTGTATTTGGGGCATCAACCCTGGAGCCCCCAAGACCTACCCCTCCGTGAATGCGCTGTATCCCTTTGTTCTTGGTTCGTTGGATTGGAAACGGTGAAGTCATTGATCGGTGTTGGTTGTTTTTTATGTAGCAAGCAGTTAAGTGACAAAAGTCCGGTTTTTAAGGGCAAGTTATCTAATTTGTGTTTCTATAAATGGTAACTCTACCCCGCCCCACTACTCTTTAATCCCAAATTGGAGAGGGGGGGATGCTTCCCCCAACCACATGTCCCCCCTTCACATGACTGCAGATTTGGTTCTGTGTCCCTTTTTGGTAATTTTTAACATTTCCCCTCCAGGACATGGAATTTGGGTCACTCTTGCTGGATATTGTTGGTGTTTGGGCAGAGAAAGGGGAGGCAAGATGGAGGCTCAGCAAGTTCGGGTTTGTGAGGACACCCGGGAGAAGAAAAGGAGACGAAGCTGGAGAACGTCGGGGGTGGGGGGGGGCAAGACTGGCTGTTTCGGGGAACTTGTCATGGGCGGAGCTCCCGCTCCGAACCCTGGGTGTGAGGATGTGGGCTTGAGGGAATTAAGGTAAATTCTCACCCTCCCAAATGACAACCAACCATGGAGAAAATCAGAGGGAATCAACTGAAAAACTATTAGAACTTTATTGTGTTAATGGACTGTTTGTTTGTTTGTTTGTTTATTGAAAGTTTAGCCAGGTGAAAAATACAAGATTTATATACAGAAAGCAAACGCTTTTTTACACACCAGGCAAAAATCAACCTAAAAGTGTCACTTAAAAACATAACATTAAAAACAGCTGCAAAAGTTAAAAATATGCAGGAATAAACATAGAAAAGCAACCTGAAAAGCTACATGAAGAAAATTATAAAGTTTACTGAAGAACATAAGGTCAGATTTATATAAATGGAGAACTGCACTGTGGCATGAAGATGTCCATTGCCCCATAAATCAACATCTAAATTCTGAAAAATTCCTATGAAATGGCCAGTGGATTTACTCGACAAGCTTATTCTACATTCATCTATCAGGAAAATATCCAAATATGGGCAAGAACCTCTGGGTAGAGAGAGCTGGTGACAATTTATGGAAGGAAATACAAATGGCCACCGAGCAGGAAAAGATGCTCAGACGGTCAATTTCACTAACAATCAGAGAAATGCAAAATGAACAATAAGATACCTTTTTTTTTTTTTTTTTTTTGGTCCTTAAGTATCTCTCCTTAAATATCTAAAAGGTCATTTGGGGCAGGAGAGACAGAAATGCACAGACCCTGTTTGTGGGAGTGTAACGAGTCCAGTCTTTTCCTGGGGAACTTCGGGAGCATGTATGCAAAGTGTAGCTGGGCACGAGGCCCGAGCCAGCACTAACAAAGCCACTGTGCAGAGACGACCCCCGGGCCCCCAGTAAACGTGTACTCAGAGCATTTGATCAAGCACCCTCCTGTGTTCCGTGTGGTGTGACGGCCAAAAACTTAGAAACAGTTCAAACTCTCCTTAACAAGAAGATAATTTTTTAAATTTTGGCACATCGTATTAGGTGCAGCAATACCTAATACAGTGCACAGTTTAAAAAGCAAATCAGCCCTGGCTGGTGTGCCTCAGTGATTGAGCATCGGCCTACAAACAGAAGGATCGCTGGTTCAATTCTCTGTCAGGGCACCTGCCTGGGTTTCGGGCCAGGTCCCCAGCTGGGGGTGTGCAAGAGGCAGTCACACATTGATGTTTCTCTCACACATCGATGTTTTTCTCCCTGTCTTTCTCCCCTCCTTCCCCTCTCTAAAAATAACTGAAAAAAAAAAAAAAGTAAATCAGTGTGTACACACTGACACCATGAGAATTCCGGGATGCATTGTTAAATATCAAAAGAACATTACAAAACACTATGTTTTTGTGTAATGTTTGTGTTTGTGTTTAAATGTTTGTGTAGCAACACACAGCTCTATGACTGTAAATACACAGAATAAAAGCCCATGGCCAACGTCTTATGAGGACAGGACAGGGGTTGGAGATGCAGCCAAACCGAGGGGAGCTCCTGCTTTTTCAGTATTGTTTGAAATTTCATGGTGAAAACACAACCACGTATTAATTAGGTAATTTTTAAACCCCCCAAAAGTTAACGTGGCAATTTTAAAATTCATTAAATTCACTTACAACACAACCACATACTTTTATTTTATAAGGACTTGAATATTTTTTCAACCTAGTCAAAAATAATAAAAAATCTCCTAAAGGTCGGGGGTGGTGCCGTGACCGATTGCCTTTCTGGCTCTTCCACATTCTCACTACAAAACTTGGCCTTGGCATCCAGACGTGTGCCACGTCCAACCCTAAACAAACCTTGTGGGGAGCGATGGGGAGTGCTGGATCAGAATGTCCCGTCAAGCACCAGTGCTACAAAACGCATCGAGAATCTTCGGGAAGGATTAGGGCTCCAGAGAAGAATCAGCCTTTTTGTCAACAGTGAACCTCACTTTTGGATTCTTTTTCAAAAACTCTGCGTAGCTTCGCTCAGGAATAAATCTGAAAGAGCTCCATATCTCATTATAATGTCTTGGAAAGCGTCTGAAAATCGGGACCACCAGAGCTTCACGATAGACATACGATATTTGGTAACTTGAAAAGCCATCGAGACAAGATGGAACGTAGTCACACGCCCAAAGATTGAAATTTCTTGAAGCATGCTGCCTTTTTTCTGGGGAGATCTTCCTAAGTCCCAGGCCCTGGGGAAGAATCGAGAAGATCAGGGGAAAAAAGAGTCAAGGTCACACAGTCTACAGTGAAACTAACTACATGACATCCTATGTTTACACTTAAAATTTTTTTATTTATTGATATGTGTGAGAGAGAGAGAGCAAATTAGGTAGTGAATAGAACATCAATTTGTTATTCAATTAACCAATTAATTGGTTAATTCTTGTATGTGTCTTTGTAACAGAGTGCAGCCAGGGGGGTGGGGGGCAAATGGGGATTTGTAATGGGGTCCAGAACTCAGTGTCCAGGAAATAGTAGGGAAAAATATATATATTTACATATGTATTTACATATATATACACACAGGATGTGCTCATCCCCACAAGTCTGAGCTGGGGGATGGGATGCATGGAGCAGGGCCTTGAGAGTTGTTTTGAATAGCAACAGTTTTGCAAATAACCTTAGAATGGTCATTTAACACACCTATAACCTTTAACTGGTTTCATAGATATATTAAACAGCTGTGGCCCAGCTTTGAGCCAGGGGGATGGGAGTGACTTCAACCCAAGATGTAACTGGGAGGCAACTCCTCCTGGTTACAGAGCCTGTGTGAGAGCTTGGAAATGATTGGCTCCAGGCCACAGGACCACGCCTGCCCGGACTTACTATGGCAGCCCAGCAAAGCTGGAAAAACACGGGAATGCTGGCAGCTGTGGCCAATTGTGGGAGGAGTCGGGAATGGTGCAGCAGAGGAAGATTGGTGCTGGGATTTAAGCCCAGGCATGGCAGCCAAGCGGCGTCTTTTTGGGACCACGCAGCTTGGGCAGAGAAGAACTGGGGGGTCTTTTGGGCAGAGAAGAATCACAGGCTTCTACTTCTTTTTCTGAGATACGGTACCCCAGACTGGGCAGAGGGGGGAAGGAAGGACTGTGCATTTGTGGGTATTCTAAACGACTTTGGGATCTCAATGAAGACATTAAGTTATCACTCTAAAGTTTGTATGACACTTTAAGTACGTAATCCCTTTCCTTCTCACCAATCTCTGGCATTGAGAGACATCTTTCCCTGGCAGCGGGCAAGGTGGACCTAGTATGGGGTTGGGGACCCCCCCCCAAGTCCATTTGGTAATAGTATATAATTCACTCCCCCCAGGTCTGTTCTGTAACACCCCGACTGGGGATTGAACCTGAAACCTTGGTGTATTGGAACAACACTCCAACCAACTGAGCTCCCTAGCCAGGGCCAACATCCTATGTTTAAATGCAGAATATAACCACCATGATAAGAGGTGTGCTTTACCAACCTGTTGAGGGCTATAAAACAGCACTCAAAACATGCTGGTATCTTGCTATTGTTCTGGAAGCTTTTCACTCCCACCAGGGAACTGGACTTCTAGAGACATGGAAGGTAGAACCAGAGAATCCCAGGTGGAAATAGCCCATGAAGCAGCCTGGACACCCCCAGGGACCCCAGGTAGGGTCTCTGCCCCCAGGCGGCTGCTCAGAGCCCCCTGCCAGCATTTGGTGGGGTAGGTAATGCCCTTTCTGAGAAGCTGAAGAAGCTGGGTTCTTTCTCAGGCCAGAGGGCTCCGAGAAAAAGCGGCACCTGTGGGCCCCTGCCCACAGGCTTTCTCGTCACATCTCGGCACCTTGCACATGGCCCTGGGAATTTCCCTGTATTCAAAATGGTGCCTTTGGGTTGGTCGTGACCAGGTGAGAAAGAAAACACTGTGCTTGGATGAAAGACCAGAAGGAGATAGACACTAGGTTATAGTCGTAAAGTGAGGTTGCCTTTTCCTAGGGTCAGCGTCACTCAGAGTGGCAGGTGGCACACCCAAACAGGGTCATTTAAGGAGCTTCATAAAGGGGACTGTTTACTTGTATGTGTGGAAATCCCCAGAAACAGCTCAGTAGCAGCTCTGGGGCCAAGGGGCCCGAGGAGGAATGCAGACCTCACAGACCGTCTGGGGGCCACAGCAGGGAGAAGGGGGCGGGGGGCTCTGGAGGGACGAAGGGAAGATGCTGCCTCGACTGCCCAGGCACCTTCCCCCGCAACGCCTTCCAGATACTCCAGAAAAATAAAAAATAAAAGAAAGGCATAAAATAAATAGGAAAAAGAATCACAGGGAAAGTAATAAAAAAAAGCTTGTAGTTCTAAATATTATTCTTGCTGATAATGTGACTGAAATACGCTGAAAATTGAAGAATCCACAAAAAGAAAGAACGGGAGGGAGAGAGGAGGGTAGGGGGTCAAGGGGGGAGACGATAGAGAAAGAGAGAGAGCGAGGGGCCAGTTTGGAACTCAGGGCCACGTAGGGTTATCCCAGGAGAATGGAAGTCCCACGAGTTGGGAGAACACAGCCCGAGTGGCCAGCACAAGACCCTTAGAAAGGAAGGTGATGTGAATAGCACTCTGAAGGACTTGCCTTATTCTTGGGGAAAAGCTATAGATACTGACTTTCATGTTCATAGAGCAATGTAGCGTTAACATGTTTCTCGTTTCTACTTGAGAGTAACCACTGGTAGACTCTCAATAGAAGTCTGGGTGAGCAGATAAATCCAGTCTAGCCACGCTGGTGGGAACGGGGCCCAGGACAACATGCCAAGGCGGTAAATAGGAAACGTAAAATGGGATGGAAAAAGTAAACCCAAAACAAATGATCACAGTAATGTGAATGGGTCAGGTTTTCATTTAAAGAAATGACTCCTAGATTTTCAAAAACTATGCTCTATTCTGTTTATAATTAAAAACAAAACAAAACAAATGACCACAAAGTGTAAAGACAAGGAAATGGATCAGGATATAAGGAACAGATTTTAGCAGAAGGAGAATAATAGTGGCAATGCTGATATCAGGATGTGGAATTCACGGCTAGATGCATTCAAGCATATAGAGAGGGCTAATTTACATTGATAAATAGTAAAAGCCACCAAGAAAATAAAATAATAATAAATTTTTATGCAGAAAGACATGGTATTAAACCATATAAGGCAAAAAAAAATTAGAAACTGAAGAATAATCATGGAAGAAAAAATTGACAGATTAGGACAAATATTAAGAAAAGTGTATGAAGGATTTAAATAAAATAATTGCTAATTCTGAACTAATATAAAGGACTTTGTGACCAACAAAGGGGGAAGGTATATTCTTTTTTAACACCAACGAAACACATGTTAAAATGAATTAGATGCAATATAACAAAGATAACCTTTTTTTAAAGATGTTCATTTATTCATTTTTTTAGAGAGAGGGAGAGAAACTTCGACTGGTTGCCTCTTGCATGCTCCCAACTGGGGACCTGGCCCACAACCCAGGCATGTGCCCTGACCTGGAATCGAACCAGCAACCTTTCAGTTCATAGGCCAACAACATTCAATCTACTGAGCCACACCAGCCAGGGCAACAAAGATAATCTTTATAATTAAAAAAATAGAAATCACAGGTTATATTTTATAAAACTTACTATAACCCATAGAACTAGGCATTTACAAGAAAAGAATGACCTTTAAAATTTCTAACCATATAGAAAATTTAAAACATTTAGTTAAAAAAAGAAATAAAAAAATTAAATAATAGACTATTCGTAAGCAAATAATAGTGAGACCCTAGTTAGAAAAATCTTTGGGATGCCCAAGCTATAATCTGAGGCACATTCATAGTACTAAAAAAATGCATTCCAAAGTAGTTCCAAAACATTGCCTTGCAGAGGCAAACCAGGTTTTCCCGGTGAAACCACTTCCATGTGATTCAGATATTGCAGCAGAGAGGACAAGGTCACCTTGGTAACATCGTTTAACTTCCCTGGCTCTCTGCTGCCCCCTCTCCAAATTGGGGGTGATAGGAGCGATTAACCGACAGGGCTGCAGTGAGGAATGAATGAGATAATGTGTTGTGATGGTTTACGCTTAATAAACGGTGGGCATTACAACATCATCATCATCATCATCATCATCAACGTGGACTTTCAGGTCGTTTAAGGATTCTCGGAGGTCACCCGGCACAGCCCTCTGCCTAAGGTACAGGCGCCCTGCCCAGCCCTGCTCTGTGCTGCTCGGCAGCCCCTGGCCGTGTGGGCTACTAAGCACCTGGAATGTGGGCATTCCCAGCTCAGAAGAACCGTCACTGTCAAATACAGACTGGCTTTAAAGACTTAGCTTGGGGAATATAAAATGCCTCATTAATAATTTTTCATTGATTATGTGTTGAAATGATTCGGAGAATTATCGGATGAAATGAGATATATAAACATTAATTTCATCTGTTTCTTTTTTACTTAACGTGGTTACTAGAAAAATTTAAGTTACATATATGGCTTGTAACACATTTCCGTGGCATGGTGCTGGGCGAAACCACCACTAACAAGTGGGATCGGACTTTATTTTCTCCAGTGACGGGAACTCACCACCTCTAGAGAAAAGATGACTCCAGTGATTAGGAAATCCTTCTTTCTGTAACGTAAGCTCCCCGTCCCTCGGGCCCCTCCTTGTGGGCCCTGGCTCTGCTACGCAAAGCCACGCGTGCGGGCAATCCCTCTTTCCCTTCCCAAGAAAGCTCGCTGATGAGACAGTTTACACGTAGGAAGTGCTCAGAACCCAACCAGAAGCTGGCGAAGACTTCGAAAGCTGTGTGGGAACTTGGGAAGCTCACGCTTTTTTTTTTTTTTTTTTTTTTTTGGTAACCTGGTATCGGGCTTTAACATGGACCGTGTTCCAGTTTTGAGGTCAGTCCTCTGTCTTCAACACATCTCCGGGAATCAAGGGCCCTGATGTCTCCTGCCATGTGATTAGTAGCTCAGAGAGAAATACTCACGGAGTCAAGGTAGAATCCAGAATTCTGAAAGCTGTGCCGATTGTCATGGACAGAAAAGGGGTGGCTGTTGTGGACTGCTTGCTGGGAAAGAGAGAAGGGGGAGGTGAGAAGCCCCCCTCCGAACCCTCACGCACTTTCAGAACTGGCCGCCGGTGGTGTGGCGGGAAGACAGGTGGGGCACAGGGGCCACTGAGTGAGAAGTAATCCCGTCCCCAGAGACAGAGCGAACACAGCACAGGAGCGTGAGGGTGTAGCTGTGCGCATCGGCCCAAGGCTTTGAAAGGCAACCTTTATGGCTAAGAATCATACACACTTTCCTTCGGACACCTCCTTTGGAAGCAAGGAAGGAAAAGTTGACGGGCTCCTGGGACTGAAACGTGGAGAGGAATTCTGAGACCCTCAGGGCCTGGAGGCAGGTGAGTAGCGATGTGTGAGGTCAATGCCTGCCTCTCCTTCAGGCCGCACCAGGTCCCTAAAGCTGCTCGGGAATCGGCCAGGAGCAGAACAGGCGTGCTCCTGGGCTGTGAGTTGTAACCAGAGGGGTTGCTTTTTGCTCACAGAGGATTGTACTTGGACCGCCTGGACCCGGAGGTGGCTCCTAGGAGAGAGCGCCTGAGGTGTCACAGTGGCCAGGGGATCAGGCTGGGATGCTACCAGCCTTGAGGAGTTCAGGGCTGGTAGGTGAGCAGTTCCTTCCGAGGAAGCAGTACCTGGCCTCCCAGAACCGGGAGCGTGGGGAGCTTGGGAGCGTGGGAGCGTGGGGCCAGTGCTCTACACTCACCTTCTCGCGGACTTTGTAGATTGGGGGTAGCTTCCCTTCCGTTTGCCGACAGACTCTCGGGCTGCGGGGCTCTTTTAACATGGCCCTGGTGATGGATTCCGGTGTCTTCTGCGACAATCCAATGTGAGGGAACTAGAAAACAGCACACGCCTTGATTAAAACCAGGCACATCAGAATCTCCAAGCCAAGCATCAGGGCTTCCTCTGTAAAGTGATTAAAATGCAATTTGGGTGCTTCTGGCCTGCGATGGAAATGGCATAATTTTTCAGGATTCTTTCTAAGACAAAAAATATTGTCATGGCCCAAGGCCATTATTGCCGGTTGTTTTGAGTTCCCAGGGCCACCCCTGCTGCGCCGGAGCCTGGAGAGGGTCCTGGGGCCTGGCGGGCAGGGTGTGGTTCTGCAGGAGCGAGCCAGGGGAAGGCAGAGATGTGTTACTTGAGATCTTTCTGGTCAGGGTGTGCCCCGTGCTTGGGAACAAAGATCCAGCCCACTTTCACAGGGTGGGGGCGGGGTGGGGGCAACTTCCTGTGGGTTTGAGGTGGACCCTAAGACTCAGGGAGGTTGAGGAGTGAAGGGTCCCAGGTGACTCTCCGTTGAGGATGTAGGGTGGTAAACAGTGGGAAGATGATTAGGGATTGGGGGGCCTTGTGCCTCCCTAGGAGACAGAGGGAGGTAAGCAGGACTCTGGGTAGAGGAAGGTGGACCCAGCGAGGGCCTCTGCCAACCCCACACAGAGCTCTGGACGTGGATGGTCTCTCAGAGTTGCCCTGAGTTGGGGAGAGGGGCCCAGGCCTTTGTGCGTGTTCATCCATCCACCGGATGCAGGCTGCCCCAGGAAGAGGGGTTGACCTTGGGAGGCAGCTCTCTTCAGGGTGCGTGACCATCGAGAGCCGCACTCAGCAGCTGGGAAGAGCCCTTTATTCCTGAAGTGGGGATGGGGGTGGGGTCTCTAGGAGTGGAATAAAAGGGGAAAATGAAATACAAACTTAAGACAAGGCCCCCACTCTTGGCGAAAGTCCCCGTGAAGGCAGGAGGCATGACGTGGTGGCTGGTCACAGACTATTGCAAGTCCCGAGTCCCAGCCCAGCTCCCTCTCCTGCAAGGAGAGCCTCGTGCAGGGGACAACTTTCCTGAGCCCCGCTATCTCTGTAAAGTGGGGATAATCCCTACTTGAGAGGGCAGTTGTGATTACAACAGAAAATGCTGGCCCCCAGACAGAGCCCTGTCTTTGCCCTCAGCTGTCTCCTCCGTGGTCCCCAAAGCCACTGCCATGGCCGCAGGCAGGCCCTCCCTCCTCCGCTTTTGGATCATAATGACATCA
The DNA here is from genome assembly GCA_004027475.1 of Anoura caudifer. NCBI lineage: Eukaryota > Metazoa > Chordata > Mammalia > Chiroptera > Phyllostomidae > Anoura > Anoura caudifer. The sequence continues at coordinate 272,514 of PVKU01000164.1, forward strand.
GACAACTGCCATTCTCTCTCGTTCCTCCTCAAGTCACAACAGAACTGCCTATTCAGGTGACTTACGCTTCCTGTCTGCAAAGAATGTGTTTAGTATGTTACTGCTGTACGTCACCATGTATAACACGCACTTTTGCCCAAATTTTTGAGGGAAAAATAAGGATGAGCATTATACATAAGTATAATGATGACACACCATGGGGGTATCCTAATCCCGTGTGCAATGTGCACAAAAACCGTGGGTGTGCATTGTACACAGCAAAACACAGCATTTGCTTAGGTCAAAAGGTGGGGAGGTGACATCATCGATGTTGCACCCTTGGTGGCATGTTCTCAGCGGCGGGGGGAAGCAACGGGCTAGATGATGCTGAGCGACGGGGAGGCCTTCTGAACACAGGTCCCCACGGAGAAGAGCGGAAACAGAACGAGACTGACCACTAACACCGTCTCTGTAAACAAATAGCCGCCCCCCCCCCGACAAGACCATCCATCGTTCACAAGAACAAACCAAAGTGGAAGAATTCCCGTTCTTCTGGGAGGCTGCCTGGGGCCGAGGAGAGTGAGAGTAGGGACCAAGGGTGATGAACAAGGCCACAAACCAACAGGCCCTCCGTCACCCAGGCAGGAGGGTGGCCGCAGGCAGGGTCCCCTCGGAGGAAGGAGTCGGGCAAAGAGGGAAACTCTTTTCCACTGTTTATCAGGGGTGTCAAACTCATTTTCACCAGGGGCCACGTTAGCCTTGTGGTTCTCTTCAAAGGGCTGAATGTAATTTCAAGTCCTTAACAGTTAAGGAGTAGTTACATTTATACAGTCCTAAAATTATTTCAGCCCTTTGAAGGCAACCACGAGGCTGATGTGGCCCCTGGTGAAAATGAGTTAGACACCCCTGGTTTAAATGCTTCTTGACTAAGTGCATCTATTACATTGTCTTGTTTGAAAACAAGAAGTATATGTGTCTCTGGTTAGAGTTGTAATGCATACTCATGGCTTAAAAAAATTCAAGTGATAAGGAAAAACACAAGGAAGTTAAATTCCCGAAATTACATCTCCTTTCCCCCTGGACTCCTTGGTGACCATCTTTTTCATAAATTCCTCTATGAATGGATACATGTATATATGCATAATTCTACATCCATAGGACCATACTTAAAATGTCGTTTCTAAAAATTATAAATACTTTTGTAGGTAACAGTCACTTCTTCCCCTTCCTGCCCCCTCAGGGGCCAAAAGGAGCAACTGAGGGCCCCTACGACCAGACCCAGACAGCTGCAGCGGCGGAGGCAACGTGGATTGCTCCGCAAAAGGGAACCGTAGGGCACACACTACTTTGCATCTGCTTTTCTCACTTAACACGATAGCCTAGAAATTTTTCTAAGTCAAGCTTCGTATTCCTAACTCATCCTGCATTATATTTTTAAATATTTTTAAACAGTTGTTTTGTTAAGCGAATATAAATCACACAAAGGGCCTCCGACCTCAGAACCCTTCCCCGCTCCCAGTCCGCCTGCATCACCCCTCCCGTCGGGAGGTGCAGGGCCCCGGTCCGGCTGGGCCCGGCTCCTGCGTCAGGGATGTCCCTCTCAGCACCTCAACAACAGCCGACGTGAGTCCATCAGTATTCTGGAAGTCTGTGGACTAAATCGCTGTAAAAAAGGGCTCCAGCATTTTAATTTCACTCTTTTTAAAATATATACTCAATGGCTACACCATGACGGCTGTGAAATAAACCCCTCTGTTCGACGTTGTAACCGTGAAATGCAGCTTTCTAACCAGCTGACGGTGAAATTTTCCCTGCATTCAATCACTCAAGGACTGAAATACTAAATAGGGAGGTGACGGTGCATGGAGAAGCCTTCCTGGAACAGCCAGATCACAACCAGCAAGGTCAGCCGCACAATGGCTGTGACTTCTACGGTGGCAACGACCATCCCCCTGAATGGGCTGCGCGACTCGAAGACAACAAGTTCCTTAACTTCCCTGACTTGTGCACAAGCGACTCGGGGAAACTTCAGGATCAGCGCTGTTCTTTCTGCGTTCTCGGGTGCTGGCGGCAGGAAAGGCTCACCCCACAGGATCACGTCGGGCTTTGGGAAACACTGTCCCTCTAGATGAGGTGGGGGCCCAGGCACACCCCTGGGACTGCAGGAGGAGACGAGACGTTCGTTCTCGACTCTTCCCTTGTCACAGAAGCCTGACCTTGGTTGGGAGGCAATGTGGTTGGATAAAAACACCTCCCCACACTCCTTTGCAGCTAAATCGGCCATGTGACCCCGAGATGAAGCAGAAGTCTCCAGGAGAGGGGGGGTAGGGGTCGAGGGGGAAGAGACACCCGTGCAAACCCCACACCTTCACACGCCCAGCCTCTCCAGAGGATGGGCAGGAAAAGGGCAGCAGACAGGGTCACCTCGGAGGAGGAGAGTCACTAAAAAGGGCCAGACTAGGCTGATGGGGGCCTTCTGCGCATTTCCCAGCCGGAGTCAAACAGCCCCAATAAAGGATGTCGGAACAGAGCGCCGCAAAGAACCCGGGCCTTGGAGGGCTCCCTAGAACGTGGGTACCAGGCTCAAACCGCTAACTTCTGCATTTATTTTTGCTGGAGAAACACAGACCCCCACTGTACTCAGCTTTTCATAATATTCCGTCAAACGCAACCCTAGCTGATGCTGCAGATTTTAGAAAGAGGCGAAGCTAGTCTGAGAAACCTGCGTTTCCCTCCTCCCGGCAGATCAGCTCGTTGGAGTTCACACCACTTCCTGTTTTCCTTTGACCTGATGCCCGGATGCTACCACGTGGGCCACCTGGCCTGTACGTGGATGTTACACATTTCCCCTGTCTCAACCTCTTATTCTAAAGGATACTTAAGCTGGCTCTGGATTTTTACTTTGCTTACACTTTACTATTCTCTTGTGATGCTTTTCCATACGTTAAATCTTTCTGGCATGAACCGGAAAAGAATACCTATGCGTCTGTCTAGACTGAAGAGTCTAGGACTTCACACTAAGGTGGGAGGCAAATGTTTCCTGGAGGGGACAGAATGGTGACAATCCCATGGGGCTTGGTGAGTGGCCTCATAAGAGAGAGGTCTGAGGAAGAGCGTGAAGCTGAAAGGTCAAGTTTTCAAATGATTGACATGGGAAAAGCAATCCATTTCTGGGCTCTTCCCATTTCACAGGTCTGGGGATGAGATCTGGGTCAACAGGAACTCGCTTACAGGTTTCCAGTGAGACATTAACGCCTGTGACAAATACTGTCCAAGAGCCTGCTGCGCACCGGGTCCTACCCTAGGCAGTTGGGACACAATCAGGGATGAAAAAGACAGAATCCCAGCCCCCATGAAGCTAGTATTGCGGCAGAGGAGACACGCAGCACACAGGAGATCATACATTGTCCGCGGTGTCAGAAGGTAGGTGCCACGGGGGGGAATGTGGCGCCAGTGGCCATTACCGTCCAGCGGACACTCACCAGGTGCCAGCGTGCGGAGAGTTTCACACACGTTCTTTCATTTAATCCTCCCAAGAATGCGGTGAGAGCCCACTTCACAGACGGGGGAACGGAGGCCGGGCAAAGTCATCTACCAAGTCACGCCACGGGAGTCGCAGGCGTGGGATTCTGGACTCGGGCCACACCCTGACCGCACCCCCGCGGCCCGAGAAAGGTAAGGCATTCTCACCCATCTGCCATCCTGGTCTAAAGGCGGGTTGAAGCGCCTCCCTTTGGCCATTCTGTGCAGGAACTGAGAATGGCTGGGGTTGGCTCCGTCACCTCTCCATGGCCTCGTGAGCTCCACACCTGGGAGCCACAACTCGTCCTGGTCCTCCACTGGGACGGGCTCCGGGGAGTGCCCGCTGTTGCCGTAGAAGCAAGCCCAGCCATCACAATGGAGCAGGCGTGTGGGTCTTCTCAGCTCTCTGAGAGTTCCTGCCGCCGGTTCTCCCCGGGGATGAGGCCGAGAGCTGGCGGGCCCCGGCTGAGAGACCCCGCAAACGGGTCAGGCAGGTGAGGGCCAGTCTTGAGATGAGATTTCTCACCTGTTAAATCCTTGAATCAATGCTATTTGAGGTGAATGTTCCCATGGTAACCATCTGCCCCAAGCTCAGAGTTTTCCAAGAAGTAAACTGAATCTGGGCTGGAGATGGCCTTGCCTGCTTGGTGGCATTGCTGTGCCCAAGGACTCAGCCGCCCTCCGTGCCCCTTCCACAGCCACCTCTGTGTCCCAGCTCAGGTGCCCTGTGCCAGGGGGACTCACTCGCTGCTCTCTCACCTCGCTGCACGCCGCTCAGGCTGCTGGGAAGGACATTCATGGATGTTTATGAAATGCCAAGTGCTGTGTAAAACAAAACCCTGGCGTGTGCTTCAGCTTCCCTCAGTTCCCATGGCAAGCTTTGGCATTTATAAAGAGAAAACAAGGGGCAGGAACCAGCAGACACGGCGCCAGGTCATGGGCCGGCTCCAGAGCCATCAGTCCAGCCCAGGCTGTGCAGGCTGCTTCTGCGAGCTGGCCCTGTCTCCGGCCTGGACACACACCTTGCTTTCACTCAGCAGCGTGCTCTCTGCTTCCCCTTCTCCTTTCTTTAATTGCAGTACCTTGACGATCCTCTTGGCTGTCCCATGTTTAAAAGTAACCATCCACGGGACATTCTGTCCAGCTCTCTCTTTTGCTGAGAAACTGTGTCCTTGTCCCCCTCCTTCCCTAATCCCTGACCCGGGTGTTCTAACAAGGGTTGCTGGGCTGGGGACAGGGGACCATCTCTGGCCAGCCCTGATGGGCGCAGAGGAGGGCTCCCAGATGTGCTGACTGGAACAGTCCTCTTGCCACCATTAAGCCAAAAGGTGACAACCTCAGAGGTGAGGCTCCCTCCCTCCTGCCCCCATGCTGCCAGCCCCAGGAGGCAGCTGTCGTCCTTGTTGCCCCAGAAGTGGCATCTGTGTCCCAGGCAGCAGGGTGGAGGAAGGGAGAAGAGGAGAAAGGTAGTGTCCAGCGTATGACACGGGGCCAAGCCCAGCCCTTTGGGTGATGACCATCTCTCGTGATTGGCTCGGCTGTTTCCTGGTAAGGACGGCTCCTTGCAGGTGCTATGCGGTTCTTGCTGGTGTGAGCACTTACTTCAGTGCGTACTGAGCACTGTTGCAGTTGCTGTTTTGTGTGACTTTCACAGCCGCCCCAAGGGATGCGCTGCTTCTGTCCCTTTTGTGTGCCACCCTGCCCCCACCCCCAATTCCCTCTGCACCCACCCCCACCCTGCTCTGCATGCTGCAGGCTGGCTGACAAAGACTCGGCAGCTGCTCCCTTGCTCTTCAGCTTCGGTTGGGTCACCAATGGGAAGTACCAATGGGAACAGAAAGGGCAGGAAGAGAAATGTCAACGTGATGAGCTGGTTAATGGTAACAACCAGCTCTGTATGGAAAAATGCCAGTCTGACTTATAGCGGTGTTTGCCAATACCCAGGGTGTAAATACTTCTAGCATGGTGGATTTTAAGCTACTGACCTAGAGTTGGGGAGAGATGGGAGAGATGAGACATGGGCCAAAACCAAGGCAAGGGTTAGTAACTATTTCTCCTTACAGATGAGGAAACTGAGTCTCAGAGGAGGGACAGGACTCACCCACAGTCACACAGCTAATATGCGGCAGAGCCCAAACTAGCAGCCGGATGTACTGAGGCCAAGTTCAATGCCAGCCTCAAACAGGGTTTATTCTGCTGCATCTGCCCAATCCTGCTACATTGTTGGGCAGTGACTTTAGGAGGATTGTTCTTTACTCCCTTTCTTTAGCCTGCACAGAGCAGCGCCTACCTCGTAGCCATGAGCCCTCTCCACGTGAGGCCAAGGGTCAGATGGTTGGCATCGTGGGCTATTCCGGTGGCCCTTGCTGTGGAAGCGAAGCTGGGCAACACCGCACAAAGAAAGGGAGAGCTGGTACCCACCACAGCTTCTCCCTTAAACTGAAAGTAAAGCAATGAGGATGGAGGAAGATGAAGACTAGAGTTTAAAAACCAAAAAGCAGTGTCGTTCCCAACAGTGTGTCCTGCGAATTCCCTTCGTCTCCACCGATGGAGCGGAAAGTCCGTTAGAACTGCAGTCTCGTTTCTCAGGATCTTCTGCACCTCCTCCGTATTTAATCTCATGCTCTGTGGAAGGAGGAATAGGGCCCCCGGTTAGGATGGGTCCCAATTTCCCCTTGTGAATGCTTGTTTAAAATTCTAACATTTATCCAAGACAATCAAAACTGAATCAAGTAAACCTGGCCAGGAAAAATAAAATCCGATTCCTCTTCGGCTAGGATTTCTTAGTCCCAGCTTGGGACAGGGCTGTTCGTTACCGGTGTTCTTATTTTTAGAGGTTTGGATTTCTGGGCTGAACTCCGGGACTCATCATTCTGAAAACAAGTCCGGGAGCCCTGAGGGCCCTCGGGTCCCTGGGGCTGGGACCAGCGGAGGGTCAAGCCCCAACCCCCACGTGGAATGCAGGGGCCCAGGCGAGCCGGCGGGGGGGTGGCTGTGATGGCAACACAGAGCACACGGCAGCGTTTATTCACTCACTCAACTGATACTCACGGAGCATTCACTATGTGCCAGCGCAGGTTTCACACGGCACTAATGCGGTCACCGAAACCAGTTCCTTATAACCAGCAAATCAAGAATTTACCAATGCAGCCAATGACCAATGTCCCAACTCGCTGACTAACAAAACTTTCCAGGGAGCTATCCACAACATTCGTACCCAACTGTTTCGCCCGGTGTATTCTTCAACACGGCAGCTGCCATGTACCTTGACGGTGACATCCTTCTCCGTGTAGTGTTCGGATGTTACGAAAGGTGGGTGTGTCTGTGTTCGGTACAGGGCTCCATTTCTGGTTTTAACTAACCATTTGCTGTCTTTTGCAGGACGGCAGGTGGGGGAATTAGGGGTATTGTGCAGCGATGTTTTCACACAGGGGTCTGCACGTGCCTACGAGAGGTGCCCCCCACAAAACCCGGGCCCCCCACACAGGCATGCTTCCATCTGTCCTTCCACTGAATGAAAGTTTCACCTCCCCATTCCAGTCCGCGCATCCTGGACATCTGAACCTGCATATGGGGAAAGCCAACCCACGTGCATGTCCACTGGCGAGCGTCTGAGAAATCCCTAGGCACCTGAATTATAAAACACAAGCTCATTGCACCCTGTAAGCTAAGCTATGTGGATTCTTTCTGCAAACAGCGCCCCAATTGAGGTGACTGTCACACTTTTTTTAATTATGATTCACAGCTCATATGGCACTGATGGAAATTGTCATGGATGCATCAAACATGCCATCTTCAAAGTACTTGAGCATCTGTGATGTGAAGCACAGTTTTGGTTTTACCCCTTGTTGCAAACTACCTGGAAAATTAACTGCATCTCTCTTCCTTCCATGCATGAAAACAATCCCTGGACCGAGACAAGCAACACTAATTGAAATACGACAAGAGGTGTAACTTGACCAGCTTGGAAGTTTGTCCAATTGAAAGGCAGAAACTCAGTGTGATATTTATGAAAACTCCTCGCTCTGTTAATGCGCACAGCAGCCCGAGTTCCGATGAGAAGACACACTCTCACTGCGACAGAAGTTGTGATAACCTTGCTGAAATGTAAATTGCTATACACTTTTCACATCATTTCTAGAGAGGCTTTTGGTGACTTGATCACTCGGAGAACTGGTCGCTCGGAGAAGAGCTGGCACCCGGCCAACTGTCCCGACACAGCGAGAATGCGGTAAGTACAGCCGCTGTCTTCACGAGGCTTAGTCTCTCGGGGGCAGACAGACGTTGTTACACAAAGAATTGGTTATAATTGTGAGAGGTACGGGGTGCTCTGAGAGCATGGGACAGAGGGACCTCACCCAGCAGAGAGGTGAGCAGGAAGGTGGCAGTGGCATGAACGAGTACGTACTGCCAGGAGCCTGGGGGACACGGGAGCACATTCCAGCAGATGGAGAGCCTGTCGGAGGCCTTGATCTTGGGAGGAGCTTGGCTCACTCAAGAAATGGAAAGCAGGCCATCCTAAATGAAGATGGATGGCGCAGATCGGAGCAGGGATCGTGGGAGGAGCGGAAGGCAGTCTGAGGGCTGTGGACAGGCACCTTGCTTTCTGTGACCTTGACCATCGGGTCAATGTTAACAGGCAGAGACATGGGGAGCATGCAACAAGAGTAACGAAAAGCCAATGGAGAGCTTTGGCTTGTTCAGGAAAAGCACCTTCAGAAATAAGATTTACCCTAAAATGCAGCAGGTGCGTTGAGTTTATTGTCCCCTAAATTCTGAAAAAGATGGGTGGGAGTGTTTAGTTCCGACTCCCGTCTCACCACTTATTGGGGTTCTTACTCCCCCCTCACTTCCACATTCCTGGGTCTTCGCCCCCAGAAAGACGGCGGCTTTTTCCCTCTCACAGCGTGAACGGGATGGTCCTCTGGAAACACGGAATGAAAGGCAGCCGCGATCACCAGTGTGGTTCAGAGCGGAGACCCCCAAAATGGAAAACGCCAACCTCCAGGACTTCGAAGTGAAACGGCAAAGTAAACAACCATTTTTCAGCCGAAGAGAAAACAAACAGTGTCTTGGAACATGAGGGGACATTCGTCTGCACCCCATGCAGGGAGAGGGGCGAGGAGGGAGGGTCTCTGAACGACAAGGAAGCTGTGCGCCTGAGATAGTCTCTCTGCCCCTCTTCAGTGCGCTGCAAACCAGAAGGGAGATTTCATCGACTTGGCAGGAAACCATGAGCTCATAAAAGAGCCTTGTTACCAAGAGAACAAGAAGACAAGCCGTAAAAGACAGACCTGGGCTATGCTCTGGCGTCAGGCCGCATTTTCCCCCGCTCTACAGAGACGCGAGGCTCATCAACCCAGTTAACCGTGCACATGGCCACCAACTGGTCCCCTTCAGCGCCTCTCTATGGTTCAGGACAGTTCTGCCCATAGGGTGTCTTGAAAAGGCAAATAGGAAACACGCACATCATGTCTTTCCATGGTGCTCTCGACACAGGTGCCCCCTGCTCGTTAGCTCGGCAAAGGATGTCCTGCTGGCGGACATCCACCCGGCAGGATGTGGCTTTGAAACCAGTGCAGATACATCCCTTTGCTGGACGGAGGACTGGCTTGTTCCCTGTGGTCTCCAGGCCCCCACCCTCTACCCCTGGCTTCTAACTTACTTGTCACCAAATCATCAGCTGTCTTTCTTGCCTATGTCTCTCTGATGTTTGAACGGGCTGTGAGGTGAGAAACCGTCCTTCCAGGGCCTCACTATTCCAAGTGTGGTCCTTGGACCAGAGCCCGGGCATCACTTGGGGGTTTATCAGAAATGCAGTCTCAGGCCCCCAACCAGACCCACTGGATCTGAATCTGTGGGTTAACAAGATTCCCAGGTGATTCATGTGCACACGGAGAATCAGGAGGCACCAGGAGACCTCCCCTCCTTGGCCATGTTGGTATGCAGTACTTCCTTGGTGCTTCTAAGAAGAGGCAGTGGATTCAGGGTACCCATGGGCACACCTGACCTTGCACCTGAAGGTAACTGCTGCAACCTAATCCTTGGACAATGGCCACAGTCCTACTAGACTTCCAAAGATTTGAAGCCACAGTAGGAGGCCAAGGGCTTACATCGTATTTGCCTGGAAGGTTTTGCCCGAAGGAGCTCAGAACCTTTCTCGCCAGCAGCACGCTGACCTTCCGTGTGCCTCACATGGAAGCGGGGAAGTGGGGAAGCAAAACTTCTCCCCGGAGGACCCGGGACCCATGCTGCTCCTTGGTGCAGCTATGTAAACATGCTGCAGGGCCGATGTTTCGATGCTGAATTTAGATTGCCGCCCCATTGATTCGGCTGGGGCCGGGGCAGATGAGAGTATACCAAGTGTGCGGTCCTGCCGACCCTGGTTTCGCCGGGAGGAGGAAGACCTCATCAGTGTTGTGCGCTTAATTAAGCACTTAGTCAATAACCCGCTCCCCCTGGACTGAGCCATTTACTTCATCCATTGTGGGAACGAGACCAAGCTGGGCAGTGAGTGTGGGTAATTCAGGCAGAAAGAACTCATTTTCGGTGAGGGTGCAATGAGGGGAATTTGTTATTTCAGAGTCAAGTGTGGGAGATGGTGGCCTTCCCTCCTCGGTGATGCCAACACCCTTTCCAAAGGCGACTGTTTGGAGCCAGTGTCGCTGCACCGAGGTGGGTACCTGGCTGGGGGGGGGGGTGGAGTGGGGGGGGCTCAGCGATTCGGGAGCTGATTCTGTCATTGGTATTCACACGGCTCGCTGCAGTATGGTGCCTCTAATTGATCTGCAGTGAGATAAGAACTCCCCGTTTTATCTCAGGATGGCTACCTCAGGAAGTCTCGGGATGGCTTATCGACGGGCCAGTACATAATAGCGCTGTCTGGGGAAATGTCAGCAAAGGCACTGAAGGGCGGAAAAACATGAAATCAAATTTCTCACATGTCAACGGCTTGAAAATTTGTTGGGCTTCTGCTTCCACCGAATGAGGCTGCAGGTCTGCGCAGGCAGCGGATCCCATCAGCCAGCGCGCAGGGCGTGTCCGGCCGAGCCCCGCCCCCCCCCCCCACCCGGCAGTGAGCACATTTTAAGATGTCGTCTGCCCTCCCTCCACCCAGAATGAGGTCTGGAGCAGGTGGACACTCTTCCCCACGATTTCCAGTCTCTTCCCAAAGAAGCCATTTCCGTAACATCCTGAGCATCCCAAGACTTCATATTGAAGTCTCTCATCGGCCATCTGCCAGGGTGGATGCATCCATGAGACATTTTCCTTCGCTGGCATAATTAAAAGAGATTCTCTCCTTTTGAACGCTGTGTTACATTTACGTTCAAAGTTATTTTGCTCTCTCATTGCCCTTGCCCTCAAGGAATTGTGGGAATTCAAGTTAATAGGCTTTTAATGGCTCTGTGATAACTGATTATAAACTGTGAATCAGATCAGGGAGCATCGAAGTTCAGCTGCATCGCAGGCAAGGACGCCACACTGCTGCTTTTGATCGTTGGCTGAAATTTGGTTTGCAGCGCTCAGACACCGCCATCCTTAAAAAAAAGTCAAGGCACCTCATTTGCTTGACAATGACTTTGACGATGATTTTAAAGCCTTTAACTATGCATTTTCCTTTTGATATATCGACATCGACACCATTTAAAAACACATCCTGTTGCTAAAAATTTAATTTCAAAGTCTGCAGTTGCATTTCCTGCTGCCTTTGAGAGGGGAAGATGCTGGGTTTATTTAAAACACATGCAACATGTTGGCACACTCACAAGCACGCACATGCACGTGTACATACAAGAACACACACACACCACCTTTAACCTCTCGCTGCCAAATATTTAGAAATAAATTTTGACAGTGTTTTCTGAACATGTAATTACTGCTTCAAGGCTAGTTAATGAACATACACTTTTCTTTGAAATGCGTTGGCTCTCCTACGCGAGCCTTCCCTTGCGAGCCCATGGATGAATCAATAGCGGCCTCCTTGCAAACAGAGGCATTCTGATCATTGTTGCCAGATGTCTCAAGCAAGCCTGCCAAGCTGGGGCTAGAAACAGCCTTAAAATAGTAGGCACAGAACTGCACCCCCAGCCAATTAGGGCCCTGAGAGCAAATTAGCTCTTGTTTGCCATTGGCCGGAGCAGCTGTGACTTGTGCGTGGACAGCCCAGAGACATTCCAGTGAGCGCCGCCTACTCTGGCCCATTGCTGCTGGCATCTGAAAAGGCCACAGAGAACAGCCAGCCCACAGTTTTCAGAGACTGCCTGGCTGACGCACCTCAGGTCCCTTTGCAGGGAAGTCACCATGGGCATCCCTGGAAACCAGGGCAACCTCTGGGCGAACAGTCCCTGTGGCTGGGACAGTCCTACGTGGCAAAGCCCTCCCTAAAGGTGGCTTCTGGAGAGAAGGTCCAGCTCTCGGCTAGGGGAGCCCTTACCTCCAGGCCCCGCTGGGGGTGTTTAATGTGAAATCCAGGAGAACGAACGCCGGGGAACTGAGCGACAGATGGCACAGCACTGCTCTTGAATAACCATGATCTCAGTTCGGAGACGGCATTCATCAACGGTTTTAAAAAGGCATCTGAACAAGGAGCAGTGGGGAGCACCAGACCCTTGAAGAGCAGTTCACCTGTAAGGGGCAAAGGGCCACTGTGGTGGGAGGTCTCCCCTACAAAGGTCAGCTCTTGGCAACATACGCCCACTGGGCGGCCGGAAGCACTGCAGACCCTGTTCACCAGTGCCACCAGGCCTGGCACCGGGACCAAGAATTAAAAAATTGCTGTTGGCAGCAGACAGTGGCTTGATAGCAACAGCTCTCAAAAAGCCTTAAAAATATCCGTATTTTATGGTCCAGCAAGTCTACTTCTGCGAATTCACCCCAAGAAAAATACCCATATATCTGCACAAAGATTTATCCCTCAGTGTGCTCATGATGCTATTTATTAGAGAAAAAATTGGAAACATACTATAAACGCAGTTGAACCCAATGCAGTCATGAAAAGCACAGAAGGACAGAAAAATGTCCACATGATATTGTTCTGGAAAATAGGTAAATGTACAAAAGGATACTTTTTGTAAAAATATGTACCCATGTTCACGGCAAAAAGGCAGGTCACACAAAAAATTTTAGAACTACTTGAGTTTCATTTTTTTCTTCATTGGGATTTTCCAAATTTCCATAATGAGCATATATTGATTGCTACTGTGGTCAGAAATGAAATTTAAAAAACTTTTTAAAAGAAGGCATAGCAAAGCAAGCAAGGTATAATCGATGTCTTACAACAATTCAAGGCCTAGGTAAGGTGAAGGGCAAGTCAGCGAAAGTATAAAACAAACAGAATCAGTGACTGTCTGCTAACAGCAGTCAAATCATAAATTTGCATGTGTTCCAGGAAAATGCGTTTTACAGGTGCTCCTCCACCTGGCATGAGGTGCTGAAGACGAAACGGTGCATCCCCACAGCCTGCCGGAGGAACGCACCACGTCCCTGGAAAGCGCTGCTGTCTGCACTGTGGCAGGCGGAGAAGTGCCCCCATCAGCTCCGGGGAATCCATTTCAACACGCATTGCATGGTGGAAAGTGAAATCGCATAAGGCTTAAAGCCTGCTGAGGCGCGACACTTGGCCTTAACCCCGACTTTTAAGAGTGAGACCTTGAAGCCGACCTTGAAGTCCGACAATGAGCAATAACGAAGTTCCCAGTTCCAGCGGGACCCCTGCTGAGAGCCGCAGGCGGACAGGTTAGGACACGCTGAAAAAAGGTCTCCACGGGCTCCTCTGAACTCAGCTCCCATCATAGGGATCAGACTCAAAAGAGGTAGTTTGTGTGGGCTTAGAATGTGCAGCCTCTGCGTTATCAAAAGCTTCTGGAATGACTTCTTTAATATCCAGTGTTAATTTTTACAATAAATAAACCATCTCACAGGTTCTTCCTCAAAGGGATCAGGACAGGCCCTGACGGCACTGAGGCCCCTGGCCAAGGGATCGAGGCCAGGATGCAGTCCTACCAGGTCTTCATTTAAAGGGGTTGCTATGGGGACTTGGGGACAAGAGGTCAGGGAGGATAGAGGGCATTTGGGGCTTGCCTCTCCTGCATCCAGCACCCTTCTTCGTCCAGCAGTAACCCGGTTTCTGTCTCATCCCTAGTGTCTTTGCCCGCGGTTTGGGTGGAGTTGACTCCGCCCTCTGCTCCAGCACTAGCCTATCAGAGCAACCCATTCCCCTGGCGATAATTTGGTTCTGGAAGGGGCACATGACAAAATCAGGCCAATCAGAGCAAAGGAAGCATCTCCACCTTTCCGAACAGATTTTAACCTGAAGGCACGGGGCTGTCATCTCTTCTGCCACCTTACCACCTCATTATCTCCAGATGGAGGCCAGCTCAGAGAAGACCTGTCCAGAGGGGCGGAGGGGCCTGGGGCCCTGGTCACATGCGCTGAACCTGTCCCCGAAGCCAGCACTGCCCCCGAACTTGTCACTGCCTGAGCCGGTCAAGCTTGCCTTCCACCGTGAAAAGGGGAGGCAGTTGAGGGAGAAGCTGGGAAGGGGAGAAGGCTGGGCCTCGCTGAGGGGAAAGGAAGGGGCGGGGCTGCTGGCAGGTTGGGAGTGGGGGAAGGACAGAATTTGCTGCCTGCTGGATCAGGATCAGAAAGCCCCACCAGAGGCCTGGCTGATGCCCCCAAAGCCTGGAAGCCTGCGGCCCAGACGGGGGCCAGTGCCCTGGTCTGTACCTCACCCACACTCCCGGCCCACCCCTGACGTCCACCGCTGCCCAGTACGGCTGTCCTGTACCTCCCTTGTGTTCTGGGGGCCTGGTCTCTCGGCAGGGCCTCTTCACAGGAGCGATACTGGCGGGAAGCTGGGCCCTAATGGAGTTGGGGCAACGGAAGAGGGATTCTAGCTCCCTGGTCGCTGTGGGCCCTCCAGGCCCCTGACTTCAAACCAGCCCACCCCCTCTGGGGGCAACAGCACCCTGGGGGTAAGAACTCAGCTTTGGCGGCGCCCAGCTGGTCTTGCACCCCAGAACCATCGCATTCTCTTTGTGCATCTGCTTTCTCACCTGTGAAACGGAGATGATAAAAATAGTGCCTACACCCTGGGTTGTCCTAAGGACAAAGTGTAAGGGAAAGTGCCTGACACGTAGCTAGGTGTGGATACATGTTAGCTGATTGTTGGTTCCCCAGCATGTACAGATTTTGTCAAGGTGCCCCATGGGAACTCCATGGTGGCTGAAGTAGGAGGAGGAGGGGCCTAGGAAATCTGAGAAGGGCAGGACCAGAGCCAGGGACCCACCGTGCGTCTCTGGAAGTTGTCCACAGAGCCAGGGCCTAGGGGTGTAAAGGAGGCTGTGGGGGAGGCAGCTCTCCTGCGGGCCCATGCGGGGGGGGCCCCCGGGAGGATGTCCTAGTTCCCAAGAATGGTGCCTACAGGACTGTCATGGCCCTGACCTTGGATTCTGCCTCTGTGCCCCTTCTCTGCTCTTTTCATTGTCCTCTCTGCTCAGACACGGAGTCCCCTGCAGTTCCATTGGCATCTGTCCTTCTCACGACCTGTGTGTGGGGTCAGGAGGCAGGCGGGTGGGGTGAGGCCGAGGAGGAGTGCAGCACCGGGAGGGGAGGGGACTCTGCAAGCACACGTGGGGAGCCTGGAAGGCTCCAAGGCAACAACGGATCCTGTACAGCTTTGCTAATGGAAAGCCTTGCTTCGGGCTGAATGCCGGTCTCCCTGCAAAATCACCGGCAATGACAGGCTCTTCCATATGGGTTCCAGCCGCAGGCCAAAGAGCGAGCTCCGCGGAACCAGAGTGAGGAAAAGAATGACAGCCAAACATCTTCCTGTGCACACAGGCTGTCATCCGCCCTGCACAAGGTCATCCTGGAACAGCAAGGGCAGTCCCGGCCCCTCCCGGCTCCCCGCAGTAATGGATGGAGGCAATGGTGCAGATCACCCAGCCAAATGCCGGGTAATCCAAAAGCCATTTCCATTCGGCCTTGGGAGAGGTGTCCACGCTCCCTCTGAGTGTGGGTGCACGTGGGCCTCCCTGCCAGACCCTGGGGCACTGTGGGGTCTGGCGCGTCCCGAAGTCAGGTCAGGCTGCTCTCAGGGAAGGACTGCCCCGCAGCAAGGGTGAGGGCCGTGGTTGCAGCAGAACGTTATTCGGGCCTTTCCAGAAGGGCTGGGTGCACGGCTTCTCCGTTTATTTGCTCCCCGCTTCCCTGGTCCATTCCCCATCCTTCTCAGTTGTGCCCAAGCTGACCCTGCCCATGCCATCCCCTGGGCTCCTTTCCCTCTGACCTCCTGGCAGGTTTGAGCGAAGGAGACAGGAGCACAGAAAGGAAAGAAAACCAGGATGTCCCTTCCCTGCTTCCTTCGTGCTCTGGCACTGTTTTGCCCGTAATCCCTGCGTCCCTACACCTCCCTCCCCCTCCATTCCAGTTCTCGCTCCATCGTCCCTCCGTCCCACCAGTGGCACCTGAGCCTCGCTGTCCCTGTGGGCCCTTCACCTGCCCACACATCTGTGGGCAGCGCCTTCATTAAGGCATCTTCATTAAACCATCTGGGGCAAGCTGTTCTCCGCCAGGTCCCAGGAGGAGAGAGGGTGCTAGAGGATGGGAATGGGGTTGGGGCTGGGGACCTAGAAGTGTTTAACCAGCGGGGCAGCGAGAGGCTTGCGCGGACCACAGTCCCTCTCCATAACTAACGGAAGCCGAACTACGCCACACCTACTTTGCTTCCCAGGCTGCTCAGCTTTGCCTGGCGTCCCCCCCCCCCCCATTCTAGATGGGTGGCACCGGGTACATCCCACCTGGCTCTCTGTGCAGAGTTGGGGGTCACTCTGTCCCCTCCTTGCGGTCATCTGGGATGAAGAGGTCCTCGGAGATTGTCAGCTTCCCTTGGAAATGAAGATTTTCAGTTTTGAAAGGAGCAGCTTACCCAACACCCTTGAATTTTCCTTTCCCTGAGCCCTTCGTCTTCACTACTGTCTGCTTCCAACTGGGACTGGGGTTTTATCAGACGGACCCTTCGTTAATCACCACTTCCAGGGTCTTGGCCCTGACCCTAATCCCTAGAATCATGGCCCACACTACTCCTGTCAGTCTGTGTGGCTTTCTGTCGGCTGAAGCCATGGCTGTTCCGACTTTGCCCCTGTGGTAATCCGTGAGATCGTTCTTCTGTTGATGGACAAGTCTGTTGTTTCCAATGGTTCCTAAATCTAGATTTCCCAGAGTTTCCTGCGCCGTGAATGGCAACACCACCCATCCCGTTCCACGCACCGAAGACTTAGGTGTCATCCTTGTACCTTTCTCCCATCTTCTCCCGAAGTCCAAGCCATCCCCTCCTCCTGGCGTATCTCTCAAGCCCATTCACCTCCCTCTGAATCCGCCGTGTGCGTGCCCCCTATTTCTCCACGGGGTGGCTGCCTGCCTCTGGGAATCCCTGCGCCCACACTGCCCTCTGCAGCCAAAGCAATTCCGTGCCCCATGGCCTTTGAAGATGGGATCAGACCATGTCAACGCAAACCCCTTCAGTGGTCTCCGTCACGTTGAGCATAATAAAGACAACACTCTCAGTGTGGCCCATAAACTCCTGGCTGCTCTGGCCCCTGCTTCTGTCTCTGGCTGAGTCTTGAACCATCTCTCCCTCCCTCTCTGTACTTTCTCCGTGACCACACCATGGGCCCTTGTGCCGTGTGCTGCCCCCCAAGCCACCCTGCCCCTTTACACACCTGTCTCCTATTCACCCGTCAGATCTTAAACATCACTTCCTCTGAAAGTCCACGATTCCTCTAGACCAAGTCGGGCCTCTCAGTTAAGTGCAGGAACCTGAACCTTCCTTCAAAGCACCTATCACAGGGGAAGGAGACTCTGAGTAGCGGAACATGTCTCAGCAGCCGCACTGAAGGCTAAACAAGAAGCAAGGTATCCAGTCGGACACTGAGTCAAAATGACTGTCCATCCAGATTTCTATTCCCAGCCAAACTACTTACCAAAACAGCGAAGGTAGTAAAAATACATAAATTCAGGCAAGAACTCAACAGTTTGTTTTTATCCTCATGTACCTCTTCCCGTGAAGCAAGTGAAAGGTGTGCTTCGAACAACAAAGGTGGAGTCACAGGAAACAGCAGGAAACAGCTGGGGAGGCTCAGGGCGGTCGGACGGGGAAGCCGCAGGGCGCAGGGGCCCGAGCAGCCACTCACTTTAGACTGCAGCCAGAGGGAAGAGAAGCAACAGAAAAGACGAAAGCGAAATGAAAACGGACACCCGCGCCCGCTCACGTGGAACTCGTCGGTGAACCTTCGGCAGCCGGGCAATAAGGAGAATGTGCTGACGCCCAGGGAATCTGCCAAACCCGAAACTGAGGCCACTGTTAATCCCTCCCCCTGCGAAGATGGCGCGTATTCCAGAAAAGAGAGAAGGGACTGGGACATGTCTGGCTCGGCGGTTAACAATATCTATGAAGTTATAACAAAGATGGCACTTTTTAAAATTTAGCCAGCATGATGCGAGGCTGGGGCATGTGTTTGGAGAGACGTAGGGAGTTGGTTAGTATTAAGTCCCCACCTGTCTGACTTAGCGTATGTGGAAAGCAAAAGATAATGTGAAAAACAGCTACATCAAGAAAGAGCTGCCCAAAACAATTGAAAACAGAGGCCCAGGCAGATACGACAGTCACGGCAGCATTACAATGGCCAAAAGGTGGACGTGGCCCAGATGTCCGTAGACAGAGGGATGAATAAACCGTATGTGGCGTATACATGTGATGGAATGTTACTCAGCGCTAAAAAGGAAGGGCGTACTAACACACGCCATGGCATGAATGAACCTTCAAGACATGATGCTGAGCGAGATCAGCCGGTCACAAAGGGACCAATATCGTGATTCCGCTTACATGACACAGCTAGAATGGGCAAATTCATGGAGACATGGGACAGAACAGAGGTGCCCAGGGGCTGGGGAGGCGGGAGAGGAGAGGACCTGTTTGGCAGGCAGGGAGCTTCTGTTTGGGGTGGTGAAAAACGTCCTAGAGCTGGGGGGTGAGGGGGGGCGTGGCTGCGTGACCTTGTGGACGTGCCTCCCGCCCCTGGACTGTGCACTTAAAAATGGATACAGTGGTTGACGAGGAATATCTGCAGACGAGCACTCTTTACAGTTACGGTGGTAACTTCCGGGGGAGCAGCCAAGAGCCGTGGGGGCTTGCCCTGGGGGTGACTCGGGGACCTGGGGGAGGTGCGTGCCTTTCCTTACAATCCCGTTGGCACTGCTTTACTTTTAAAAATGTAACGAACGTTTACACAACGCTTATCGTGTGCCAGGCATTCTTTAAATGCTTCAGGTCGAAGGCCATGTGTTCCTCGTATGAGGCAGATGCCTGTGCTCTACACTTTGAAAACAAAGGGTGAGGGGCGACAAGAACAGAGAGGTGGGGAGGGCTCCTGCCCCCGGAGGGGCTGGCTCCGGGGGGCTGGCTCCGGGGTCCCTGCTCCTAGTCGTCGGGTTTCGCTGCCTCTCATTCTGATATGCTGCCCCGAGTACCCACATGCATGTACATGTACTGGGTGGGGCAGAAGTAGGGTCACAGTTGTCGATATGGAAAATGATACAATAATTAATGACAATACAAGAGTAAACTGTGTTTTGCGTGCTCACAACGGTAAGCCAACTTCTGCCACAGCCTGTCTACATTAGCTGCTGATGTGAGGGGTCAGACTCCCAGGAGTCAAACACCCCCAGTTTGTAGGAAAGAAACCGCATGGCACCCAGTTCACCGTGTGGGCATAAACCCCGGTAAAATCGTGCTGGTGCCTTGTTACTCTGCCCATCTGCTCATGGAAGTGAAGCACAGAACAAGTGACTTTTCCTTGTCCTCATAATCTTTAGCAGGTCTGCCAGTTCTGGTAGCCCCCGCCCCGTCCCTCTTACCTCTCCGTAACGATGCTCACCGTGATGGTACCTGTGGAATAAAACACGAGAAAACTGCGCATGGAGAGAGTATCGGAGCTTCTGTTAGAAAGAGAGGGAAATAATTTTGCACTGAGAAAACATGTTGAAATATTATGCTTTTAGTGAAAATAGTTACATCACAATTTTAAGTGACATTTGCATTTGAAACGGAGTCAGTTTGCACCACCTGCTGGAATACACAGTCTGTGTAGTCGGAGGGTTCAAAATTACAGAACCATTTTTAAGAATTGACGGTTACGTTTCTAGTTATCTTTAAAAGACCAGTCCCTTTGACATGTTGAAAATGCCAAGTGCTAACTTACTTTAGGGATGATTTTCTAGAACAGATTCTCTTTAAGAAGCCCAATTTAATCATCTAGCTAAATTAACAAATTGTACAACAGCTTATAAAAATAAAATGATTACTCCAAACACATCAACCAAAGAGATAAAAATGTAAATTGGAAGCAAAACTGAAATCAATACACATTATCAGTTGCTAATTCACTATTAAAAAACGAAATTCAAGCAAACAACTGGAAAATGACAGGAAACATAAGCAAACAGGATAATAAACAGAACATAACTCAGCATTAATTAAAAAAGAACTCACCCAATGAAAATTTGATAGTGTTTATATCCAAAGTAATAACCATTTTGTCATGGCTTAATTATTGTTGAACATCAACACACCAAGTGTTCACATTTAAGTTCTTTGACATTTGTAAGGAAACCCCAACAAAAATTTTCATTTTTCATGACAAGCTACTCCAAGCAATAAATTTCTGAATATATAGTAGCAACATTTGTTATTGTGTAATTGACAGGTTCGGAAAAAAAAATTGCATCTACGATATATACCATTCTAGATGAAATTGCTTTAGAAGTTGAAATATATTACATTTTAATTTCTTGAGACCTATTATAGCATTTCACTTATTTTATGGGTATTTTGTCTGAAAATTGATTTTATTTTTACACGTCAACTAAATTAGATGTCAACTGAATTAACTGAAGCATAAAATATGCCTCTGAGATATATTTACAAACACACGCTGCAAAATGGCGTGCGAGTAACAAGAACCTAATTCCAACTCACAAGCACCAAAGAGGCTGTGCAATGGCGGCCACTCATCCATGTGCCTCTTTGTTGCTTCCGGTGACTTGTGCGTGACAAGCCTGTTTGCGGTGACAGATGTCGTGGGCAAGGTTGCTAGAAGGCTTCTCATTCTCATTTGAGTACACTGCTCGTGTTATTTCATTCTTAAGGTTCTCGTCTGCATCAGGGAGCTTGGGTGGTCAGGAGACAGTCTTTCCCCAGGGACCCCATCCGCGATTTGGGGTCACCACCTCTGTGGAGATGACTCTCACCCGTAAACCTGTAGCCCTGCCCTCTTCTTACAGCTCCAGCGGCATTTCATCCCGCCTGCTGGCTTCCCTCTTAGCTGTCCCAAAGCCACCTCGAGCCCACATGCCCCAAAGCCAACTCATGACCTACGCACCTCCCCAACCTCACCCTCTCCCATTCATTTAACCAAGTAGCCCGATAGCCACTTTCCCCTCACCCCTAATCCCATCCATCCTCAAGGTCCCGGCTGTTTTACTTTCTAAATCTCTCTGGAGCCCGTCCGCCCCTCTTCATCTCTTCCACCACCCCACGGGTCCAAAGGACCATCCTGTCTAGCCTGGACCAATGCAAAAGCCTAGTGTAGTCTCACTGACTCTGATCAGGGGACCCCTTGCTCAAAGCCTTCCACTGAGGATTCAAAGAAATTTCCTAGCAAGGCCCCGTCTGGTGCCTGCCTGTCTCCCAGCCCCATCTCACACCCCGAGCTGCCCAGGCTTTCGCCCAGCCTCCCCAGTGCCCTCCTGCGCCTCCCACACCGTGCTCTCTGCTGCTACCAGGACTTTGCCTCTGCTTTTCTCTCTGGCTGGAATTCTCTTCTCTGCCTTTCTGCCTCGTGACCTCCTCCCTGACTCTCCTGACTGGGTCAGCTCCTACTGAGTTTACATTGGGGACACTTATTGGAAGGTCTCTGTGTGGCCCACTAGACTGCTTTTACTCACCTTAGTGTCCCCAGCACGCAGCATGCCACTTGCACATAGAAATTGTGGAATCACTCAGACCGGAGCCAAAGGGGCGCCTGCTCTGGCCCTGCCCCTCCCCACAGGGAGGCAGGCTCGCCTGCCGTTCCAAGCCTGCTTTAGAACCCGCACAAGCTGCTTCCCAGGCCTGATCCCCCCGAGGACTTGGTGTATGTACTCCTAGCCCCGAGGGGTGGCCAAGGGGCGTCTGTTAGGAAGATAAAACATATTATGTAATAGTTTCCAAGGGGTGGCTGGGATAAAGACGTATTTGTCAAGGAAGGAGTGTAGACGTATTTTATTGAAGAATTCATTAGCATGATATGAAATGTCTGAGATTTAGACACATGCTGTGTAGACCTCCACTTGTGGTCTTCTGTGGGACCCATGAAAAACTAAAAACAGTAAAACGATACACAGGCGCAGGGATAGTGCCATAAATACCTGAGAACAAACGTCTGTTTGCTTGGTGTTGAGGCAGTCTTCTGCATCCCTCCCGAAAGCCAAGCGCAGAGGATGATCGGCTCCTGTAGGGAACCGGGACACACGTGAGTGTCAGACTCATGGACAAGCACAGCGAATGGGGACAGGGATCGACACTGAAGCCGTTTGGCGTTGAAAACATGTTCCAAAATCACAGCACGACACCAAACTATTAATAATCGTGTTCCTTGGGTTGTGGGCCCATGCATGTTCTTGCCTGTGTGCCTTTTGCTGCTGTTTGAATTGTCTAAAATAGACATGCTTGCGTTTGTAATGAAAACCTTATGCCTTTGAAAAATCAAGTTACTATTCTGCTTCATTTACAAAATGTGAACATTTTGTCAAAGCTCACCACCCTCCTGTAGAACCAACGCTAGAAACTTTCTGTCCCTGTATTTACTTCACTGGCCGAAGCCAAAGCCCCATCTTTTCAGAACTCGGTGGGAAAGGACCACGGCTCAGCTTCCATTGGATGTGGCAGGGAGTCGTGGAGAAGCTTCCTTTAGAGGTTGAAAAGAAAGCGCGTTACCTGGCTGGGAGACCCACGGTCCATTTGATTTCGGCAGCTCCCTGAGGTTTCTTGTGCTAACCCTGCTGCCTAATTTCCATCAAACCCATCTGGGTTTCCTTCGGTTTCCCGATTGGAGTGTGGAATTTGTTTTTCATAGCCACACTTCTAGAAATTCAGTTTTGTGTTTCATTACTCAGAAATGAGAATTGGCTAGTGCCTAGCCTAGAAAGAGCCCAAGGGTTCATCTGAGAGCCCAACTGTCCCCCTCACTGCCCCGTGCCTCCCACAAGTCCCTCACATCACATATTTCAACTGAGTCTGGGTGACTCTGCTGTCCCCACAGGCCACGCCCACTTCCCCACTCTGGCCAGTGCTTTTCCTTCACTGTCCCACCCCAAGCCTGACCCTCTCGGTCCCTCCTCATGCACATGGAGCTCCCCTGGCCCTTCCTGGCCTTGGCCTTGCACCACCTTCCCCCTTCCTGGCCCTGTGTGTCGACCATCCCCGGGAACCTCCACCACGACGGGTACTTTTCTTGTCTCCGCGATCACACTCTGCCTTTTAATGTGAGCACTCGCCACCGCCCTCGTCCTCTCCCCAGAACCAGATCACCGGCCCTTGGGGTCTGGCGCCCAGACCTGCCCATCCCTTCAGCCCCGCACTGCGCCCAGGACTCGGGAAATGTCTGCTGGAGGAACTGGGCCAAGACCACGCTGCTGGCCAACCCCATCGTCTCTCGGAAACGCCCACGGTTCACTTGAGAATTGTGCCCTTTCGTAGCTGACCCAACAGACTGACTCCAGACACTGACTGGCAGAAGAGAAGGAAATGGCCAGAAATGGCGAGAGGGAGGATTCAACGAACCATGATTAAGGCTGTGTTAATTTCAGCGACACCAGGAGGGGCAGAGGAGGGAGAGCAAACTGGATGCAGGCTCACACTCGTCCCAGGTGGATGCTGGCGAAGGCGACAGCGGGTATGTCTCCCTGCTCTCTTTAATTACGCATGTGCTCGACATTTTTGTGATGAAAAGATTTGAAGACAAAGGCCCAAGAGGAGGAGGAGGAGGAGGAGGAGAAGCAGCAGGTTTGCAGACTCAGAGGCGGCTCCAGGAGAGGGGTACGAGGGCAGGGATCAGGATAGGGGTCTCCCTCCATGGGGGGATCCTTCTCTGGCAGCACCCCTGCCCTCCAAGCACCTCTCCTCCTGTGCCTCTGCACCTCCATTCATGTGTACGGCTCCCCAACCCATCGAGTCTAGAATGTCCCAGATGGGAACAGGAGGTCCTCAGAGCCAGGCTCTCCTTCAACTAATTGTCACACATGCAGGTGGGCAACCCCTTATCCATGTGTGACAAGGCACAACAGATTTCCTGGGGCAGAACATCCTGGATGTTTCTTAAATCACACCAAGCAGTGGCCCCTGCGAGCAAGGACACACCCCGGGTTGTGGGGGCCGCCTGGGTAGAAGTTTCTGCAGAGCCTTCCTGGGGCCATGGAGGCCCGTGCAGACCACCCTCCGCCAGGGCTGTGCGCGAGGACTCACAGGGTGCTCCCTGCAGCTGGGATGCGCCCGTGGGTCACTGTGGTCAGATGATGAATGAGCAGCCACTGCGGCCACCACACACACAGCGCTGCACTGATGTCCTACACAGGTCTCTCTACGGCAATCCCCAGTACGTGCACGGCTTAGGGGCGAACAAGCCCGAGCCCTTCCAACGGAAGAGCGGAAGCTCCTCTGCCCATTCTCAGTGCTCTCTCTTTCCTACCGCCCGACGACTGAAAGAATGATATTTGTAATGGAGATGAGGCCCATCCTTTTGTGCAGTGTTGACAGACAAGAAGATTCCAGAGAGAAATGCCACAGCAGCGGATGCATGAAAATGGCGCTTTTGCACTTGGTGCGCATAAAATGCCCCTTGTTCCAGGATCTCGAAGCTCTCCAGGACGCAAGGCCTGGACCGGCACTCGCTCAGGAGGAGGCTGCGCGGTCGGGACTGAGAAAGTCACTTGTGATGAGAAGGAACCAAAGTCCAGACACTCTCCACATGCAATATTCTTGCCTTCTGGGTAGGAAAACAAAAGTGTGCAGATGGATAATGACATCTGTGGATTCTGGCTCCATGTCTTAAATGGAAAAAATGTAAATAAATATGTAAAAATTGTCATATGTGGATGATACCCGTGGTTCATCCAGTAGTTACCATTCTGCCCAAGGTTTGCATGCGATGGATTCTGTCGCCGGGAGTCCTGTGATGGCATTGCACCGAGAACATAAAATTGAGCTCTTCAATGCCCACGAGGAAGACAAATGTTGCAGAAATGTTCAGTAAAGAGGCCCAGGCAGCGGCCAGCCACGACGCTTGATGCTTTTGCACTAAGCGATGCATCCCTTTTGTTCTCTCCACGGGAAGCCCCCTCCTAAATGCTTAATGGCTAAATGATTCATCAGGGTCTGCAAAGGCCAAGCCCTTAACTAGAAAGGCCGAGAGAATCCACAAGCAGCGCCTGACTGTGGCATTGATTTGAAGGTTCGTTTGAGAATTCTTTCCCTCTCGCTCTTAGCCTAAGGTGCCGGCGCAGCATGAATAACGCTTGGGCTCCAGCCACCAGTGAGGGGCCTGAAGAGCAGATGCTTGTGATTTTGAAACTGTTCCTAGGATTCATGTAGGGTAGTAATCAGCTCCGGAGGATAAGCCTCGCAAAGGCCTCAAGAACACTTCTGCTGCGAAAGTGATGCTCCGCAGCGGTGTCGCTTGCCTTGTATTTTGAAAGTCACCGCTCGAGCTTCGCTCACAAAAGAATCCGAGCGCCTCTGGGCATCTAGAAAAGGGACGCCTTCCAATGCTGCCAAAACCATGTCCAAACAGTTTCAGGTTCTTTGCTCAAACGTTCCTCGTTTACAGAACAGCAGTGGAATAACTGTCGCCTACTGATTAAACAAGGTGTCGCGTGGTTGCAGCCACGAGCACCTCGCTAGGACACAGGTAAACTGCGCATCAAGGTCGACGCTGTCCCATACTTTAAAAGTCTTCCACTCTCGTCAGATGAGAGTGTACAAGGAAAAGACGGCTCATGAACTCGACGATTGTTCTGGACTTAAAGAGTGGCTTGCACCTGGCTTTCGACGCTGCAGTGTGTCTGAGGTAGTCTTTCTCAAAGCAGTGCTTTATAAACGTCTTATCACCCCGTGGTGAGGCTTAAAAAATTCTGAACGCACAGCCCCAATGTGTACGTATACATGTATGTATTTATAAATTATATATTAACAGCAATAACATAAAAATAGAAAAGTAGAAAACTTTCGGAGTCTAAAACAATGAATGTTTGTAACACTTTTATTTTGACTGCAAACCAGCTCTGTTGTCACTAATATTTTTCAAAAGAAATTAAAGTGGGTTGACCAGATTCCCTTTGTTTTGGGAACTCCTGGTTGAAAGCTTTGTGTTATAACATTTGAAGTGGTTGGTTTAAGTTCAGTTTACTTTAAAACTTGTTTGTAATGGCTGTCATGGCTTAAAATATCTCAAGGTAAGTAAATTGGGAAGAATCACATGCTCTCAGAGCTCACCAAGTCACACTGCCCATTTCAACTTTACAAATCATGCAAAGGTTTCAACTGAAATTTGGCTAGTCAAATTCCCACCTTCTGTGAAGTCCATCAGTCTTTCTTACAAACCAATTGAATGGTGTCAAGCAACAATTCAGATATTTAGCTAATTGCTTTACATGTAATTTGCTTGCTCTGTGCACGAGGAAGAAAGGTCAATTGAGGGTTGTCAGGGAACAAAATTAAGAACAGGATGTATCAGAGAGAGGAGAGAGGAAAAGCCGTGCTGGTAGCCTGGGAGCCAGGGTTGCAGACACATTTTGGGGGTAAACAAATCAGTTGGCGGCTGACAAAGAGATCAGTCTGGGCGTTCTGAGTAGGCCAACTCCCGGATCAAACGGAACAATTAAGACGTGGATAGGTTTTTCCAAAGCCCTGCAAGTGTGGCCGGGAGGAAGCTCCCAGCCTGGGTGGTGATTCCGCAGTCTCCCTCGCCTTGGCACTCCCGCCTTAGCTAAGCTGGATCTGTGCCGCTGGCCTCCTTACGGTTCCTCGGCCTGTTTAAAACACACACTCTCCATCTGAACGATTTTTAAACACAGTTAGAAATTTCAGTTTCTCAGTTTAGTGTGCATATATGACTTTTTTTTTTAATAAGCTACCCATTGTTTTTAGCCACAAAATCACCTAACATTGGAGAGATGTCCAAATATCTGTTTTCAAAAATGCCCTCTTCAGAGGATAAGGTTCTTTGGAAACTGATGACGTCCTCACTCACTGTTAAAACATGACTCCAACTTGAAGGAACAGATTAAGTCTGTTTATTTTTGTTCATTTTTTTGTGAAGCTCTCCACATAGCATCCCGATGACAGCCACTAATCACAGAAAAGATCAGAAAATAGGGAGCTTTTTATAAGAGGCAATATAGTAGCTCATTTCGAAAGCTTGATGACTCTTCCGAGTGCTTTGTCACAAGGTGATCTGTGGTGTCAGTGGGGCACGTCAGGGTTTCAAGGTCACCACCCATCTTATTACAAAACTCAGAGGACAGTCTCCACGGGGCTTTGTTCTGTCACCACACGTAACCATGTGGATGGCCTTCAACAGCCCATCGAAGCCACCATACGCCGTGGCCCAGACACACCCAGTGCCCCTCCTGGGGGAGCTTGGTCGTCCCCACCACGCCTGCGCTAAGCTTGACCACGTGTCTCATTGCAGACAGGTGTGCGGCAGTGGCTCGGCCACTTGCGTTAGGACCTAGTCTGAAGTTCAGCAGTCATGCTCTGCCACTCCAACGGGTGATGCTCCAGGTGGAGGCTGACGTCCGGGAGCAAGGATGGCAGGACTCTCAAAAGCATGCCCCAAATGTTGCAGGGAACACGTTTACACTAATATTTGGGGAATTCTCATCCTGAACATTTTTTCCTAGTTTATGTGAAACGTCAGAGCATCCTGCATCTTACCTGCAACCCCAGCAGAAAGTCCCTGACACTGGGGAATCGCTTGTTTCAGCCGATCAACATACGGCGATCAGTCATACTGGACCAATATCCTGGTGCACCATGGCCCAAGGAGAGGGACTTAGGTCCATGCATTTTTGAAGTGTCAGCAAGGCTTAATTTTGCCCTTCCTTTTCAGATTTCTTAAAAAAAAAAAAGGAAATTACAGTTCTTCCTGTACCCTAAAATGTTGTCTTTGGAGATCTGTAGGTGGTCAGGTACTAGTAATCTCACTAAAAATGCACTTTCTGGACACTACCTCGGAGACACTGATTTAGACTCAGGGGGTGGCTGCAGGTCTCCTAAGTCTCTCGGGTGATTCTCAAAGAAACAAGTTCCACAGGCTTGTGCCTGCCATTTAGCTTTTCAGATGGCTGCCCGGGAGTACTACCCGTGAGAACGGGTTACTAGTCCCGCCTTTGTACTAACTAGCTTTGTACGAGATGCACGTCAGTTCTATTCTCCTGTCTAGACTGCACTGCTCCCATCTAAGGACGGATGTGATTGGTTCAGAGGACGCGGAATTCCTCCTCCAGCTCCAAACACCTAGGACCAGGAGTCAGGAGCTCAGGGCCTTTCAAGGTCCCACACAGAGTACACAGTAAGGCTGGGCAGGTGTGAGACACCAGGCCCTGGAGGGGGACTGACCACAGGAGCCCCAATCCAGCCATTCCCTGATGGTCCCCCTCTTTCAGGTGGTGCTGCTTAGGGACTCGGAGGGCCCCAGGCACTCCATCTGACATACTGTTTTCCTGGATAGCTTTCTAAAAAGATTTCTAATTTCGCTTTGGAAAATACTGTATGCTGTGGGTTGTATCAACTTATAGTTGATTGGGATTTCTCTGAAATCGTGCATGCTGGGAGCATTTTTGTAATCAAAGAAAGTCTAACCTACACATTTTAGAATGAAACTGCAATACTAACTTTAATAATTAAAGACATTAACACTGAAATATTTGGGAGATTCTTTATGAAACATTTTCGGCTTTGATTTTGCAGATTTAAAAAATATTTCAGAGCCAACAACATTGAGACTTAAAAAGGCTCACACGTTTGATAAGAGTTTAAAAGCCTGTTGGCACAGAGACTGCCTTGCCTAAGGACTAACACGTGCGCTGGGCCCTGAGTTGGTACAACAGGGATGATCAGGCAGGACGCTGTCACTGAGGAGCTCAGGGTCGGCAAGGGGGGCAGACACGAACAGGCAGTTCTTCGGTTAAGTGACAAGTGTGGGGTAAAGCCACACACAGGCTTTGGGAACAAAGAAAGGGACCCTGAGGGGGAAGGAGAGGGGTGTCAGGACAGAATATCAGGGGTACCTGAGGCCGTCTAGAGGAGTAAGCCAGGGGAGGAAGGGGAAGACATTCTGGGCACAGGAAAAGCACCAGCAACACTTACTTATAAAACAAGCTCGTTCCACAAGCAGAAAACTATAAGCAGTTTATTTATTCAACAAACGTTTCTGAAGTGGTGAGAGCGTCAGGCACTGGGGAGGCAGGGAAGTGGGAGAGCGCAGACTGCGGACAAGACCCAGAGTAACGGCGCCCACAGTGCAGAGCAGGCCACGGATGATGAAGCGCGTCCGAGGGGTGCTGGGAGCTGGGGGACAGGGGTGGGGGGAGGCAGGCTCTGGTACAATACAGAGATGAACACGACCCTCTTAAAATGTGCAACTCTGGAAGTAATGATCCAAGTTTTCCCACATTACGTTTCAATCACTTACATTAGAAGCAATGACAATAACTTAAAAAAAAAAAACCCCACAGCACATAAAAGTTTTTGAATAGGGAAAAGAAAAACTAATAAGCCTCAGAGCTACAAGAATGTATTTACAAACTTTCTGTCTCAGGTGTGCCCAGCATCTCCTGCCCTCAGGGACCATCCTCCTCCCTACCTCAGTCTCTCCTGTCCCAGCCCCGTGAGTGGCCCCAGCAAACCCAGCCCCTCCTCAGACTTCCCTCCATCACAGAGCCCCTGAACCCCACCCCATGCCCATCCCCTTGGCTCCCAGGATCTCATCTGTGGCTCTTCGTCGGTGCTGAGTTCCTGGCTCTCTCCATGTCATTCTTCCCTGCTTTTTCACAGGCTGTTTCCGGCACATTGTCCCACTGAGCATCATCCACAAGCGTTCACTTACTTTTCAAGAAGTCTGCAATTGATTGGAGAAGGAATCACTGCTGCCTCAGGAAACCCCTTCTTACAAAGAATTACACCACAGAAACAACAGAATTTAAAGATTGCTAAAAGCAAAATTATATAGATACATGTTTAAAAGCTTAATAAAAATTACATTTTACTATAAAATACAGGCATTCCTTGGAGATGTGGCCGGTTCAGTTCCAGACCACCATCGTAAAGCAAAAATAGCGATGAAGCAAGTAGTCATCTTCTTGCTGGTGGAGGGTTTTGCCTTTAGTTTGTTAAAAAAAAAAAAAAAAGCAACACCTGTGAAGCGCAACAAAGTTAAGCACAACAAAACGAGGTGCGCCTGCAATACATAATTAGAAAGAAATAAATAGGGAAATAAAGAAAGCTTTAAAGCATACATTTTAAATCACTTCATCGTACCGCTCATGTTTTTATGGACATAAACACTGCAATAGACATGTTTTTAAAATTAGGTTTGTATTGCGTTATTTGCTTTTTAAAACGTTATCATTCAACATCATATCATGTACAACTTAAAATTTCTTGAAAAAGAAGTTAATGGTTACACAAAAGTGTTATGTTCTAAAAGTAGACTTAACTATCCTCCTGATGCTAGATATTTAAGTTGTGTCCATTTTTTTACTATAATAACAACGTATTACTTACCAACAAAATAACTGGGTGCAAGACACAAACGGAAAATTGTAAATATCAAAATCAATACATGTTGACGTGTCTACAAAATGTCCCATTGCATCAAAGTCCTTGTTAAATACAACCCGCAAAAATGTTTTGTTCCATTTGAAAACAATTTGCCAGCTGAGCTTGTTGAGTCACAAGGATTTCTGAAGATGCACGTAGTTACCAGAGCCTAATGTAAATTGAGAAAGCCACATAGCTGCAAGACAAATGAATTTTTCAAAAAAAAAACTTCCAGTATTTTACCGCCAAGCAAATGTTTATGAAGGATGTGGCTTTATTTAACTACGCTTGATACGACACGGGGTGCGGAGTCCGAGGGTG
Source organism: Anoura caudifer (assembly GCA_004027475.1). NCBI lineage: Eukaryota > Metazoa > Chordata > Mammalia > Chiroptera > Phyllostomidae > Anoura > Anoura caudifer. Next base: position 303,250 of record PVKU01000164.1, read on the forward strand.
AGCGGGCCCACCAGCAGCTGCGAAGCCTTAAAGCCGCCCCAGCAGTTTCTCTAGCTCCCGGCTCCTCAAAGCGCCGGCGTCCTCTCCCGGGAGCCTGTTGGAAACGCAGACGCTCAGGCTCATTCGAGACCTGCTGCATCAGAATCTGCCCGTCAGCTCGACCCCAGGTGCTCCCTGGACCACCTGCAACGCCCGTGGCTAGCGCCCGGGGCCTGACAAACCGCGGGCTCTCCGAAGACGCTGCGACCACGGCACCTGGCAAAAACCTTGTGGAGGGACCACCGCCTCTGAAGCCCGGGCGCCGCTCCTAACTCTCGGGACTGCGGCCCACCCGGGCATTGTGATGCGGGGACGGGACAACCCAGGCGGGGCGGGCTCGAGGCTGGAGGCCCCTCACCTGGGCACGTCTTCGTGAGCCCGTTTGTAAACCGAGGACGCACTGAGGCTGGGGAGAGGGCTGCCAACACTGCACTACATTACATAACGGACAGCAGCGCTCCCCTCCCACGCAGGGAGGAACCCCGCGACACCGACGTGCCCCGAGCCCAACTGCCAAGAACTATTTGCCAACAAAGACCAGCAGAGTGCAAGGGGCGGAGCGTAAAAGTCAGATACCGCGAGAAGTGGCCGGCCGAGGAGGCTCTGAAGGCGCAGGCGCACTACAGCTCCCGCCCCGCCGCGAAGGTGGCTGCCCCCGGGGGAAGCGGGGCCGGGCTTCTGGCACAAAGATCGCGAGATTTGGGCGTGCCACAGCTATTTCTTCCTGTGAGAGACCGGAAGTTTGGTGCGAGGGGCGTTTCTGGGGCGTCTTGGGGCGTTTCTCGCGCCTTCTTTGCTGTGCAGCCCCATAAGTGGGCCGGGGTTCCGATCGCGGCGTCTCGGGTCCTGCTTCGCCTCGCCTTCTCCGGACCGAGGTGATGGGGGACTCCAAGGAGGCCGGGGCTGAAGCTCCGCCGGCCGGGGCCACGGCTCGCGGAGGACTCAGCCTGCTGTCCCCGGGAGAGGCTGAGGAATCTTCTGCACAGGTGAGTCCGCGGGGCGTGACTGCCGGACTCCGGGGCTGCGGGCCCGTTCCGCCGGGGTGGGATGTCACGGTTCCCCACGGCCTCTGGCGCTTTCTGCGTGCCTCCCCCACAGCCCCCGCCAAAACGGGGCTTGCGTCTATGTGCGTGTCGTCCGGTATCCAGGTATTTACTTGCAAGTCATTTGTGTCAGAAGCTGCCCTGCTGCCCTGGTTACCCCCAAGGTAACCGATATGTGATCTAGACACTTTCTCTGCTGTCAAGGCTCATGCGTGTAAATAGTACGTGCTTCCAAAGCGTGGCACAGCCGTCAAAGAGGGAGGGAGACGAGAGGGTTTCGGGGAGTGGGACCGGGTACACCTGAAGGATGCTAAGTGTTAGCCGGGGACTGCGTGAGAATGAGAGGGGGGTAGAGAGTGGGGATGCGACCCTGGGCTTGCGGGGAGCGGGGGGTGCAAGTGGCGGCTGGGAAAGTCAGAGGATTAAGTTCTAAACGTTTGCTTACTCAGACTCACTGTCTTACCACAAACTGCTTTCTAAATAGTGTGTGGTATTGAAATTAAAATACGTCTTTGATACTGGACAGAGGTTTTATCAAACGTTGCGTTTAGTTGACATGATAGTGTTGACCTCCTTGGTTCCTGCTTCTCCACTTTCTATGAGTAACATTGAAAAGGTAGATTGGTTGGCCTGCTTCCCAGCTGATAACTATAACCATCCTACTCCTGGACTTATGTTTTATCTTTGAAACAGTTTTGCTAAGAAAGAGCTAATTAAATGTGACAGATTATGCTCTCATGTGTAAGTGCTATTAGGAGCATGTCACATATCCTGGTGAAGCCTGATGTAGCGGGTCCTGGTTTTCTTTTTATAAAAAGGTGGGATTCTTTTTGTTTTTAGGGGTGCTCATTAAAGTTTCATTCCATATGCTCACTAGGGATCAGCTTTGTGTCTCGGAGGCAGTGAAGTGAAGAGCCGCGCGGTGGTGAAGTACTCCTCGGCCCCTCCTCGGGCTGCATTCGCGCGCCTCGAAGAGAAGACAGACTTGAAACTCCCACCTGCCAACTGGTTGCGAGAGAGTGCCAAGCTAGGACCGGCAGGAACTACCATTCTTGGCAACAGTAAGAAGAGCAAGCCATTTTCAAGGTAAATTGCAATCAGTGGTTTGGGTGTTTTTTTTGTTTGTTTGTTTTTTTTAAGATTTTTTAAAATTTATTTTTTGAAGCAACCCCATACCCAGGATGTGCCCTGACCGGGCGTCACACCAGCTGCCCTTGGCTGCGTGGACCCATGCCCAGCGGAGCCAGCCTGGTCAGGGTCGGTCAGTGGTGGTTTCACTGCTACTCCGAGGCCCTGCTTCGCCGCTCCGCTCTGATACTTGCTTTTCCGTTTAATTTGTAGTGCTCATCAGTGTGACTTTCAGAGCTCTGTTTCCCTGCCGCTGATAGGGTCACGTAACATGAAGATAGTAATTGCGCTTGCTTCTTCCAGGTCTGCTCTGTGTTATTATCCAAGCTGAATTTTGACCCCTAAAATTCAATCAGGTGTTTTATTTTTAGCCAGTTGACATATCTTTGGAATGCATGACCACGGAGAGTTAAGGTGACGCCTGGGGGGGAAGCCACTGACGTGGCCTCATCTGCCCTGGGGCGTTTCCATTATAAGGCCTGGGTTGTCTGGTCTGGAAAAGCCTGGTGCAGAAATCCAGCATGTTTGGTGACTTGTACCTTAACTTCGACACTTTCTGGAAACTCTGTTGGTGCTGTTGGAATGAGAGAGTAGCCTGGGGCCTTGCTGAGCCTGAAGCGTGAGCATCCACAGTCCTGTAGGCCAGCGAGTGTGTGGGGCTGCCTGTTGTCCCGTCAGTGATGGAACCTGCAGGGTCTCCACACAACGCGCAGCCAGCGCCGTAAGTGCGTTAATGCCCTCGGAGCCAGTGCTTTGGAAGTTATCCTGATGCCACTCAAGGCAAAAGTCATACTTGCAAAATGTTGTTGTTCATAGCAATATTTCTACCAGCAAAAAGTTGGAAATAGCCCATGTGACTTGTTTTAGAGGAATGGCCTAATTATGTGTGAACACCATGAAATGTTAGGAGTGATTTAAATGGTAACTATATTGACAACATGCGTTGTGTTAAGTGCTTTACATGTTGATGTCGCTTAATTCTAACAGTAACCCTTTGAGTTAGGTGTTGACTACTTTTCACAGGCCAATCTGAAGCCTAGGGAGGTTAAGTATCTTGCCCGGACCACCTAGTAAATTATCAGAGCAAGCTGTGAAGCGAGGTGGTCCTGGGTCCGGGTCCTGCTCCCTGCCATTTGCTCGCTGAAAAATGCTGACCTCAGGTGCTCATCAGGCTTGCAGCTTATAGACGGGCCTCGTGTGCGGTCTGGCACATGTTTTTCCTCCTTCTGGCTGAATTTGGGTCAGGTGTACTTTTTTTGTATGTATTTTAAAAGAGTAGTATTGTATATTACTTGGAACACAGTCCCAAAGACTGAAATCCTGTCTAATGTTTTTCTTTCTGTTTTTCTTACCTTCCCACCTAAAAAGAATAACCTTGAACTGATTTCTTGAAAAATCTTGAACTGATTTCTCTTGGAGATTTTTTTGGGGTTTGTGGTTACCCAAATGGAAGTACCATAATTGTTCATTTTTTTAAAAGATTTTATTTATTTATCTTTAGAGGGGAAGGGAAGGAGAGAGGGAGACAAATATCAATGTATGGTTGCCTCTTGTGTGTCCCCTGCTGGGAACTAGCCTGCAACCCAGGTATGTGCCCTAACTGGGAATCGAACCGCGATCCTTTGGTTCGCAGGTCCGCGCTCAATCCACTGAGCTATACCAGCCAGGCATTGCTTTTATTCTAGATGTTTCTATGAATTGCTTCTAATCATTGCTCTATTTTGACAGATCTAAGATGCCATTCATTATATGTCACACCATTATTTTATATACCACTAAGAAGGGAAACCTAGTCAACTAGAGTGGTAACAGACACGCTGATTTCAGAGGTGTCAGAGTGTGGCAAATGTGTACCCTAGAAGGGTGAGCAACAGTGTTCTGGGATGAACTCTGCCTGTCTCGTTGTGTGTGTGACCTTCACGGCCTTTTTCTCCTCCATTAGCTTTGGGATGGCGTACGACTTCATCGATTCCGTGGGCAACGATGTGGACGTCGTCTCGGACTCGGAGGTGAGTGTCCTTATTGGGGAGTGTGATCGGGGCATCTGTGCGGGCACTCACAGCGTGCTCTGCTCTGTGGTCCTAAAAAACTAGTGATGAAATTAGGCAGCCGTGTGCTTCTCGAATGCCTTTTTGGTCATTAAAGTGACACTCTTGAGCACGTCTCCTTTCTTCAGAGAGGAAGGAACAACCCCCGAAACACTAGCAGCGGTGATAATGCTAATATGGGTGGCTGTGTTTTAAAACCAGCAGTTACAAGGGGTTACAATGTTTGGGATGATTTTGTACGTTACCAGCTGAGGATTAGAAACGCTGCTCCTAGCAAAGTCTGTTGCTCCTTAGTTGGCCAGTTCTATCTGATACGCTAAAATCCTAGATCAGTGCGAGTGTGACCTATCACTTGACTTCAGGAGATTCTTTCGTGTAAAATTACGCCTGTGACCATCAGCTAGGTTAACACGGGATGACTTGTAAAGTGCAGGTGACTGAAGTTTCAAAGATCCGTCTTCTTTGGGTTCGTGTTTAGCTCTTTGTGTAAAGTTCAGTTTGTATAACCTTAGGTAAATAAGGTTTATTATGCTTTAAAATGGAAAGAAGTTAAAAATAGGAAGATCCTGAATCACACTACAAACAGCTTTCTAAACTCTTCTTTCTCTTCACTCCTTGAGAACATAAAAAAGCTCCTGAAGATCCCCTACAGCAAGTCCCACGTGAGCATGGCCGTGCACCGCGTGGGGCGGACGCTCCTGTTAGACGAGCTGGACACTCAGGAGCTCTTCATGAGGTCGTCGCAGGTACTGCTCGTGGTGGGGAGCCGCCTGGAAAGCATCAACAACCTAAGGGCTTTCGGGGTGTGACTGTTTCAGAGAAGGTCGAAGTGGAAACATAGTTAAGTGCTTCAGCAGCCGAGAAAGGAGAATTTCACTGCTAATGCAGAAAGCTTTGGTAAAAAATAGGAGAGAGAATTGGCAAGAAACTTACTGATGCAGACAGCCAGGATTCTTGCAAGGAAGATGATGATGCCAGTGAAGAAAGTTGTGAAATTTCTGAAATTAAAGGGACTAGTTTAAATTTTTGCAAAGTCCTGTGATGTCTCCATTAGATTCTCAAGAAACAGGACTGCCAAGAGATGTGACAAATGTTATAATTCCTACAAATCCATAGTTATTAGAATTAACAGGTTTTCTTGAAAGCAGAGATTCTCAGTCTGTGTTGGTAAATGACATTTTCCCCCAGGATATTGATGATGGATCTTTGTTGAAAACAAAAACAAAACAAAAATACCCCCATGTTTCTGTCCCCAAGGCTCACCTTTCATTTCCACGCTTAACTTTTCATGGGTTGTTTGCAAATAGTTCACGGTTCTACCAGTCCCGTAGGCTGTTCTTTAAAGACTGTTCTTGCCGTGCTTTGCTCCAGTCTGTCTGGTGCGTGCGTGCTCGCTGCTGGGCCCTGCCGTGGGCTGACAGTGGGCAAGTCACAGTCATTGCTTCCTGGCTGCTTGCACCTTTGGTGTTACACGCACGCACGTGCACACACACACAGATCGTTTCAGCACACTGCGCACAGTGGGGCTTCTCCAGGCACCGGAGAGGATGGTACGGAGAAGGGTCGCCTCTGCTCTTCTGGCTTAGGGAGAGGAGGAAGACAGGGAAAGATGGGAAGATTTTCTAAAAGAAGTGATAGGAGTTGAATCTTGAAAGATAAGTGCTTGAGTATGTATTTTTGAAAGAGTATTAAAAAAAAAGTATTTCCTGTAAAAGAGTACTAGGTAACAGATGGTTTTGATGTATTGATCAGTTTCTTCCGTTTTTCAGACTGGAGATTGGACATGGCTAAAAGAGTTTTATCAAAGACTTATCGACCAGAAGTGGCAGAGGAAGAAAAAGAGCAAAGAGCACTGGTACCAGAAGGCTATTCTTTCCAAGTTTCTGTATTACAGGTACTTGGCTGCTTGTTCATTTTATCTTAAAAGGAAAATTAAATTTTGATCGAAAATTTAATTTGAAGCCAGTAACCATAATAATTTTTTTAATTTTTTAATTATATTTCATTGATTATGCTATTACAGTTCCATTTTCCCCCTTCATTCCCCTCCACACTGCACCCCTCTCCCACCCACATTCCCCCTTTAGTTCATGTCCTTGTGTCATAAGTTCTTTAGCTTCTACATTTCCCACACTATTCTTGCCCTCCCCCTGTCTATTTTCTACCCACCGTCTGTGCTACTTGTTCTCTGTACCTTTTCTCCCTCTCTCCTCCTCCCACTCCCCTGTTGCTAACCCTCCATGTGATCTGCATTTCTGTGTTTCTGCTCCTGTTGTAGTGGTTTGCTTAGTTGGCTTTTGTTTTAGGTCTGGTTGTTAATACCTGTGAGTTTGCTGTCTTTTTACTGTTCACATTTTTTATCTTCTTTTTCTTAAATAAGACCCTTTAACATTTCATATAATAAGGGCTTGGTGATGATGAACTCCTTTAACTTGACCTTATCTGAGAAGCACTTTATCTTCCCTTCCATTCTAAATGACAGCTTTGCTGGATAGAGCAATCTTGGATGTAGGTCCTTGACTTTCATGACTTGGAATACCTCTTTCCAGCCCCTTCTTGCCTATAAGGTCTCTTTTGAGAAATCAGCTGACAGTCTGATGGGAACTCCTTTGTAGGTGACTGTCCCCTTATCCCTTGCTGCTTCTAGAATTCTCTCCTTCATTTTCATCTTGGGTAATGTAATTATAATGTGCCTTGGTGTGTTCCTCCTCGGGTCCAACTTCTTTGGGACTCTCTGAGCTTCCTGGACTTCCTGGAAGTCTATTTCCTTTGCCAGATTGGGGAAGTTCTCCTTTAATATTTGTTCAAATAAGTTTTCCACTGGTTGCTCTTCTTCCCCTTCTGGTACCCCTATAATTTGGATGTTAGGATGTTTAAAGATGTCCTGGAGGTTCCTAAGCCTCTCCTCATTTTTTTGAATTCTCGTTTCTTCCTTGTTTTCTGTTTGGTTGTTTCTTTCTTCCTTCTGGTCCACTCCATTGATTTGAGTCCCAGTTTTCCTCCCATCTCTGTTGGTTCCCCATGCGTTTTTCTTCATTTCACTTATTGTAGCCTTCATTTGTTCATCTAATTCGTGACCAAAATCAACCAATTCTGTGAGCATCCTGATCACCAAGGCTTTGAATTGTGCATCTGATAGGTTGGCTATATCTTCATCACTTAGATAAATTGGCTCTGGGGCTTTGATCTGTTCTCCGGTTTGAGCCATTTTTGTTTCTGGGTTTTTTTTCTGGTCTAGTCGTGGCTATTACGTATTGAGGGGTGGAGCCTTAGGAATTCCCCAGGGTGGGGCAGCCCAGTCGCTGGGTAGTGACACCGTATGTGGGGGCAGGGTCCGAGAGTAAACAATGGCGCTTGCTCTGCTGATTCCTGGATTCCAGTCCCCTCTTCTGCTTCCCCTCTGCCTGGATTATCTGCGTGTGAATGTGGGACCACCTGGTCAGCCATCCGCCTTGCGCGGCTTCACTGGTTCTGCACAGCTGCCTCCCCGTGCCCGGGGTCTGCCAGCCGCCGCCTGCGCGCCTGGGATCTTCCAGCTGCTGTTGCCTGTGTGCCCGTCCGCACCTCCACTCTTTCCTCCCGTGACTCTGCCCCTCTTACCGGTCTAGATGAATAGTTGTTGGACTTCCGAACAGTTCAATTTTCTGAGTTCTGGTTGTTTTCTTGTTTCTAAATCTTTGTTGTCCTTGATTTTGGTTGTGAGAGGAGGCACAGTGTGTCCGCCTACGCCTCCATCTTGGCCGGAAGTCCAGTAACCATAATAATTTAAGGTCTGCCACTATGGTACTGTTGACATTTCAATGTCTTATATTTTTTTTTAAAGAAGACTTATGTTTGATTACAGTCTAGTTTTTAAAAAGTAGTCAACTTACATGAGCTCAGCTTGAGCCGCAGTGTGATGCTTTCTGTTTCCGACGCGGCCAGTATCAATGGTGATGGAGCCGCACAGCCCGTGCCATCGGCTGCGGAGCAGCAGGAACCTTCCAGCTCCGATCAGACCCAGGACGCGGACGGGGCTTCGTGGCCCGCCCCCTTTGACATGCCTGCTTCTGTTTCCGAAGATCCCAGCGCTTCCAGCCAGGTGAGTTTGTGCTGAGATGCTCCTTCGGTAAACCCATTTATGAAGACAAAACCACTTCTCTTGGGAATAAAAATAGATGAACAGGAGTAAAAAATATTCTGTCAATTCATGCCTCACAATCAGAAAACAATACTGTTAGTTTTTCAAGATGGAATGTACAAGAGATATGAATGGCTAGATCAGATTTTTTAAATTAAGTCAAAGTATTTAAAACTTTTTATCAGCATTTAAAATGGCTCACCAGTATGATTATCAATACTGATTATCTCCTTAAAGGCATGAGTGTCACAGTGCAGAGTGAATACAGTGATGTGGTATGTTGTGAACATCAGGTGGAGGGTGACCGCCTGTCAGGTGTTGGCTCAGACTTGTTTGTAGTTGAAATACTGACTTTAACTTGTAGTCAGATTATTAGGCCTAACATCACCCTTAAGATTTTCTGGATGAAGTTCCTGAGACTTTAACCCACATCGATGTTACAAAGCTTTTTGAAAGGAAAAGAGTAGAATAGTGTCTGTTTTCCCTTATATTCTTGGTTTCTTCTTACTGCTTGTTTAGCTTGATCGTTGTTTCTATCAAAGAAAGAAAGAATCCCATGGGTGTGAATTACACATCTGTTTTCAAGGCAGATACACTGACAAACTCTAAGAAGACAAAAATATGATCTTTAACTTGGTACATTGTTCTCCAATAGTGAAAATTATTCATCCAGGTTGTTGCTATCTTTACAAATTATAGGATTACAGGGAAGCAAGTACATTTAACTTGCTTGTAATTTCAGTAGGTTTTAAGACGGAGAAATCTCATTAAACTATGTAATCAGTTCAGATTTTTCCTAAGTTGGGAAAAGCTAAGGAAAAGGAAGGAAGGAGTTGGCATGCAGGCTGGTGCAGTGGTGACCACCGGAGGCGGGGGTGGCGTGAGTGAAAAGGGACTTGGGGGCTCCCAGGCCGTGACGTGGGGACTGATGATGCTGGTGGTGTGTTTGTACTTAGTCGTTACACTGTGTTATTTGTTTCACATGCTTTCCTGTATGTGATTATATTTCACCAAAGGAGTCTTTAAAAATTCTTTCAGTCTTCCCTGACTTCAGAACCCACACATGACGAAAGACTCACCATGGAAACCCCACTCTCCTGCTGCCCAGCTCCCCTCTCCCGTTCTGTTCTCACCTCGCGTAGTGATCGCTAGGAACCTTCTTGGGGGCTTTTGAAAATCTGTAGACTGGCATGTGGAGGTAGTGAACGGGCACCTTGTTAATGCCTCTCACGCCACATGCTTCATACCGTGTGGGTGTGTGCACTGTTTTTTCATCCTCAGAGCTGTGTATGTGTCAGGTACGGATGGTGGCATTTTACAGATGAGTAGACTGAAGCTCACAACAAGTACACGTTTGTCTGCGGTCACACAGCTGGTGGAGTCCGAGCTGGGGCTCAAACGCAGATCCTGGTGACTGCAGAGGCCTGCCGTAGCGCCATCCTCTGCCGTGTCCATGTCCTCCCCACGTTTAGAAGGGCCTCAGAGCAGTTAGGTTGTCTTAGCGATGGCATGTTCCCAGGAAGAGCTGGCGGCTTGCCCTGAAAATAATCTTTTGCAGACTATTTTCATAACATGTTATGCAGCCTAAATTTTAGCATTTAGAGATTATTGTTTGCAAACCACCACCTCATGAATTCTTGTTCCCCAAATCGAAACTGCTAGTTTAAGGCCTGGGTTAAGCAATAATCGGTGACATAGGTGTCTTTGGTGGGGTCTTAGAGCCAAACAGACTTTTAGTTGGGACCTCATAGCGTAGAGCCCAGACCCACTAAAGCAATCACCTAGCAAAGAGGGTTTTGGGACTTGGTCCACAGGATAATAACTTAGCCTTGCAAGTAAATAGTAAAAAGTTGGAAGCTGTGTTACGGTTCTTTAGGAAGTCAGGATGCAGCAGAAGCACTGGACACGCACACAGGCAGCCCGGCCTTGGACTCACATGCACTTCCTTCGCAGGAAGCCGTAAGCCTTTTCTCACACACGGGGGAGGCGAGAGTTCACCGACGAAGCAGTGTCCACCTGTGCACACTCGTTTTGGGGCTGTCGTGGCAGTGACGTGAAGAGTTCATGCTTCTTAATGGCAGCCGCCCTAATGATCGGAAAATTGAGTGGTGAACTCAGCTTACCTGTTGTCAAGAGTTCCCTTTTCTAGAAGTGTTTTCCAAAGCTATTCCACAGACTGTACGAGGAATAGAGTTCTGAGATTAAATGCACTTGAGAACATTGGGTTACGCAGGGGTGAAATAGATTTGTCTATTGCGGGACCCATAAGAGGCTTTTTTAACGCTAATAAGCATTGTTACTCCCCAAAACAAGTCTGCAGCAAGTAGCATTTGTCACAGCTTACTCTGGAAATCTTCTGAGTGTCCCCAGGACCGTGTTCTGTGGAGCACACTAACAGGTGCAGAGCGGCTGTGACCACGCAGGGTCTCAAAAGTGTGGCGGGGGTTCTTAGGAGCAGTTTGATTTCGTAGAGGTGGTGCAGGCTAAAGAGCAATGGTATTGAAATTCACCCAGAAAAGGGAAAAATTTAAAATTTTGAAAGTAAAATAGCCTTGGGTCTTTTTTGAGTAAGACACAAGTGTGCCGAGCTTGTCACCGTGGCTGTAGCAGTTGCGAGGGACGTGGGTCACAGCGACGAGAGCTGCGGCTGCGTCCTGGCCGCAGTCACGGGCGTCGGTTCGAGGCTCTGCTGGGAGCGCCGAGGTGAGACTTAGCGGCAGGCCGTGTGCGAGAAGCTCCGGCAGCAGAGTCACTCCTTGTCCTTGCACTTTCCACAGGGAGGTGAGCCTCTTGAACCCTCATACGTAGTGGGGCATGTGGCCTCAGCGCCTAAAGAACAAAACCTAACCACTCTGTTCAATGACGGGGAGAACAGTCAGGTATGCCCGCCGCGGCGTCCGCGTTGAGACGGCCGTCCGCAGCCTGCTTCGGTGTCTGAAAACTGGTCTCGTTGGCCTTCACAGGGGAAAACTTCTACTTGATCCTGAAAGTCGCTTTCTGCATATCTCTGGTCCTACAGCCCGTCTCGTTGGCTTGCTTTGTCTCCTCTGTCTTTCCCTTTTTCCGGTCTTTCTGTGGGTCACGGGGGGGATTACGGATCTCCAGTGCATCATGTAATGATCTTGCCTGTTTTAAATCAAAGGGTCTTAAAAATGACTTTGTTCGGAACATTTTGTGGACATTTGAAGACATACACATGCTGGTTGGCTCCAACATGCCTATATTCGGAGGAGGGAGATACCCCGCAGTCAGCTTACGTCTCAGGTAAACCGCGCTCGAGTTCCTTCGGAGTCACCGTCCCATCCGCTCTCACCTGCCCGTCAGGGCATTGCTGCCCTTCTCTCGTTTTTAACCCTGCCCTTCCTTTGCCAGTTGAATTGGCACGATAAGAAGGGAGCTATTATCAGCACGTGCTGAAAGCCCTGTAGCTGGGGTTTTCGTTGCAGTCCTTGACGAACCAGTCAGGGGTCTGTTGCACTGGCCTGGTCTTAGGTCTGAATCTGCAACATGTGCAAATGTAACAATTTATTTAATTAGTGAGGGAGGTGGTTATCCAGCTTCCCGTTCACTGAGCATTTTCTCCCTGCACCAAGTGTGTGCACGGTAGCCAGCGTGGGTTCTCACTCGGGCATTGTCAGGCAAGGCAGTCGGCTTGTCCCCTCAGGTCGTGTGGGGGGCATGCAGGAGGCCCACGGTCGTCTGCTGCCATCTTCCCTCTGTTCCCACGGAAACCTTGCAGACACCAGCTAGGAGCGCAGGCAGAGCTGACGAAGAGATGCTAAACGTGACACAGCACGTGAGCAGCGCATGCTCACCCGTCAGCAGAGGAGGCTCGTGGCGTTTCCCGTCCGGGGAGCACAGGCCAGCCTAGTTAGTCGGGAGACATGCGTCTCAGATCATTCATTGTGGAACGTCTCAATTAAACCAAGTAACACTAGAAATGTGTATTTTTAGGGATAACAACAAACCAATTAATGTGCTAACTGGAATTGACTATTGGTTGGACAACTTGATATGCAATGTGCCAGAGCTTGTGATGTGTTTTCATGTAAATGGAATTGTACAGGTAAGATACAGTGTGAGTTTTCTAATCTCTCAAGAGCCAATTGGTGCAGAGAGCACCTCACTGAGATTTTAAGGCCCTTAAAATCTAAGGTATATTTTTGGCAAGGAAGATAGCTGCAAATAAACTGAAATTTGAGTATTTTCACATTTGGGTTGTTGATAGAATTCTAGACGTTATAGGAGTATAATCTTACGGGTGACTTTTGCGAAGGTCATAAAAGTACCGAGCCTGTGTTTGCAGCCGTAGAACACTAGTTGTAATGCCAGCTGCCCGGAGCAGTTACTTGGCAGCGTCTGCGTCTGGGCGGTGTTCACGCAGTGCACAGGTATCTGCTCCGTGTACGCAGCGTCAGGGAAAGGCCTCAGTGCCCGGGGTGCGCAGTGGGCAGTTTGTGTAGCACGTCGCCGTTGAGCACGCTCCGCTGATGAGGCACTTTGTCCCCATTATGAATGTTGGGGGAAACAGAATAAAGTGTGGTCATTCCTCAGAAAGGCATCTCGTGGGGAGTAATGATATACAAGGAGAGAGTGGGATGTGGCGGGTTAAGTATTGAAAGTGTAATACACAGTGTGGGTGTTTCCATGAGGGCGAGATCACTTCCGTCATGATCTGAAAGGCAGACTTTTTGGAAGAAGTGGCATCTTAACTTGATCTCGAACGATAGAGAGCGTTCCGCAGAATAAGAGGTGGATTTTAAAAGACTTGTGTCAGTCTAGTCAATGAGGGGTCGACGGTAAATGCAGCAAGGGAACATGGGGTTCCTGCAGCAGAATAGCGGAGAGGTTGGCAGAGTCCTGGCCAAGCAGCAGAGAGTCCTGCTGAGCTGAGGTTGGACTCGGTTCGGTGGTAACCTGGAGTCTGAAATCTCTGTACCTGGGATGGGAGGTTCCTGGGTTGGGGTACTTATTTGAGGGTGGCATGCATGCAGGACGGATCAGGAGGATTTGGAGACCACGACGGGCTAGGTGTGCACTGCTTTTAGAAGTGACATAGCGAGCCGTGCTGCGATACGCCGGGCCCTCGGGCTTACTGAGAACTGACGGCAGTCGTCATGGCTCGCGTCTGTGGTGTGCATCCTGTTCCAGGCACTTGGCTGAGTGCTTTACAGGCGTTGCCTTATTTGATGATCGCACCAACTCTTAGCTGCCCACATACCTTTGTTCCTGTTTGAGGGAGAGGGGTACTTGGGGATCAGGAGCTCAAGTGAGTCACCCGGAGCCACATTGCCGGTCGGTGGTGGTGCCAGTGTTTGAACCTGTCCCTGACCAAGGCCATGCTTTTAACCATTGCGCTGCAGCCCAGTGGTTCTTAACCTGAGTCCCTGGTGAACTCTTTGAAAACCCGCCTTGGTTGGGCCGCAGTGATTTAGAATGGGTGGAGCTTTGTAGATGATTCTGATTTGCACCCTTGGTCGGGAACCACTGTTACACCATCACCCTAATGGCAGCGTTTAATGAGAGGCCCCGGATGAGGAGAGGGGAAGCATCAAAGGGACTTAACTCCAAGGCTCAGCTCGGGGACTGGAACATGGTAGTATTGTCGTCTGAGGTGGGGGCGTTGGATTGACTTCGTCATGTGTTCAGGCCGAGGAAAGCACTGAAATGCCGCTGAGCATTTTGATGTGCAGGTGTTGGAGAAGGCGGGTTAGACCCTGTCAGAGATCACCACCGAGAGAGTCTGCTTCCCTCGAGCGCGGAGCCTTCCCCCCCAGGTGAAAGGGGGTGGCTTCCAGCAGGGGAGGAGAACCCGAATGATGCCGGGTGATCTCCAGGAGAGCTTTAGGGGGACCACGAGGGAGGAAAACCAGCCTTAGGGGACTGGGTTTGGTCCTGTTACCTAACTGATTTGGAGTTTCTAGTCTTGGAGCACTTCCGAAAATGTGAGAGGGGTTTAGGGAAGTGTGAGCAGGAGACAAGCTAGGAGAGAACACGGGGTGCTTTAAAAAACGGTGGTGGCGAGGGTCATACAGCCTTTATTCTTACTGTTGCCGCCCCCGCCCCACCCCCGCCCATGTGCTCCATTCCGGTAAAGCCACAGAGTGCGCAGCTCAAGAGCGAAAGGAGCGTTTCCTGGAGAAACTTCCGAGGTGCTCCTGGCATCGGGGGGAAGCTTACCGGGTGAGGTCTGCCTCTGTTTACCCTCTTCCCAGCGGCAAGCCTTTGGGGCAGATAGGCTAGAAGAAAGTACTGTGCGGTCCGTTCCGTGTGAGAACAGATACAAGCTCATGCCTACATTTGTGCTTCCCAGTCTGGTGGGGTTGCTCCTTGACAGTCATTCCTGTGGTAAGCCGCCAGCGCTGCTGGCGGGCTGGGTCAGGTTCCTTCGGAAAGTGGGAGCAGCAGAAAGATGGAGAGCCATTGGTTACATCTTGTCCACGCTGCGTGGTCTCGTAACCGCAGGGCTTGTGTATGTGCTGGCTTTTTAGTAAGTGTTGCTGCCTAGGTTTTCTCTTAAACTGCCTTTCATCTGTGTTTTACAGAAGTATGAAATGATAAAGACAGAAGAGATTCCTGATTTGGAAAACTCTAATTTTTCTACTAAAGTCATAAAAGACATTGCACAGAATATTTTATCATTTCTGAAATCTAATTGTACCAAAGAAGGACATACCTATTGGCTATTTAAAGGTGAGCCAGTTCTTGAGTAAATAATAATCGATTTGAGTGACTGCTATAAAATGAGGTTTGTTTGTTTGTTTGTTTGTTTTCAGCGAGTGGCAGTGACATAGTGAAGCTCTATGACCTCACTACTCTTTGTGAAGAAACTGAAGACAAATACCAAAACCCGTTCACAATGCCGGTGGCTATTCTCTTGTACAAGTGAGTGCTGTCGGACGTGAAGGTGAAGAGGAAGCTTTTTATAAAATTTCGTATAGAGCCACACCGTCCAAGCCAAGGCTTTTAAATGCCTGTTAGGTCTTCATAGCTCAAAAAACAAAACCTGTATGTTTGCATATGTGTATATGTGTGTACACACGCACTCTGACTGTGCCGAGATACACTTGAGGGGCTGGGAATGCAGTGTCCGGTGGTTTCTTCTGGCCCTCACTCCATTGGGAGGAGAGAGGAGTGAGCCTAGATTGCAGTCTTGCAGAGAACGGTAAATGGGGAGCAAAGTTGGTGTGAACTTTTTTTTAGGGTTGCTTGCAACATGATGATGAAGAAGAATCAGAATAAGAAACACTACGGGACTATCAGGACATTGCTTCTCAACTGTCTGAAGTTGCTGGACAAAAGCAGGCACCCCCAGGTATGAGGAGCGTTTCCGTGCTCTGCAGAAACCCCGTAGCGCTCGGACAGGAAAGTGGCCTGGACGTGAGAGCGGCCCCGCCCGCAGTGGGGCTGGGCGCCAGGCAGGGCTGGCGGGCCCTGGAGATGCGCTCGCTCTGAACTGAGGTGCGCTTTCGGTCCAACACGCGCACTGAATTCTGAAGGTTGCGTGTGTACGCATATTACGTGCACGTCGCATCAGATACACTATTGACGCTCACTGGATATTGAACGTGGCCGGTAGACTATTTAAAGTGTCATGTGTGACGCATGTCGCGTTCTTCAACAGCGTGTCCTGTGAACGTGGAACTCGGGGAGGGTGCTTTCTCCCCTTTATGTTATCACTGCTTGGAGGTGGAAACCTATTTTATAGTGCCTCAAGGTCTGTTTGCACAAATGGATCTTGCTAATCACTTGCAACAATAAGGTTCACCTTCCATACTTCAGCGTATATAATGATAAAAGTGTCTCTTCCCAAGGTCTCTCAGTCCTGGCGCACAATTTGACCGCACCCCTAGCTGTCTGGATTTGACTGCTGTGTTTTTTGGTGTAAGGCTAGTTGTAGCCTGTTTAAACCAGAGAAGGTCTGTAGTATGCACACTTTTTTAAAAAAGATTTACGTGGATATTTATTGTAGGCACCTCCAGTTTAAAGATCATTCTAGAGACCAAACCAAGAGAAAACTTTTTTTGCGGAAAAAACAGCTCGTGACTTAAATATCTAATTGAAGTGGTGGTGGTGGTCAGTGGATCCTGCGTAGTTCATGTGACAGTCAGAAAACGGTGTTGCAGCTGCTGTGTGCCTGTGATTGAGAACCGCTTAGCATCACGTGTCAGAGTGGCGCAGGTAGTCATCCGCGCATGCCCGTTTTAAGAGGTGCCAGGCTGAACATCGCCCTCGTTAAGCTAGTGGGGGCTTTCCCTGGGACCACAGATCGCATGGTAAATGTTACTTGCCTGTTAAAGATAAGCTCGTATTAATTTATGGATTATGATGAAAAATGCTGTTTTCTCAGTTGATAGGGAGGATACGCTTGCTGGTATAGTGATGACACCCTCGCGTGAGAACTTTTGTCTCCTGTGAATACAGTTGCCGCCTTTTTTTATTTTTTAAAGAGAGGGCTGGGGATAGAATCATTTCAGGAAATAAACGCCAGCCCCTGGGACTTGGCAGAGCACGTTGAGAGTACTGGTGACTTGGAATGGGGAGCACCTCTCTGCGCGCTGCTGCGGTCCCCGGCGGGGACAGCCCATGTGCACACCCCCAGTGTGTTAGCGCAGTGGCGAGGCTCGCCCCGCTTTAGACTGCTTGGCTCGGGTGATGGTCACACGTATTTTTTTTTCTTTTTATAAGATTATTGCTTCAGCCAATTACATGCTTTCAGAGCTTTTTCAATTGGACGAACCTAAAAAAGAAGAAAGTGCAGAATGTCCTTTAAATGAGAATTCCGATGAAAGCTACAGTGAAGAGGAGGAGGAGATGCCGGACAGCGACGAAAACGGGTCCTATAGCACCAGTTCCGACCCTCCGGAGGATAACAAAGCAGTGGCTATAATTAAGTCAGTTGGAGAATTATCCGTTCCAGAAAAATACAAATCCATCCATCAGATCAGAGTAAGCCTGTTTAAATTTGTATTAAAACAGTACCAATGAGAAAACGTTGTTCACTGAGCACAGTCAGCCTCTCAGAAGGTGACGTTACTGCAACAAATCCGTCATGTCCAGGGTCTCAGAATCAGCACCTTTAAAAATTCTGAACTTGGTTTTACAATTGTCGGAGGGTAGCTGGCCACATGCAGACTGAGGGTGGACAAACACGTGAACCACACATCAGCATGTTAGCACTGACGTGGACGGGGTGCGGGTCGGTCCGTGTGCTGAGGGGTCTGGCACCTCGTCTCTGTGCTGCGGGACGGGGCTTTCTCGGGGACCGGAGCCGCGTCGTCCAGACGGCACCTGCCTCCGGCCTGCGTGGGGCCCGATGGACCCCAGCCCCCTGCCGCCCTCCAGGCTCCTGTCGGTGCAGGATGTGCTTTCCCGACGGTGCAGTTGGGTCTCCCTTTTCTAAGTTATGGTGACTTTACAGCCCGGCCTCCCTGTGATCGGGTCCAGGTCGCCGGGAAAGAGTGACACGGTCGTAGTTAGATAGTCTCTTCACTTAAGCTTGGAACTTCACTTTCAGTGGCAACTTCGTATCCCAGTAGGTTATTGGGTGACACCTCTGCCACCCTGACCCATCACCCATGTTTCTGACCTTCCATCTATCTGCTCCGGCCTCTCGTGCCCTCACGCCACGCTGCCTCCTTCCTGCCCCTCACACGTGGCCCATCTCGGCCTCTGCGGCTGCAGTTGCTTGTGCTCCAAATGTACCTTCCCCAGGTCGGTCCGCAGCTGCCTCTTTCTAAGCCTTGCGTCCTGACGGACGCGTCCTCCCCTCCAGGAGGCCTTCCCTGATCACGCTTCTCCAACGCCTGCTCTGTTTCGTAGCCTTCCCCGGAGGTGACCTAAGGTTCTTGTGGGTGTGCAGTTTGTCCGCTGGTGCGTAAGCTCCCTGCAGGTTTGGACGCTGGGTCTCTTGGGGCTCGGACACGGCCTGGGTGAGGACTGACTGCGGGAGGAATGTCACTCACATCTGAATTTCAGTGGCTTCCTGCTTGAACCTCATAGGGGCATAAAAACTTTTTCTGAACGCAAAATTATTGCCTGCAGAAGCCATATGTGTTTGAGAAACTGCATTATAACCGAAGGTCCTAGGTTTGTGGAGCAGTTAGGTGATAATCGGAGATGCAGTGCTACATTAATTCACAGTGTGTTAGAGGCAGCACTTTCAGCCAGTGTCCGGCACTCAACCGTAGCAATCCCAGAAACGTGTCTTCCGTTGCCTTCGCCGCCTCCGTGTCGTTTTCAGGCGTGGAGTGGGCCTGGCTCCAGCGCCCCACCCCCGCACTGACTCACTGTGCCCTCGGACAGACCGCCCCCTGTGGCTGCTCCCCCTCTGTCGAGGCCGCCGTTAACCCCGGCCCCGCGGGACTCACCTCCGCAGGGACGTGCTTGGCGGGCCCTCACGCGTAGCGCTGCTCACACGATGAGGCCGTTGGTGATACTTGCTAATTGACTCACTGCTAAGTGGGTGATTCTGTTAACTGTGCTGCGAAGTAAAAGTTGAGCTGACCTGTGAGATAGGGTGTGTGTTTATCCCAAACATTGCTATTTACATTCACCTTTTTGTCGTAACACTAATTTTTAAAATTTCAATACTTAAAGCAACATTGTGTGCTAGAAAATCTTTTTGTTAAGCAGGGTTTGTGTAGGTGATGCTTGTTGTATCAATTTAATGTGCAGCTAAAACAGTATATTAGCCTTAGTAACTCACTAAGCTGAATATACAAGCGCATTTTGAAATTTCTGGTTTACAGAGGTTCAGTACTTCCCAGGATCTGAGATCTAGGGAGTTTGTCCCATTGGTAGCACATTAACAATTTGCCGTGTTTGTTTCTGAAGCCCAGCTGTGCGTTTCCGGTTTGCCATGACACCGAAGAGCGCTGCAGACTTGTGCTTAGCTACGTTCTAGAGGTCAGTTTGGGTTCAGTCTTCACTATTTCATCAAACTTTGTACTTGAAATGCAAATAGCACTTGTTCGTTGGTGTCTGAATGATACTCCGCTTTGACTTTTTTCCCCTTTAAGCATAAAGTAAAAATTAGTTTTCCCAACTCTTTCAAGTCAGATTTGTTTTTAAAATCTGTTTTCAAAATATTATGTGTCTAGCTGACCTTCAGTTGCTTGTACAGTGAATGTTTCTTCTTTTTTTAGGGTTTAAAATCTGTGGATAACAGCATTAAGAAAGAAAGCGACCTCCCTGCAGCTGACCCCAGTACCCCAATTCCATTAAAGTATGAAGATGAATCCGCAAAGGGGGGCCCTGAGGGTCTGGAGAAGCAGATGGCCTTGTTTTTGGACAAAAGTGAGTTGAATTGATGTGCAGATAAGGCCTTTTCAATAGAATAACATACTAGCCCTTTGTCAACAGCAGGCTCACCTCAGTAAGGCATTCATTGACCAGGATTCAGAAAAGGGGTAGCATGTGAACAGGAAGGGGAAAGTACCTGTTCCCTCGAAACACGAACCAGAGCAGGATCGTTCCGATCCTTTGTAGGAGTCTGACAGGAGCATAAGGGCCTGCCTCTTCTGCCGCCCGCCGTGGGACTAGTGCCTGCTGCCTGGTGGGGTTCTGCTAGGACATCCCTGCCTCCGGAAGAGCAGGTGGGCGTCTGAGAGCGGACCTAGCGGGTCTGCGGGAAAGGAAAGAAACAGCAGAAAGTACCTTTGGGAACCAAACTGCCGCCTCAAGTCCTGGCGTTGCTGGGGCAGCCGTGTGCTTTTTGGAGGCTTGTGTTCTCCCAAAGCGAAGACAGTAGTTGCGCTACTTTACGGGGCTGGTAACGGGCTCAGTGAGTGTGTGCGGTCCTGAGAACGGGGCACACGGTGAGCGCCATCGGGAGATTGGCCAGTGGTACCTTGGGGGGCGTGCACAGGCTGGCAACGGCATCTACAAGTAAGCCTGACTTGTCCGTCGGGAGCATCACTTCGTGAAGCCATGTGGCCTTGCAGTAAAAGCATCAGTTTCTCATTTATTTTAATCCAAGCGACATTTATTTTTCCAACCTTTCCCCCTTTTTAAAATCGGTTTCAGTTTTAAAAGCTTTCTTTGAAAGCCTGTGTGTTTGAAATAACACCAAGTGCTTTGGGACCTTCTCTTCAGGAACCTGACTGGGGTGGGGAGAGGGAAATCTGGAGACCGGGGATGGGGAGGGCGGCTCCCGCAGCGTGTCGTTCTCATCTCCGGAATCGCACTGTCTCCTTGTGGTTTGTGTTGTCTGCCGGTCTCCCCTCTGGTCTGTGCGGTCCTCACGGGTAGCGACCACGTACGTTCATGTCATCGTTCCCAGTCCTACCTAGCACAGTGCTTGGCACAAGAGGGTGGTAATGAGCTGGACTTTAAGTAAAAAAGAATGTCCCTGATAGAAGAAGCTGCCCCCTAAGACAGGAGACAGGAGAAACAGGCACCCATGTGGGCAGCGATCATAAACTTGACTTCGGCCGATGGGCGCAGCGTGGAGCCCTGGGAGTAAGACCGAAACGGGGCAGCTTCGGAAGCGGGCTGAGGTGCTTGCGCACACGTGGCTGAGTAAGTGGTGAGAAGCCGTCCTAACGTTACATGAAGCTGCACTTCAGGAAGGTAACCTTTTGGCAGACTGATGTGTAGACTGGAGAAGGGGGCAGGTGGCGGTTGTGAATGCAGCCACGGATGTGACCCTGGACGAGAATGGCAGGTGCCGGCTGCTGGGAGGCAGGGGCCTGGGAATATCCGGGGAGCGTGTCTGTTGAGACGCTGCCATGCCCCTCCCTCCTGGTGCCGTGTTCACCAGTCCTGTTGCAGCGGTGGTGCCTGAGCGTGGAGTGTTTCTGTTGGAAACAGAAATTGTCTCCTGGTGAGACATACATTCGGGTAAAATGTGTTGCCTTCTCTCCCTATCCTGTCACAGTGGGCTCGCTTCAGAAGGGTAATTATTCTAGTCAGTCTGGAATGATCCCTGGTTCTTGGCAACATAAGATGAAACTCCAGCTGATTCTCAAGTCGTCGAAGGCCTACTACGTTCTGTCCGACGCCGCCATGAGCCTGCAGAAGTACGGGAGAGCGCTGCGGTACATCAAACTCGCCCTGCAGAGCCACGGTGAGTCACGGCCAGCGAGTGCGCTCACTGGCACTGGGCGGGGGCGAGAGGACATCGGATGGCGGTACAGTTTTACTCCTGAGACAACGTTTTTCCATCTTGCACGTTACCCAGTACTTCATTCTCTGCTCTAAGCGGTGTCACGTGCCTTCCCCTTGAGACACGTGGAGCCGCGTTGGATGCTTGGCGTACACGTGGAGCGGATACTGTGTCACAGAGGTTCCCGCTGGTGGCGGGTTTTACTCTCCCGCTGTATTAATTTTTAATGCCCCCTTTCCCTCGTTCCGCGTAGACACGTACTGCTGCCTCTGCACCAATATGTTCTCCGAGGTGCTGCTGTTTCTCTCTCAATACCTGACCCTCTGCGGCGACATCCAGCTGATGCTGGCCCAGAACGCGAGCAACAGGGCGGCGCACCTGGAGGAGTTCAACTACCAGACCAAAGAGGACCAGGAGATCCTGCACAGCCTCCATCGGGAGGCCAGCTGTCAAGGTGGGCATGCGCCCCGCACCCCTGGGGCGCCGGCCCCCTTACGCTTGCTGGGCTTTGTCCCGAAAAGGGGTGAAATGTCAGTGCTTTGGTATGGCTGCTTCGTTCACTTATTTCTTAGTTTTAACGTGCGTTTGTATATGAAATGCTTCTGAAGCGTTTTGCACCTGTAACTCCATGGCCAGAACTGACTGCAGCATGAGCTCTGCGTGCTGACTTTCCGCGCTTGTCCCTTCACGAGGGTTTCCCAGGTGGTCCTCACGGTCATCGGGCCGAGCCAGGGTCTCCTTCGGGAAGCAGGGGCAGTAGTTAAACGTGGATGGATCACCTTCTGAACACTGCCTGGGGGCTCAGATATAGGGACCATGTTTTAACTTAGTTCAGGGTTGGCGGTCTGACGAGTATGTGTTGTTTTGGGAGGGGGGTATTGGATTTTTAAACTGGGTCACAGGAGAACCTAGTCAACAGCGGCCGGGCCCTCCGTCAGCTCGGTGCAGTGTTCGGAGCGCTGCCGTCGGGGCAGGCAGGAGACGGAAGGTCGGCCTTCGGCAGTGGACCGTGAGTTATTTTTTATACTCTCAGGTTGCGTACATCGTGTGCTCTCCACCTCTCGGAAAGTTTTTGACACTTAACGTCTACAGAAGTACATTGAGCGGAAATGTAGAATTCCTTTTTTCTTCTCTTTTTCTTTTTTGCCCTGTTTCTTTCCTCTTTCCCCTTCTGAGTTTCTCATTTTAGTAGACACTGGAAAATCCACACTGTGTTTTTACCACTCCTGTTGTATTAATTTGATTTAAAATATTCTTTGTGATAGTGATGTTCTCTCATGTATGTGTTATCAGCAGGAGTGCTCCCCTTTCTCCCCTTGAATTTGGGGTTCGCCTGTTCCCTCCAGTCCTCACTAGACAGCATGCCTGAGTCATTGAGAGCTCATATAGCGAGTTCTCCAACCAGTCACACGTGCGTTGGCAAGCTCTAATGCACCTAACTGCCTCTGGCTGCAATCAGAGCTTCCACTAATGAAAAAGAGAAAATGCTTCAGCCCTGTACCAGTAAGCAAGTGTACCTGGTAAAATAGGGGCTATGGGAATTGCTTGGTATTTTTAGGCAGGAAAGTATTTTAATCCAACATTAATGTCCCGAAAATAATAGTTTTCTGAATGAAGAGATCTTTACTTTGAAACTTAGTTTTATTGATTGAATCCTTGTATTTTTGTACTACGTTCCATTTATTTTATTATCTCAGGAGTGTCAGGTCAAATACTGAGGAAGTAAGATTTAAGTGACTCAACAGTGTTTCCTTTTTCTTTCTTTTAAGGATTTGCATGGGCAACTGATTTGTCCACAGACTTGGAAAGCCAACTTTCAGTTAGTTGTAAATGTTACGAGGCTGCTAATGAAATCTTGCAGTTTAGCGACTTGAAGAGCCAAAACCCGGAACACTGCGTACAAGTGTCGAAGAGAATGGGCAACGTCAGAAATGAGATCGGCGTGTTCTACATGAACCAGGCCGCCGCGCTGCAGAGCGAGAGAGTGGGTGAGTCTCTCACTGCCTGCTCTGTGTGGAGGACCACACTGACTCTGTGTGGTTTGAGCAACTCACGGGGTTGTACGTCTTGGGTGCTTAGTTAAAAAGATCTTTCATTCTTAAATTCTCAAGAAATGAAATTCGGAAAAAACCTTATTTCCCCTTGGAGTTCATGATTTCAGTGCCCCCCATTCTCCATCTGATCAGTCAGAAGTGAGCTGGACAGCCAGCCTATGCCCAGCCTGGTGCTGGTCACGCAACGGCTAAAACATAGTTCCCCTTGGAGGCGAGAAGACAGATAAGAACACAGGTTCTGAGCAGTGCCCTTTGGTCCAAGTGCCGTGTGGCAGAGGAGCGGGAAAGGAGACAAGGAGACACTTGTTGGAGTTGGGCGGTTCTTGGAAGGCGTCTGGGAGAAGGTGCGGATCGGCGCACGTCATGTAGGACGTCAGCAGGCAGCACGGGGAAGGGGAGGCGTCCCGACCGAGTGGCAGCGCTCGGAAGGAGCCAGAGCTGTAGGGCCGGTGGGCGTTCGGGGTGGGAAGGGCTGGGTGGGAAGTGGAGTGAGCTGTGTGCCTGTTGATCTACGAACTGTGCTCGACGTTAGGGACAAGGAGTTTGTTGCTAGTGGGAGGATCTGTGCTTTTTCCAAAATAATTGTTTTTACAAGTATATACACACTGGTATGCGCTCTCGTAAGTGGTTTTATAGACATGTAGGAAGAGAAGGGTATAGGAAGGAACCTGTGCTTCCGAACGCCTCTGGAGGAGGAAGTCGGTGGGGGAGCAGGCAGAGCGGCCGTCGGGAACCTGGCAGGGTTAGAGGGACGTGGACTGCCTCGTACGCCCCGTGGGGCCGCCTTCTGAGTCTGCGCAGTAGTGCTTGCTTGGATGTTTCTGCTTGCTGCGGCCGCAGCCAGTCAGTGCGGAAGAGCGTGTCTGGGGCTGTGCCCGTCTGCCGTAGCCTGAAACCACAGGCTGCGGGGCTCACACGACGGGGGTTTATGTCCCGCACCCGGGAAGCTAGGGGGCCAGCAAGGCTGGGTTTCACTGAGGCCTCCTGCTCGGCTCTCACCTTGGCCACCTCTCGCTGTGTGTCCTTTCTCTGTGGGTGTCCTGCTGTCTGTCTCTTACAAGAGCACCGGTCTTGCTGGGTTTTGGCCCTGCAGTGTAACCTCATTTCAGTTTAATTACCTCTTCAAAGGCCCTGTCTCCAAAGACGGTCATAGTCAGGGTGAGGGCCTCCATGTGAGTCTGAGGGTAAGGGGGCGCACGGTTGGGCCCGTGCCGAGTATGACGGGAGCAGTGCTGCGGGGGACTCCAGGTAGCTGGCTGTCCCCCGGACATCCTGTCAGTGCCATCGTCCCCTGATGGTCGCGTCGAGGGACCCGGTGGGGTTTACGTGGATGTCTGCTTACACTGTCTTTTTTCCTTTTTTTTAATGAAGTGAGCAACGGCGTGTCTACTGCAGAGCAACAGTTGTGGAAAAAAAGCTTTTCTTGTTTTGAAAAAGGAATTCACAACTTTGAGTCGATTGGCGATGCTACAAACGCTGCCCTTCTGTTGTGCAACACGGGAAGGCTCATGCGGATCTGCGCACAGGCGCACTGCGGCGCGGGGGACGAGTTTAAACGCGAGTTTTCCCCAGAGGAAGGCTTGTATTATAATAAGGTGAGGCGTTTGCTGCACGTTGGCCCTCCCCCATTCGTACCTCGCTGTCGTTTGCCTTTGCTCCGCTGAAACAGCACGGAACCGAGAGGGTGGAAACTGGCGACAACCCCGGGACCGGACAGGTCCTTCGCTCACTGAGCAGTGGGCCCGAGTGCACCGAGGGGTCAGGGCTGGAGGGGACGCCGACGGCGGGGGAGCCGTGACGGCGCAGCACGTGTGTTGGGTAACCACCAGGGAGGCGTCGGGTGGATTAAAGACCCACACGAGAGGGGAGCCGGAAGAACACGTGGGAAGAATGCCACTTCGCGGATGCCTAGGACTTCCCTAGCCTGACACAAGCAGAGATCGTGGAGTAAAGGGTGGATGGAGTTAAGTGCGCAGAGACGAAGGTTGCTAAGTGCACAACAGAAAGCGGAATTGAAAAGTGCGCACCGCAGTGCGGTGAAGCCTTCATGGTGCACAGCACAGGTCAGAGGTTAGCAACCCTTGGTACCTGACAGCTAGGCATCTGTGAAGATGAACTGTCCCGCAGAAGGAAGTGCAAATAACCTTGAGCAAAAAATTCATGTAATAAAAGTGAATGGTTAATATGTGAGAAAATTTCAAAATTTAAACTTTTACAGAATTAAAAACTAAGTTTCTTTTACTTATCAAATGAGCAAATGTTGTTTGGCAAGTGGTAGCATGCAGTGTTGGAGAGGGTGCGCGAGAACAGACGCGCATGTCGTTGAGCACGGGTGTCCCCCGTTGTTTGAAAGTTGTCTTTTGTAGAAGGCACACGTCAGCACCCGTTTTCACTAACCGAAATCTGAACGGGCTGCCTGCGTTTAGAAAGGGGGACAACAAAACTAGCCTTTGGCCTTTGCTGTGCGGCGAGCCGCGACCGCGGTGGCGCATGCGCCGAGCCGCGACCGCGGTGGCGCATGCGCCGAGCAGCCCCCCTGGGGAGCTTGCGCTGCAGCCTCTGGGCGTCCGGCCCCAGAGCCGTGAGCTGTGTCCGAGCACCGAGGCTTTGTCCCCGCTGATTGCAGGCACCTGCTAGAGAGATGGGTCCTGACGTACCAGGAAAACCCGAGAGAGCTCGTAAGGGTGTTGCTACGCTTTACGAAAAACTGGATGTAAATCGAGCATTTCGATCGCGGGGGGTGAACTAAAAATGCGTGCGCTCAGTTTTGGATCTGGGAACACTCAGGAAACTATCAGTGGTAACTGCTTTGCCTGCTGCCGCTTCGGCCGTGAAACGTTTCCTAGGAAAGCGCTGCTTTCCAGAGGCGGGGAAGCGTGTACTTCAAGGCTCTCCAGATTACTTTAGTAACGTGGTCCACAGAGTTAGTAACGTAATGGAAGGGAGTGGTCACGGCATGGCAGATTGGAGGTGAAAGGCCTGGCGAAGTCCGCATGCGCACGGGAGAGGAGTAGGTGAACGCGTGCAGGAAATGTCAGTGTTGCTGCCGGGCAACAGGGTCACACGGGATGTGACGTGCTTCAGTGCGAGGGCTGGGGGTGGCTGCTTCCGGTGAGGGTGTCGGAGGTCGGAAGGGGCTGCTCGTTTTTGCCGTCTCGTCTGCCAGGTTCTTCATTCTTAGGCCCATGGATTTTTTTTTTTTTTTCAGTGTACTTGTTATTTAAGCTGTAGTTTTCATTCAGAAAGAAAACGGAGACAGCGTGTCCTCACATATCGGCGTGAGGCAGAGTGAGGCGGGAAGTGCTGTGGCTCCCGGCCCCTCCCAGCAGACCAGGGGTGGGAGCGTGGGTGGCCCTAATTCTCGTCTTGGCACTGAAACAGGCGCGCCGATTGGCTGTTTTCCTTCCCCCCATGCGGTCCTTTACAAACGTTGCCCACGTGGGGCCCACCTCTGGGGGACTTGGAGGAGCGTCTCACTGTGGTGTGGCGTGTGCTCACGCTTCGCTCCCTCGCAGGCCGTGGATTACTACTTGAGAGCCCTGAGGTCACTGGGGACGCGAGACGTGCACCCCGCCGTCTGGGACTCCGTGAACTGGGAGCTGTCCACGACGTACTTCACCATGGCCACACTGCAGCAGGACTACGCTCCGCTGTCCAGAAAAGCTCAGGAGCAGGTACCAGGGGCGCAAAGGAGGGCTTTGGCCATGCAGATTCTCGGGACAGACACTGAACATCTTCTCCCTGACATGCGGTGTTTAAGTGTTTTTAGGCTTCTTACACAAAGGTGCAGGCTTCTCTCTTTCTTTTCTGCCTCCTCCTTGCAAAAACTGAACAGATTGAGAAGGAAGTCAGCGAGGCCATGATGAAGTCCCTGAAACACTGCGACGTGGACTCGGCGTCGGCCCGGCAGCCCCTGTGCCAGTACCGAGCGGCCACCATCCATCACAGGCTGGCGTCCATGTACCACAGTTGCCTGAGGAACCAGGTGCGGCCAGGTCCAATTGAACGTGTCCTGGGTGCTTCTCTGACATTTTAGTGTTCACTTCGAATGCCTGTTCTTCCATTAGCTCCTTAGAGAAACTTGTGGAGTGTGGGCATTTTCCCTGTCTTTCCTTATAACATGTGCATTTATCCACTATGATTGGGAATTTGTTGGCAAAATTATATATTTGCCTGGGTGTATTTAGATTTTTAAAAAATATAGTTAGGCTTTATAAGAATAGTTTTGTGTAAATCATGAAGTATCCGTCCATTAAAACTTTTATTGTGAAATAGAGCGTGCGTATAAGAGCACATGGAACGTGTATGGGAAACACACGTACAGTTCAAGGAGTACCAGAGAAAAGCCCTGCGCACCTCGCCCCAAGGTTACGGGACGCAGGGGTACTGTAGGGTTCCCCTGTGGGCCCCCGCTCCCTCCACACCCACCCAGAGGAGCCACTGTCCTGGATTTTCTGTTACGTCCACACCTTTTTTGTTTTACCACTTAGACAATATGTTCACGTTGCACCTGCTCGTAAACTTTATAGAACGAATCATACTCTACATGCTCTTCTGTGGCTTAATTGCCTTTCACTTACTCTCATGTGAACAGTGAGATTCTTCCAGGTTGGTGCATGTAGCTATTTGTTTTCTCAGTTCACTGTATTCATGAAATGGTTGTATCACTATCCATTCAGTGGTTCCTGAACTTTTAGGTTGTTTTAGGTTGAGCCTATGAGAAATAATCTACTGCGAAGAGTCTTGTGCGTGCATCCTGGTACTCAAGCGCATGCATTTCTGAGAATAGTTTGAGGCCCAGCTTGAAGACGTTTCTCTCCCTCCCTCCCTTCCAGAGGGGGCCTTGCTTCTGCCAGGAGCCTGTGTGCACAGCTTCCCAGGGGTGACTTTCGTTTACTGATTTCCCTTTCTTAGCGCAGTCCCAAGGTAACTCAGCTGTACTCAGCTCGGGGCGAGGGTTTACTTCTGCGTTGCCTTCATTGTGAGAGTATTGTCCTTTGAGGTCGAGCGTCATCAGAGAGGACTTCTTTCCACTTTTTGCTGGCCCTCGACTCTCTCTCTGCCCATAGGAGGCTGCCAACCAAAATTCAGGTTTGCCCAGATGACCTCATATCCTCCAGGCAAAAGCAGGCTTAAGAGTTCCAAGACAGTTCTCTGGGGGAAGAATTGACTTTCAGCAGGTAGTGCTGAGACACACGGATGTCCGCACGCACAGTGGAGTTGGGCTCCCACCTCACGTCGCGTAGCGCGTAACCCGGGAGCGGAGTAAAGACCTAGGTGTGAAAGCTGAAGCTGTAGGACTTAGGGAAAAACAACGCTCGAACACTTGGCGACCCAGGCGAGACGCGGCCGTGCAGCTGCTGTGAGAGCCACACGTCCAGGTTTGCCTTTTGTTCCCTCGGCTCCAGGTGGGCGACGAGCATCTCCGGAAGCAGCACCGGGTGCTGGCCGATCTCCACTACAGCAAAGCCGTGGCGCTCTTCCAGCTCCTGAAGGACACGCCGTGCGAGCTGCTGAGGGTGCAGCTCGAGCGGGTGGCGTTTGCCGAGTTTCAGATGGCCGGTGAGTCTTCGCTTCCCCGGCTCGCGCAGTGTGCGCCGGCCTGGTGCCGGACTGGCTCGCGGGCAGGCGGACCGCGGGCTTTCGGGGTGTGAGGAACATGGATTTCTGGTTTTGGGTGGTTTTCTCCCCCACAGAGACTTTGGGTAGAGACCAGAAGTTTCTGCACTTTTTGAAGTGCTTTTTAAAATTTAGAGAAATGGGTTAGGTATGTTCAATGACTAGCGATGTTGAAATGTAGTTCATGAGTCCTTACTTGAAAAAAAAAATTGTGACAAGCCAGTGCTGACAAAGATGTAAGTCACAGCGGACAACCCAGGGACGGAAGAGCAGTTGGGAAGGAGAGGCGGTCCCCTTGAGTGCCTGCCCTCTGGCACCCGGTGCTGTGGGCAGTGGCTCCGGAGCAGGCCGCCCCTGCAGGCCCGGACCAAGGTCGGACCGCTGCCGGGGAGCCGTGCGGGAGAGCGTGGAGCCTTCACAGGGCGGCCTCCTCACGCTGCTTCACCAGCTCCTTCTGCACGGGGGTCTGCGAGGACGCCCGTGTTGGTAAAGAAACCGGAAACAGCTCTTCAGAGCCACAGCAGTTCAGTTGTGCTCCCGTCAGCTGTTTTCTTCTGTAACGTTGAACACGGGAGGTGCTTGGCCCGCCCGTGACTGCACAGCAGCCCCTGACAGAGGCCCAGGAAACCGGTGAGGGCGATGCTCCCCCCCGGGGCCAGGGGCCCGGAGGAGGCCCCGCCCACTGTGTGGTGGTCTGGCCTTTGTGCATCACGAGAATGGATTACCTGTTTGGAACGGTTTCTAAACATGTTTTTCACTGGAAGTATTTTTGGTAACTTCTGGCCAGCGTATAATGCCTGGCTGGGTGTGGGGCGTTACTGTTTCTGGGGGTAGGTTTTGGGTGGTCTTTTTTGCATTTCCATCTTTGAATTTTCTGCAAATTTGAATTTCTTAGAATGAGCATCATTTTTATAAAAAAGAATAATACCGGGAACAAACTTGCTAAGATGATTAATTCCCTTTTTAAAAAATCATTTCATACTCTGAGTACCTGAGGAAAGTAATGTCAGTATTTGAGGGAACCGGCTGTTAGCCAGGTTACTAAATGCTGTGGTCAGCACACCTGTTCTCTCTCGTTGTACCTGTGGTTTTTCTGCGGTACGTGGGACCCACTCTGGTTTCCACATGTAGTTACTGCCTGCCCTCTGCCCCCAGTAGCATTCCCACACGCGGTCACCTGCCAGCCTTCCAGATGCTGAGAGTGCAGGGTGCTTGTGCTGTGAAGTTACTGCGTTTACAGAGTTGTGAGTCCCCAAGGCCACTTCACACCAGCTGCAACTTGAGGGGTCTCAAAGACTCCCTTAGGCGACGTTTCACTGGGAGGGCTCACGGAGCTCACCGAAGCTGGTGCACTCGCGGCCGCCGTCTGTGATGGAGAAGGGGCACCATCGTCTGGGGAGGAGGCACAAGGGCCAGCGTCTGGGAGAGTTCGGGGCACGCAGCCTCTCGAGAAGCTTCTGATTGTCCCGTCCCATGGAGGCAGGGACGGTGCTCCGTGCCCCCAGCAGCGATGTGTGACCATGTGCACACAGTGTTTCCCACGGGGCAGGTCCCCTGTGCCTCGTGGTCCGGGTTTTTACTGGGGTACCAGCACGCGTGATTGACCACCACGTGGCTGGCCTGTGTTCCAGGCCCTCTGGGGGTCGCAGGGCCGGAGCCTCCACAGTGCAGCAGTTACGAGGCTACTCGGAGTGGCTCGGGGCCCCCAGGTCTGTCTGCACAGACCCCTGTCAGACAGGGCATCCAAGGGCGGCCAGATCACTCCTGGGAGCCGGAAGCCAGGGCCAGGTCTGTTGGGACAAAGTTAATTCCATGCGACACATCCCCGCACACGACGGAACTCACGCTCTGACGAGTGGGGCAGAGGTGCTCCGCGGTGTCTGGTGGCTGAAGGGCAGCCCGCTTGGGTCCCGGAGCGAATGAGTCCTGGCTCAGCCGGCAGCCCCCTGCTGTGCATGGGCAGTGGGTGTGCCTGTCCCCCCAGGTGCACAGCGAACACTCAGTGCCTCGGAGACTTGGCCCGTGTCACGTAGCTGGTACACAGCGGGCGGCCTCCGTCCGCAGACCCCTCCGCGGGCCCCCGCACCTGGCACTCAGGTGCTGGCTCGCCCCACACAGCGGTGCGCTCACCGGGCA
Source organism: Anoura caudifer (assembly GCA_004027475.1). Lineage (NCBI taxonomy): Eukaryota > Metazoa > Chordata > Mammalia > Chiroptera > Phyllostomidae > Anoura > Anoura caudifer. The sequence continues at coordinate 334,545 of PVKU01000164.1, forward strand.
GAACCAGAGGGTGCGGCCAGGGACAGTTACTCTTGCTGTGCCCAGACTGCCTGCTTCTCTCGAGGGATAGTTACCAAGGAAAAGTCGGGTTTGCGTTTGTGTGGCTCCTCTCCCGAGCCCCCTTTACACAGCATTCGAAAGGCAGGCCTTTTGCTAACACGTTGACATTGAACGGGCCTCTAGGTTTGCATTTACAGAAATGACCGTTTGCGTTCAACTCCAGGTCAGAACAGCAATGTGGGGAAGTTAAAAACGCTGTCCGGGGCCCTGGACATCATGGTGAGAACGACGCACGCGCTCCAGCTCATCCGGAAGGGGCTGGTGGAGGAGTCGGGCCCGGTGAGTGGGGAAGGAAACGTTCATCCGGATGGTGAATGCACTTCTAAGTGCGCATGTGGGGGGGACGGGGGGAGGGCGGGGTGTGCACGGAGTCTTTTTAATTCCCAAGTGTTACCTTTTTTTTTTTTTAACCCTCAACCTGAGGACATGCTTATTGATTTTAGAGAGAGGGGAAGGGAAAGAGAGAAGAGAGAAACATGGATGTAAGAAACATTGATTGGTTGCTTCTTGTACACTGCCCAACTCGGGACCAAACCCTCAACCCAGGCCTGTGTCCTGACCAGGAATCCAACCTGCACTTTGGCTTTACCGGGTGATGCTCCAGCCACCTGTGCCACGTGGCCAGGGCTACAAGTGTGTCTTTTACATCTTAAAATGATCCTGTAGATCTTGGTTAGTAGGGCCCTGGGAGTATAGCCCCTGTTAAGTTTTGCTTTAGTGCGTGTGCTTTGTTGAGAAAAGGCCTGTGTGGTCCCTCTTGTCATCTCTACGGAACTGCTGGGAGGGAGGGCGCAGCAGGCCCCCGGGAGGCCTCTCCAGTTGGCTGGCGCCCCGGCCCTTGTGCTGCTGCCGCCCCGGCCGAGACCCGAGAGGTGTGGGACGGTTTCATGTTGTGTGCTGGTTTATGAAAGGGCTCTCGGGAGGGAGGGGAGGAGCAGGTGGCCTGGTCACTGCCACCAGCAGGGCTGTCCCTGCCAAGAGGCGTCTGGGTTTGCTGGCGGCGGATTCTGGTCTGGCTCGCTGGAGCAGTGAGGCTCCGTCCGCCGCTGCAGTTGCTCCCCATGGGCTGCAGTTGCTGGGGGACTTGGGTCAACGAACTACCTGTTGTTTCAGCCTAAGAGCGATGGGCCCTCCCCAGCGGCTGACTCGGCTCCTAGTCTGAACCGAGAAGAAGCGCTCAAACTCCTCAGCATATTTGAGTCCCGGCTGTCGTTCCTGCTCCTTCAGTCCATCCGGCTGCTGTCTCCAGGCAAGAAGAAGACAAGGTGAATCCCGTTGCTGGTGGCAGGCATTCTTCCCCAGCACGAGGCCCGCGGAAGGCGCACAGGTGATCCGCGCTGACGCGGTGACAGGAGAGGCTGTGCTCTCCGCTTGGCCCTGGGGGAAGCCCCAGGCCCCCGTGCGGACGGCTCAGCGCAGCACTGCCTGGGGCCCGGCACCTGAGGGCCTTCCTCGCACAGCCTCGCGCTGACGTTTCAGACACGCTGAGCAGCAGTAGTTCTGAGAGGCGGGAGTCTGGGCTTCGGGTCCGAGATAGTTCTCGCTCCAGTGAGAGCAGCCCCGCAGTTACTCAGACCTGTCTGGCTAACACAGCCCGGGGGTCCTGAGGCTGGGTGGGGGCTGCCAGAGGTGCTGGGAGCTCCCCGTGCCCCGCCTGCCTCCACGGTATTTTCCTCGCAGCGTGTCGCACCTGACGCCCTTTTCTTCCTGTTTACTGCATGTCTGCCCCACCTACCCACCCCCCCCACCCCCGGATAGAACACAGATGATGGCGTGAAGGCAGGACTTCTGGTCTGCTCTGCTCGCACACTCCAGGCACCGAAATGTTTGTAAAAGGAATGAGTGCTGGCTTTAATCGCTGTGTTGAAATGAACGTCTAGAAACAGGCCCCCAGCAGCAGCTGGGCAAGGAGGTGTGGAGCGGGCCTTCCCGGGGCGCCGGCTTCCTGCGGGAGCTGGCGGCCGGCCTGCTCCTGCTGGGGCCTGATTCTGGACAGGTGGTGGGCGTCGCTCTTCACGGGTCTCCTTTTCCGTTTCGTCCTCTCTTTAACCCAGCGGTGACGTGGAAGGAGACGCGGCCCTCAGGACCAACAAGCACGTCTACTCGCAGCTGCTGAGGGCCACCGCTAACAGGGACACGAGTCTCCCGGAGAGAGTCGACGTTCTCCTGCGCCTGCTGGGCCAGCTCGCAGGGGGCGGCGCTGTCCAGTGACTGGCCAGGGCCGTGTCCTCGCAGGTGCAGCCCGTGCCTGCCGCACTCGGGCGCCCCTGCCCCCTCGGTGCTTCGTTCAATTAAACGCACAGGAAATGCCACTTCCAGCAGGCACCGCTGCGGGATCGCAGCGTTCTCGTTGCCCACGGCAAGGCCGGTCGGCCGGCGTCTCCGGCTTCCTCACCAACGGTGTAGGACCAGGGCGTGGCGCTTCTTCCTTCGAGGAGGGTGTGGTGCTCGGTGTCGGTAGCCTTGCTGGGATGCAGTCACACTGCTAAGTGTTTTGAAGTATGTTTAAGCTCCGTGGGTTTAAGACAGTTGTTTTGGGTAAATGTTACTTTGGGTCAAGGGAACTTTGTCATCCAGGTGACTCGTGGTTCAGGTGGGTTGAACCTGCTTCCTCCTGAGCGGTGCGGAGGAAGGGTCTGCCCTTCCAAGCTTCAGGCCGGGGTGTTCGAACGCCAGCTGTGGTGCGGTTGTCAGTGCATGTGCTGAAGGGCTGCGTTTGCTTTGACCTTGTGTGGGAGCTGATCAAGGACAGACACTGCCCTCCTTTTTTATTTTAAACTTGAAACTGTGAATAAGGTAAGAAAACTATTTTGAATAAATAAATTATTTATTTAAAATAGCTGTCTTTTTCTGTTTCACATTCTTCACATTGAGTTTTGATGTGAACTCGTTTAATTAATTTTACAAAGTAAAGATTAAAACAATAAAAATAAAATCCTGCCACGCACTGGACTCTCACTAGGATATTATACTTAGAACTTGGCGTGCGGCTCCCTCCGGGAGCCCCGGCCGCACCGCGTTGGCGCTTCCCCCAGGGCCTGGAGGACAGTGGGGTGCTTGTCCTGTGAGGGGGCAGCTGGGTTTCCATGCATGACGCCGTGGTGGACGACAGTGCGGCCTGCCTCCTCGGGCCTGGCGCCCTTCAGCGCTGTCTCGGTCAGCGTCCCTGCAGACCCTGCGCACGCCTGGCAGCCCCTCCAGCTGCCCTGCTGCGAAGGGCTCTGAGCTGTGCTAGGGAAGTGCATGGAATAGGCTCGTTCTAAGATGTGTTTTTACAAACTGCTTTCTCATGCGCTGAGATTTTCAGATGTTCTTCAGGACAGTGAGCTGACCTCTGGTAGCACTGCCAGGACTCTCTCTCGCCCTTTGTCCATGCCCTCGTTGGTTCACGTTGTCCTTGGGATGGATTTGCATTCATTTTCAAAAATTGGGCAGGGAAGCATTTAAAGTTTTGACTACGCTGGAAAGCAGCTGTACAAAATCAGCAATGCGTCTTGTTGGGACAGCTGTCACTCTGTCCTCCTGGGCAAGCACTCGGTCCCGGTCGCTGCTCTGCTCATCAGACCTGCTCACTGCGGAGGCTACCTCTCGTTTGGATGAAGGGTTTCAGAACCGGCTCCCGCGTCTGCAGGAAGCTGGAGGCAGGGACGGGAGCCTCTGCTCAGCCCCACAGCTGAGAGGCAGATTTGTTTTTGAGCGGGAAGATAGGAGCCCTCGCTATCCTCCCTTGTCAAAGCTGTAGTGCTAAATTGTTACAGGGCGGAGGGGGAGGCTTTTGTTTGTAATTTGCTGACTTTAAATGAGCTTAAAAATGCCGTGTTCTAGCAGTTCCTGTAAAGGAGTCCTGGTGGTTGGGCCTGATTGGTGGGACCGCTGTCTTTCACAGTCGGTGTCAGCGCCTGAGTTCCGTCCCCATCGTTACATACAGACATTGGGGGTTTTGTTTGTATTTAGAAGCTACATTACATGAAAGTCCGGGATGTGGTGCCTGCCTTAGAGGTAGTTCATACAGGGAAGCATCCAGTTAGCCCTCGGGTCGTAAATAAGCCTCCATGTAAGGTCGTCCCTGCTCCGAAGGGGCCGAGCTAGGAAGCTGTTAAGGACCATTTGGGATACAGACCTGTAATTCAAGCGAAGAGCGACCCAGGAACGGACCGAGTGTCAGGGCACCAGGTCCGAATGAGGAGAGTGGGGTCAAGGGCAACCACCGTGTCTGACCTTCGGCGGGACCCTTAGGGCGTGGCGTCTTGTGATTGGACCCCCGGGCTGTCTTCCCGTCTCCCCGGATGTCTGCGGGGGCGAGGGCAGGCGCGTGGGGATGGAGCTGCAGAGCCCTAATGACTGTGGAAAAGGAAGATTCCTCAGCACTTCTTTTAACCTTTTCTAAGCATATTTTGTAAAATTGTTTGGTTAAGTTATTTTTTGCCTCATTGATTTTTAAATCAAGTATTTTAAAAGTTCAGTACTACTTTCTCCATTGGTTTCACTTAGGGAGCCCCCTATTCGCTTCGGTCAGCGGAAATCTGGTGGGTTTTCTTTGTAAAAGAAATCTGACTCTGTCTCGGAAGAGAAGCCTGCCGGCCCCCTCCGCTCGCCTGAGCCTCTCACGACATGTCCAGCGTGGACGCGTGGACGTCGCACACGTCGAACCACTTCTGGGGGATGGGCTGCCGGGGGAGCACGCCATTGGGCGGCAGCCTCGCGCGCTGCTGCCGGTCCCGGTCGCCGGCCACTCTCCAGTACGCGCTGCCTTTGAGCAGGAAGAGCGCCTTGTGCGCGTAGGAGTAGTACGCCGCGTCCAGGTCCCGGAGCGGGTGGTCCCGCGGCTCCACCGCCGGGAAGGCGTCGGCCAGCTGCTTCGGGTAAGCCCCGAGGACTTGGTTCCTGTTGACGTCGAACGCGAACACCTGCAAAACAAGGAAGCAGGACTGGCTTTTCTGAAGACCACCGATTCAGAGCAATGGGGCGAGCAAACCTGTGTCTTCGCCCCAGAGACCTTGGGCTAAACGTGCCGAATAACTCCCCACACCATGGGACGATCCCCCGCGGCCGTACTGGCGGGAGGAGACCGCACGGCTCTCAGCTGAGCGCTTGGCCGACTGGAAGGTCAGTTAGGGCGGACACAACACCAGGCGGCAAAGCCCCACTTACGAGGGACCCTCTGAAGAAGTAAATCAGCTGCTTCCTCCGGTCGTAAAAGGCAGTATCTAGGGGACTAGGGATGCCCGGAAATCCTTCCGAAATCAACCTGGGGTAGCTTTTTCCTTGCTCGTCTTCCGTGTAGGCCTGGTCCCTGTCGCTGTCGTATCTCCAGTATTGTCTCCCTGAGAGCCAAACAAAAAATGTCCCCGCTGTTTTTTACGGGTAAATCAGGGATGGCAACACAGCCGGCTTCCCACACAGGTCCCAGCCTGCCAGGAGGTCCTGACGCCCCTGCAGGGGACAGCGGGCCTGGCAGCTTCACCGTGAGCCCGCCGCCCCGCCCACGGCCACTTTCTCAGGTCCCGAGTCACTTCTGGTTGGGCCCCAGCGGTGGTCCGGGGGTCGCCAACACCAGCTGTAGTTCAGCACTTCTTAAACCTCAGGAAGATGTCTTCCCGGCTCTGAAATGCCCAAAAGGCAAAAGCCTACCTGAGACGATTTCTTTATGCAACTCAACCAAAGGGGTCCTCTGTGTGATGTGAAGGAAAATTAGGACTAAGTTTATTCCGGGTTTCTCCTGGCAGAACCTGCACGCCAAGCCCTTTGGGGCCGGCGGTGGCCTCGATAACACTCCAAGCCGTCTAAACTTTAGACTCCGAAGCAGGGTGGTTGCCTTACCAGGAGGCAGGCAGCAGGGGGAAGAAAAAGCAGCAGCCACAATGCCGTGTCCGTGATGGGACCCTGGGTCTGGGTGGCAAAGACGGCCTGCTGGCCTGGCCACTCGGCTGCTCACCAAGCCCCGCAGGCCCGCACCTCTGCAGCTGCCTCCGGCAGAACTCAGAGCCTTCCTGCCCAGAAACTGCTGCCCGTGCCCCGGTCGCTGCCTGCTGGCTAATGCCTGGGCCTGGGCCTGGTGTTCCGGCCTCTGTGCGGGGCTCACCCTGTCCTTCCAGCCTGATCCTGTCGCACGAGGGCCCTGCCACCACCAGGACTTCGCTGTCTCACGGATACGCCTGCTCACTGCCAGGTCTACGGCTGTGAGCCTGACCCCCCACTGCCTCCCCCCACGCACCACGCCAGGTCCTACCCGTCTGTCCAGTCTGGGCCAAGCCCTGACTCCTGGGTGGTTCCAGCACCCTATTCTGGGCAACAGTGACCAGCTCTGCTTACTGTGCCCCTTCAAACGGACTGTGCCTCTCGTGGGCTTCTAAAGTGGTTCTCTCTCCGGAGTCAGATGGGAACTTCTGCAGGGGGGCCCTTTCTGACAGCTGCTCGGCAGGCCCCTCAGAGCCTGCGCAGTGTTCGCTCACGCACGCGCTCAGTTGTGCGTCCGAGGCATTCGGCGCCTGGTTGAAAGGATGGGGACCCAGCACAACCCCCGCGCTCGGAGAGCGCACAGTCTGATGGAACAGGCAGAACTTAAGTACTTTCCGGAGCATCGCAGAAGCTTCCTCAGTGAGGGCCCACGGCCTTTGTTTGGATTTGTTTAATAAGAGAAACGGGGCTGCGTGAGGACCTCTACCTTTAAAAAAGTAACGTTCGTCTCTTCCCCAGGTCCAGACGTGGACAAAAGCGTCTATGTCTTGCGCTGGGACTCCGTGCCAGCCAGTGAGGATGAGGATGGGGTCCCCGTAACGGGTCCGGTTGTTTCGATTTTCATAAAGCCAGTACCAGCTGCGGCGGAAGAAATAGGTGCTAAACCTCACCGTCACCTCCCCGTGGTGGTTTCTCTCCCTGCGGATCCAGTCAAACGCAGTATCAAATGCACCTTCACAGGAACCTTAACAAAAAAAAAAGTCCAGCCCTTGACACCTGGTACAAAAACCAACGGTTCCTACTCTCGTGGGTGACTTGTACAGACTGGTCTCTCTACAAGCTTTCTATTAAGGCATCTTAAAGCCAGACACCGTGTGGGAGTGGAAGTGGGCCTCCCCCGGCGGAGCGCAGGGAGCAGGAGGCACCCGGTGGCCCCCCGACGGTCCCGGGCACGGGAACCCCTCCAGCTCCGTTGTAAACAGCGCCCTGAGTCACTGTCCAAAGGGCCCGTGCTGGGAGTCTAGTGACATGGCCACGCTAAGTACAGCCAACACCTCCTGATGGCTGCTCTGGCTTCTCTGCAGGGAGGAAGCGTGGCTCTGGGCATGGATGAGGGAGATGCCCCCCAGGGAGACAGGTGCGTCCTGGTGTGATGCCCTCCAAGGGCGCTGTGTGCCGAGAATGGGATGCGGTGGGTATCGCCGAAACGGGGACAGTCCCTGTTTCAGATGGAAAAGTGCGGGGTAGCGCCCTTCCCTGCAGCTGTGGTGCTGAATCACCCTTCACTTCCGCTAAATGATGAACTGCCGGCCCTCGGGCCTGGACAGTCAAATAGGCAGTACAGTGTATCCTGGCACAGCTGCACTGCTCCGCGCCTGAGATCACCGACGATTGCTTCCAGCAGCTTCCAGCCCCCGTGGCTCTCGTGGGACGCCATGGCCGGGTTGCCCACCTGTGTTTGGGAAACCACCCTGTCCCAGGAACGTGATGTGTCATGAGAAAGAGGATAGAGAACGAGCAAACGCACGGGAGTGCGCAGGCCGCCTTTCACAAGGACTGACCCTGGTGGGGTTCCCCGGCTCCAGGGGATTGCGGAGCCTCATGGTGGCTGCCCGGGGGCCCTCCTGCACCCTGCCAGCCCCAGGGCGAGCTCTCCGTGCAGCAGTCTCACCGTACAGCTTCTGGATGGCCTTCCTGTCTGACCAGTCCAGCTCCAACGCAGGCCCCTGGGGAGTGTAATTCGGCTGCATTATAGATCCTGTCCTGTAGCTGTGCGGCAGGCCGAGGACGTGGCCGATTTCGTGGACAGCCACCTAGGAGGGAACACAGTCCACGGGTGCAGTGCAGCCCTGGCTGTCTGGGAGCCACCTCACCCCTGGGACAGGCTGCATCTGGGAGGAGCTGTGCTGGGGGTGGGGGGAGGAGGGGGCTTTCTCAGGGGGATGTGGACACACATGCAGAGGGAGGCCCTGGCCCGCTGCCCTCCCACCTGCCCCTGCAGCTCTGCCCTTTGCTGCCTCGTCACTGTGACCAGCACCCAGCACGAGACTGCTGACCTTGAGGAGGCTGATGCCCACGTCACTGGTGGGAGGGGTGAAGTGCTCGTCATCATCGAAGTGAACATCGCCCAGGCGCCAGGCGTGCGCAAGCTCCTGCCCGCTCCCATCGAAAACCCGGGGACAGCCCAGGTGCCGGCCTGGCCGGGGAGAGGGAGGCAGTCCAGGTGAGTCGGGGGTGCCCACTGCACACACCCCTTACCTGGCAGGGAGTGTAGACCCTTGTGGGGTTCCCCACCTCGAGGGGATTGCAGTCCCGTAGCAGAAGCAGCGACCCCTGGACCGGTCCCTGAACGAGAGGACCAGCGAGACACGGCTGTTTCTAAACTGGGCTGCTAGGTCTGGGGACGCAGACGGCCGGGCACCCAGTGCTCTGGGAGCGGAGAGCCGGGCGTCGGCTCCACTCCTCTGCGGGCAGGGGGCACGGTGGGCGTCGGCTCCTGGAGGCCTACGGAGGGGACCAGAGCTGCGCTGGCCCCACCAGCTGAGTGCCCAGGACGGAGAGCAGGTGCTGCCCAGGGGTCGCACCCTTGCATTTGTATTGTTCTCCTGCCACCTGTGCCCTGTGTACTTCCCGCGTTAGGGACTTACAGCGAGACCGGCGGCACAGCCGTTAGCACCCAGATGGGGCCAGGGGGACAGCCACCCTGTCCGCCTTGTGCCCAGAGGAGCACACTGCACCCTGTGAGCAGTGCTCACGGCTGACCCGCACTGCTGTCCCGGTGAGACCCTCGGCTGTTCTCGAGGGGGCACACCCATGCCCTTCCCAGCGAGCTGTAACAAAGCAGCGTCGACAGAGGGCTTACAGGGTGCCCGTGCGGGACAGGCGCCGTATCAGAACCGCCCGGGAGGCGGGGTTGGCGCCACCGCAGAGCCCCCTGCGGGTGACCAAGCCGAGCAGGAGGCCAGGGTGGGGCTCCCCAAGTCAGCCTGTCCCGCCTGAAGCTCCCGTCATGCTAACTGGTCACTACCTTGGGCTGTGAGGGGAGGTAGAGGGGCCTGGCTGCCTGCAGAGAGGACAGGGCAGGCACGAACTCTTCACCCTTCATACCTCGGCCGAAGCCTAGCTTTATGTCAATGGTGGCCGCAGGGGCAGTGAGGTCCTCCCGGAAGTTCAAGGGCATCACCTCGCTCCACATCCTGAAGGCCAGGCGGAAGATGTACCGCTGCTCCTCCACGGAGAGCTGGCTGCTGTAGCCTTCCCCCACCAGCCTCCAGGTCAGGGTCCTTTTGGCGAAGGCCAGAGTGCCCCCACTCTGTGGGGGGCCCTTGAGCTGCTGGCCTGGCTCTGGAAGCGGCATTTGCAGGAAGCGCTTTGGGCGCACCCGGGGGCGCAGTGTCTTGGGCGTGGTGCTCTTGGCTGGCAGCTGGGGCCGTGCGTCGGGGACGCCGCAGCGAGGCCGGTTCATGGCCGCCAGTGTGGCTGCGTCCAGGTTCCCGCTGGCCGGCAGTGCGTTGACTTTCTGGAACCTGCGCAGGGCCTCGGCCAGGGCAGCACCCTGGGGACCCTCAGGTGGCCGATCATGGCCAGGACCCTGGGGCACTGGGGCCACAAACCCCGCCATGGGGGGCCCCTCTGCCCAGCCGTATTTGGACAGGAACCGCTGTGGGGGAGAAATGCACCGGTCGGTGGGGGGCACAGCCGACAGTGCACTCCACACCTGTGTTCTCAGATCGTTCACACGATGCAGGCCAATGGGTATCTGCGTGACATCATCCATGTTTATTACCCTATGTATTTACTTCTGTTGGGCAGCATTTCTACTCTGTTATCGGTGATTTCTGCGAGGTCCAGCACCCGAGAGGCATGTGCACACCTGTGCGAGCGCGCATGCATGAATGTGCACACCTGTATGCGCATGTGTGTGCGTGCGTGCACGTGCACCTGTGGGTGCGTGTGCGTGGTCGCAGCCTCTGCTTCCCCTACCTGCGCAGCACGGAGGTCGGCGATGGGCGTGGCCCGGCGCAGCGGGGACGGCGCCAGGTCCGAGCGGTCCCGGCTATGGAAGAGGGTCTCAGGCCGAGCAGGCCGCGGGGCCGCGAGCCAGCAGAGCAGCAGGGTCGGCGGGAGGATGGAGAACGCAAGCATGGCCCAGTCCGAGCCCGCCTTCCCGCCTCTGCGCCGCCCCGGCTTTCCTCCTGCGGGAACCGTGGGATGCCCTTATTAGCAGCCGCTGCGCTGCCTAGGGCCCCGCCCTTCTCACCCGGGTGCGAAGTGTGCCTACCCGGCGCTGCGGCCGCCCTTTGAAGACCCCGGGACCACCCCTCTTGAAGCGGGGTGAGAACACCCCCCTCGTACCCTCTGCGCCCCCCCCCTCCGTTTGCCAAGTCCTCCAGCAGCCGCAGGGCACACGTGCGGCGGCAGCAGCAGCAGCTGCGTTTACAAGGGATCGCTTGGCGAGCTTGTCTGCGGCCTGCGCTGCGGGGAGTGGAGGTGCGACACCGCCCAGCGCTGCACCTGCTCTGAACCACCGGGACCATTTAACGTGCTCCTAGTTTGGGTCTGTTTTTTTTAGAGAGAGTGGAAATTGCTTTAACTTTTTTTTTAACCTTTTATTTTTTTACTTGTCAGTTACATTTGACATTCAGTATTATTTAATATTAGTTTCGGGTGCGCAGCGTGGTAGTTAGACATTTATATAATTTACGAAGCGATCCACCCCCCGTAAGTCTGGTGCCCACACGCGGCACCATACATGTTTCCTGCACTGCCTTTACATGCCTGTAGTGGGGGTCCTTTGGGGTTGGGAGCTGGGGTTTGGGGAATTGTAGTTTGTTTATCAGATTTTTTTTCTTATTGCTTTTCTTTCTCTTTATAAAAGGAATACTTAATCAGTGTAGGAAAATGTAGATTTTGAAAGTACTGGGAATAAAGGAGGAAGTGCTGTGATTCAGATGGTAACATTTTTGAGAACATTCTTGCAGGGATATATATGCCGCAGTCCAGCTGCAGCAGGATCCGGGGGGTCCCGAAGGTGGGTACGGCGTCGGCGCACAGAGATCAGGCAACGACACACCTCAGAGGATGGTGAAGCACTGATTCGTTTATTACAAGTACAAGTGGATTTTTATTTTTATTTTTTTGGCATAGCTCAACATTCGCAGGTGCATAGCATGATCGGTTAAACAGAAAAAATCAATACAAAAGTAACCAGGAACAGTACGAAAGTTCCCAAAGATTCAGTTATATTAAACAAAGATGATTTTGACCAGGAGACCCATAAATCAGACAACTAGAATATTTCAGAATTTGTTCATAGGGCAAAAGTGTACGGTAGATTGGGCAGAGGCAATAAGGCCTTTGTGATGTCCAACTTAGCTGTATATCTTTTCTGTCTAAAATGTTTCTCTGTGTACTATAGACTTTAACTTCATAGTAACTGTTTCTACCTGCTTAATAGCTAACCAGCTTTTCTTATTTCTAAGGCTGTCTAATTGATATATATTTCTATTCAAGGTAAAGGAGGGGCTGTTACTCTAACGACTTTTAGACATTCAGGGACTTTCTATTATTTTGTATAACTTCATTGGATTATACTAATCAATGAACCTAAAATACAAATGTCTAACAATCCCACCATCTTTTGATCACCAAAACAAACATGTAAGGAGAGATAGACAAGAAATCCAGCTACAGTTTTGTTAATTCAAGAGGTCTAACTTATTATTTTATTTCTTATTTCTTAAACACTAAGGGGGCCTGCACCGCTTAAGTCTCTCAAACCAGGGTAATTTAAATAAGCCAACATATTTTCTCTTATGGTTAATAATTATATTGCCCTGGCTGTCGTACACCCCTGTATAAGGGTGAAGGGAATCTGTGGGGATTTTTTCATCCTTTCAGGCAGTTCCATGGGGAATACTGTCCCTTCCTCTTGGGTGGTACAGGAATAAGTAATTACAGTACAATGCCTATATTCAGTAGCAAAAGCAAAATAATTAAAATAAAACAGCCAATGTTAACCCAATTTGGATGCCACCTTCTCTTCCGGGGAGACGAATTCCTTGAACTCGAGTCCTCCATGCCCGGACCTTGTCAGACAACATGGTTGGAAGAGGACGTGGCATACACACACACACACACACACACACACACACACACACGTAGTGTACACCCATGGAGAATTATCTCTGTGTGTGCAATTTCATATAAATGACATATTCTCTCTCTCTCTTTTTTTTAGAGAGCGAGGAGGGAGGGAGAAAAAGAGGGAGAGAAATTTCAGTGAGAGAGAAATATCAATCACTTGCCTCTCATATGCACCCCTGGGGACCAAACCCGCAACCGCGGCATGTGCCCTGACCGGGAACTGAGCTGCCGAGCCACAGCGGCCAGGACACGTGTTCTCTACTTTCCTCTGTTGTTGGGACCTAGTGGAATATCATGTGTATCTTTGTGTGTCCGTGAGTGTGGGTGTTCATCACCTGGTTAATGGCTGCATGGAGCTCGGTCTGTGCATCAGGGACTGTGGTCTGAGGATAAGCTAGAGGCGCACCTGAGGTTCCAGAACACGCCCCGGGCCACACTGCCCCTCGCCTGTCACCTCAGGGGAGCAGAGCACGGGAGGAAAAGGGCAGGCGGAGCCAGGATCCTGTGCCGAGAGTGCCCAGCGGTCCTCTGGCCGTGACCGCAGGAGAGAGCCTGGTATCGTGAAGTTGAAGGTCCAACCGGAGCCGGTGTGGGGCTGTGGGGCCGGCTTTCAGTCATTTATCCGATCATCACTCAGCAAGTGCTGTGACTGTCCTAGGGACGGGGGGACGGTGGGGAACATGATGGAATCATTCTTCACCCTCACGAACTTCTGGTCTCATGGGGAGAACGACACTGAACAACGATGAATGAAAAATTCAGAGGGTGGCGGGCTTCTAACTGGAAGAACTGAACGCCTGGGAGGTGGGGCGGGGGGGGCGTCACTATTAAGGGGGGCAGGGAAGAGCTCTCGGAAATGTAAAACTTGAGCAGTGAAAGAAACATGCGATGTGTCAGTATATTTGCCCATTTACTCACCTGCATTAGTAATACATGTCGGTGAGCATCCCTCCCACTGCGGCGAAAGGCTGCCGAAACCTGACCGCTCAGCGTGGCTGCAGCAAAGCACGGTGGCTGGGCAGAAGGGCATCGCTCTCCTCCTGGCTTCCTTGCGTTTTCTTTTTTTTTTTTTAATTGAAATCTCAAACTATGTTTTGATTAGCAGAGAAACCCTGAATGTTTTCTCTGGGGAAATAAAACCCGGAAAAGGTGCAAGGCTTTGGACAACGTGACTCACACCGCTGTCCGGCTGCCCTCTCTCTGCTGGGCGGCTGGGGTTCTGAGTGTGGAACAGAACTGAGAACTCCGCGACCCAGAGCTGCTGTCCCAAGGGCTGATGTCACACAGCCCAAGTCCTGAAGGGTGAGGGACACAGAGGGTGCCTGTTCGTCCCGTGGGCTCTGGCTGAGGGCTGCTCCTGAGCAACAGCTGGGCCCACTGGGGACAGTCACATGCCCCCAGGGATCCAAGGGGCCAGGTGCTGATTGCTGCAGGGCCCTGTTCTCTAGTTAACGTCTTTCTCCCTCTTTTTTACTATCTGGGTCCGGCGGCCTCATGCAGGTGCGGACGGCGGGACCCAGGGAAGGGTGCCTGTTATCCGCTTGTGTCTGGAAGGGCTCTTCTCCCGGTGGTTGCCCAGCCTCCGCGTGGCCCGGCTTCTCCAGGCTCACGGTGTTTGGTTGAGCAGAGTGCACACTCCGGGCAAATTGCATTTGGAGGAAATCAGTTGGATTTCAGAGGGAAATGGCAGAGAAAGCTGTGTGACCTACAGAATGAGGGACAAGGCCCCTTAGGGAAACCAGGTCCTGGTCTGGGCAGGACACTCCTATCTCTGAGCCTGGGGGAGAGTTTGGATGGAAGCTTTCAGAATCTCCTTAAGCGCTGAGGTGGCATCCTCGAGTTGTCAGTGGGAGAATTGAAGGCATTTTTCCTGCAATACATTGTCTGCCAAATAGGTTTGCATGGTCTCTGCAATGCACTGCGTGACATTTGGAAAGAGACAGTCCTAAGATACTCCCACAGAAGGTGTTTAAGCCGAAGGGGCAGCTGGGAGTCAAGTCTGACTTGGAAAGTGAGCACGTTTTGGCGTTGGGGGGGCAACCACCTGCTGGTTCCGTACAGCTGCACGTCACTGCCTGGGTCAGGGGGACAGGTTCTTCCCACTGTCTGCCCTGCTTGCTGCCTGCGTTCTGTGGCTTCCCATTTCAGTCCCTTGTCATCCACGAATCAACCCTCCCCCCACACTGGGCCTGCTGGGCTCCGAGGCCTCCCTGGGAGACGCCGCGGAGGGTCACAGGCAGGAGTCACTGCGGTTTGGGGGTCATTCTCCCTCCCTGGAGGGAGCGCACTGACGTTGCTGCGCGGCCGAGGTGGGAGAGGAGGGGAGCCCCAGTCGCTGCCTGCCCGCCCTACTCTGCCCAGGTGCGCTTGACCTTGGTGCCATGATTGAGAGGGTGGACGTTGACACAATGATGCTCATCTGTGGCGGCTTACTGATTGCCGCGTTTTTCCTCATGTGCTGTTTCCTCTGCGTTTACTGCAAGCTGGCCAGCGTCTTGAGGTGAGTGAGTGGATGAGAGTGAATGAGACCCCTCCTATGGGACACCTGGGGCTCTCTGCTGGAGCAGGGCCACTCCTTGCCCTGGGGCCGCATCCTGACTGAGGTCAGGAGCAGAGGGCAGGTCTGAAAAGGCAAAGGCAGGTGCGTACAGGACCTTGGCTTCTTCCCCTCCTGGCTTGGGTTTGTGAGCTCCCAGGTGAGTGTTCTCAGCCCAGCAGGCAGGTGGCCCTGTGTGTCAGTAGCTCCCTGCTGTCACCTGACCTCATGGAGTGCACCCTCAGCTGGCGGACTGAGCTCAGGAGCAGGCCCTTCACTCGGAGGGCAGGCTGAGTTGGGGGCTCTCACCGTGTTCCCTCGCTCACTGCCCACGGCCGTGGGGACAGTGAAGTGGGCCTGCACGACTGTGGGAAGATCCTGGGGGATGCCTGACAGTGGGGTGTAGGTCAGGGTGACACCTTGGAGCTTTGTTCAAAGTGCTTCTCACTTTATGTGGAGCAGAGGCGCAGCCTTCCCTAAGGTGGAATGAATGTGGTGAATTGGGGGTGGGGGGGGGAGTCCCAGGTCCAGGGCTCATGGCCTGCAGCCCCTCCCACCGTACCCAACAGGCACCAGGCGCTGCCTGGGTCAGACCAGCCACCCCCGGGGGCCAGGCCTGCGGGGTGCATCCCTGGAATCACCTTACCCTTACTTTAACATTCATGCGAATGTCTGGGGAGGACTGGGCGAGAATTCGGGGGAGGAGCCGAGGTACAGTTTCAGGCTGTGGTCACAGGGCGTGATTTGCCCAGCTAAGAACAGACGTAAGAAGTGGGCTTTAAAAAAGAAATCTAATCTGTGCGCTTTATAAACCCTCTGAAGGAAGCTGTGATGACCAGCAGCGCTGACCCCGGAGGCCGGCGACTCGGAGCGGGAAAAGGCCATGCTGAGGCGCTGCCCTCTCCGCGCTGGCCGCTGTCAGGGCCCCTGGACCCAGCTGCGGAGAGTGACGCTGCAGAGACCGCCCCCCAGGGAGGCGGGCTCCCCCCGGCCTCCGGGCCGCCGGCCGTCCCCTGAAGTACAGGCGTCCCTGCCGAGCTCAGTTGCTTCCTGACTCCGTTCTCTGCAGGTGTTTGGGGCCGCCAAAGGCAGGAGCTGCGCCGTCCCTGGCCCCCAGGCCCCAGTGCTGAGCCCGGACTCACCAGGTTTTGGGGGTCGTGGGGGCGGTGGTGGGCAGGGAGCATGACCGAACTGACTTCTGTCAGTCTGGTAACACTGTTCACCAGCTAAACCTTGAACCTCAAGACATAGCAGCAAATCCTGAGCCGTGTTAGTTTGCTTATCGATAAGAACACATGGCATGTTGCTGATTGGTCACCAGCGCTGCGCTCCTGACCTGCTCTGGGGCAGCAGGAGCACCTTCCCGAGTTGCAGTGGAAGGATCCAGGAAGGCAGTGCTCAGGCCCCTCTCGAGGGAGCTCAGAGGGCAGGAGTGAGTCCCGGGCAACTGGGACCTGGCTCTGGGACTCTTCTTTCCAACCCTCCTCCTGGGGCCATGGCCCTTCCCTGCCTGAGCTTCCAGAAGCTTCTGGACCATTACCTACCTTCACGTTCCCAGCAAAGAAGTCCAGGCACAGCCCATTATGGAAGGGCTGGTTCTCACCCCCACCCTAATTGATACTTCAGGGGGTCCTCATTTGTGGCAGCTCTGCAGGGGGATGGGGTGGGGGTGGGGCCAGGGCCACGCAGAGCAGGGGGAGTAGTGTGACCTGGGTCCCAAGGGCTTGTTTTCTCCATGTGGGAAATTCTGTGTGACTCACACTCATGGGCTTTTCACCGAGTTCAGGGTGTTGACTGGGTGCCCACCCTGTGACTGATGTCAGGATGGAGAGGGCTGTTCTGTTCCCCATCCTCTGCCCAAATACCCCACACATGCAAAGAGTACGCCTCTGGGGACCAGAGAGCGGAGCCCAGTTCCCTGAACTGTGACCAGCCAGGTTCCATCTCTGTGCCAGGCAGCCAGCCCCTCTTCCTCCCCGAGTCCAGTCGGCTTCCAGACCTCCCGGTTCAGAGGCGCTCTGGTGGAAGGCCTGTGGTCCCAGGAGCCCCACTAAGTGGAGGGTGGGCCTGACTCCCTGGCACAGACACCGTTCCAGAATCGTCCTGCAGCTCTGGGTCAGCCGTGGGCCTGCGCCCGCCCCGCCCCACTCAGTCCTGCGAGTGGCACTGGACCCCACCGCCCAGTTTGCTTTGTGTCATGGACCTCCCCGGCAGGGTGGTTTGAAGGGAGGTCGCAGGAAAAGCCTGTCACTAACTGTTAACGCAGAGACAGCCGAGAGGATGGACTTCTTCTGTGTGGGGCCCTCCCTTGGAGGGCTCAGTGTGCCTTCCAAGCAGTATCGTGCCCACTAACAAGATTGAAAGAACAGTGGCCAGGGCAACTGTATTTCAGCAGCTTTTGTAGTTTTTATCAGTAGTTTTTGAAATTAAGACTTCTAGTGCTGCTAAGGATACTAAGGTCTTTTTGTTACAGTTACATTTGAAACACTTCCTAATTACACAAACCATCTATCTATACATAATATGGAAACATGCAGTTCAAAACTGTGTTGCTTTTTAAAAAAGATTCAGTAATAAGTATATGAGGAACTTCTAGTATCCAGAGATTTTCCTTTTGATGTTTACTTTGCCAATTCAACTCAACTTTATTATTTAGGATTTGATTGTAACAGGAATCTCAAAACAATAGTGGCCTATACAAAAGCAGTTCACATTTCTCTTACATTCAGGAAGTTCAGGGGCATCCCAGGTCATCTTGTTCTGCTAAGCTTCCTTCCCCAAGGTCATCTCAGGGCCCTAAGGGGTTGCTGGAGCTCCAGCTCTTACGTCTGCATTCCAGGAAACAGGAAGGGGGGTGGGGCTCTCCTGCCCTGACTGACTGGGCTGCACTTACATTTCTGAAGGGGGCCTGTATCTGACAGAGCAGTCCACGGCACACGAAGCAGGAGCTTCAGGCCCGTTTCACGGGACAAATAAAGCCACTCACACGCAGCAGAGCTCACCCTTCACACCAGCTCTGCTGGTGTTCAGAGCATGGGCACGTTGGTTTCCTCTCCGGACACAGCTCTGCCCTGGGGACAGCACATAGCCAGTGCCAGCCCCAGTCCGCACGGTCGCTGCGTGGCTCACTGGACGGCTCCCTGCTGCCAGAGGACGCCCTCTCGCAGGGCCTGGCAGCTGCGTGCACTGGGCCAGGGTCAGAGTAGCCTCCAAAGAAGGAAGTGACACGTACGTGCCAGCCCCTGGTCCCGTCCTGATCACTGGTGTGCAGGTGGCTTCATGCAGGTGCGTGGCAGGTGTTGGAGGGCTGTGCCTCACTTAGTCCGCAGGTGGCAGCCCACTGTCCTCAGCCCGCAGGGAGCCCAGCCCAGGACGGCCAGGGGCGGCCCGCTCAGCAGTGGGGAGGTTGGAGCGCCCTCCGGAGGCCCTCGGCCAGGGCTCGTGGCGTGGGACTCTCTGCCATGCAGCTCACAGGCAGGCCCTGGGAGGCCAGGGCGCGGGCGGTGGTGGGGCCGATGGCTGCGAACTGCGGGGAGGAGGGGAGGGGTCTCAGTGCACCTGCGGGGCGGGCGTGGGGGTGGGGGCGGCTGCAGGGCCCTGCGTGCAGGGCCTGTCGGACTCCCTCCCATCATGACACTGCTCCCCCCGGAGCCTGTATGTGACACCTCCTGAGTAAAGCCTGGCTTTAGGGAGGCAAATGCCTCGCCTCCACGCTGCCATCACCGCCTCGCCACCAGCCCAAGCGAGATGGTGCCCTGCCTGCAGCTCGGGGGTTTGGAGTCACCCGGTGCCTTGGCTGCATCCCAGAAGCCTTAGCTGCGGGTACTTCTGTCTCGTGTCTGGGGCCCCGGGGGTGGCAGGCAGGTGCCACACAGAACACAGTGTGGCAGGGATGGTGGCCACACCCCCAGGGAAGCAGAGCAGTCAAGACCGGCGCCCTGGGGCGAGGGTCAGGACCACCTCCCTGAGCCCAACATGCCACCTGTGACCCCGGGGACCTGTTCTGGTGCCCCAGTGTGCCGAGCCCACATTCTGATGCGGGGAGGGCCAGCGGTGCTGACGGTTGTCCTACGGCTCCAGGTGACACGCCGCAGCCCCCCAGTTCAAAGCCACTGCCACTGCAAGGCACCAAGAGGACTGATGGCATGGACACCCCGACAAACAGTCCCTGAGAAGTGTGCATGCATGTCTCCTGGGTCAAAAGACATAAAGACGGGGATGCTTTCAACAGATCTTTTCAAGATGTTTAGGTGGAGAAATGCATGAGCCGAGTGAGGAAGCGGCTCCAAGCGGCTAAGGGCGTCGTCTGAGAGCGCCAGCCAGGACGGCCGCTGAGCCTCCAGCCCGGCGGCAGGCCTGCCCTGCCATGGGGCGCCCGCCTTGCCGTGGTCAGCAGGGCTTGGACTTGATTGGAAACTCCAGGAAAATTAGCAAAGAAAAACTTTAATCTGAAGAAGACCAATAGCACTGAATACCTCACCTTAATTTGATCGAGGTAGTTACCGGATAACTCTTGAATATGCTTCAGACTGTAGGTGAGGCCAGAGGGGCTGAAAAACGCGATGCCGGCCGGCATGCCCTGCAGAGGGGGACAAGCTCAGCCCCCGGGAGAGGCCTGGAGAGAGGAAGGCCCCCGGCCCTCCCAGAAGCAGCGCAGACAGCGGACATGTGCGGCCTCGCGCCCCAGTGGGGCCCGTGCTGCGGGGCAGGGAAGCAGCTCATTGAATCCCGGTGTGGAAAATGTCCAGCAGCTCAAACCAGCGCCCTCCACGCTCCCGTCTGATGCTTCCGAGGGCCCCGTGGCCCACCGATTGGCCCCAGACTCCTCGGGGGGCGCAGGAGGCCTTCCCAGCCTCTCCCGGGACAGCTCCCCCAGGGCCACGCCAAGGAGACACACCTCGGGGCCCTGTGTGCTTCAGACTCACCAGGTCCAGGGTGCTGTACGCAGCACTTGGTGAGAACTGTCTCCTTTAATCCTTACGAACCTTACTAGCTGGGTCTATTCCCAGTTCACAGATGCAGAGAGGAAGCCCCTGAGAGGTCACGGCCGCAGCCACACTGCCTGGCAGGCGGGACCATGCTGGGAGGCCAGGCCTCGCCCCCTGCCTCCACCACGCATGCCTGCCCGGCCCTAGCTCTGCCTGGACTGCACCCACCTGCTCCGAGTAGTAGCTGGTCAGGTTCACTTGGATTCCTGGGTGCGGGGTCTTCTGGTAGACGGTGAGGCTCTCCAGGGGGATCCCTGCCCATGGTCAAAGCCAGGAAACAGGCTTACTGCCCTGGGGACGCCAGGCATCTGTGCCGCGGGGTGTTAGCAGGGACCCCTGACCCTACACTGCCCTGAACAAGCACCTCATCTGGCCCTCTGCAGCCTGCTGGGCCGGAGTGGCTGGGGTGGGGGCTGAGACACGGTGCCAGGGCAGGGGCTCTGAGACCAAGCGCTCCCTTCATGCCTGCGGGTACCTTCTGTTCCCGCAGTGCATTCAGAGGCAGAGGCTAACGTGGGCAGCCAAGACACACGCTCTCTCCCCGTTTCAGGATGGAAGGTGAGCGGCACCAGGCCTGCAGCCGTCCTGGGTAATGCTCTGTGCGCGGACGGTTGGAAGTGCAGAACAGCGCGGCTGAGCAGACCAATCGCAGTCCCAGGGACCGGGTGCTTTTGGAGAGCCGGGGTCACACGGACGCCCGGCGCAGCTCTGTGGGGCAGGCGCTGGGGCTCCACCCTCCACAGACAGCGAGAGGGCCGAGCGGAGAGAGCACGGGCTTCCTGGGCTCCCACGGCTACGGAAAGTCCAGGTCTGTTTTCCTCTCCCCCTGACCTGCACAGTCCAGGTGCCTGACGACCCTCCCCGAGCTCCCAGACCCACGATGTGACAGGAGTGCAGGTGACGCCTGCGACCAGGGAGTCAGCGCAGCGGGAGGGCTCCGGGGGCAGGGGCACAGCTGCTGTCTGGACAGCGGGAGCCCGTAGGGGCGGAGAGGGAGTGAGGGAGCAGCTGAGCCGCAGGACGCTGCAGGCACCAGAGATCAGCTCCATCCTCGGGCTCCATCTGCGGGTGGACCCTGCCCTGGGGTGACCTCCACACCACCTCTGCACCTCGGCTGGGTGACAGTTCAGCGACACTCTGCATGCCCCTGGCTGGTGCTGGGCCGCCTGGCAAGAGCAGGTCTGCCGGCAGGAGCCAGGAAGCGATGCCTCCATGCCGGGCCAGCTGGGGCCTGCTGGCCCTGTGTTCTCTGCAGGGCTGACTGCCCCCGACCACGCAGGCTCCCCCCGGCAGACCCCAGAGAAGCGAGGGGGGCAGCACGTGCTAGTTACCTTTGTCCTTGAGCATTTTCGGCAGGATTTCTCCTTTGAGGGCTCCGCAGGGAAACAGAAGAGGCAGTGCTGAGGACTCCCCTGTGAACAAATAGCCAGACTTCGCACAGCTTTGTAGAAACGCTGGGGAGCTGCCTGCTCTGCTCCTTAGGCCTCAGCTCCAGCGACTGCAGGAGGAAGGGGCAGCTGCCTCCTCACTGACCATGTCATGTGAAGGTCACCGAGGCAGTGTGGGCGCCAGTGCCTGGCGAGCTGACACCCACAGGAGCCAGGGTCTGCTGTCAGCTGTGCTCCTATGATTCCCCTCCCCTGACGTGGCCTCTGGGCAGTGGTCACTATTTAGAATGCAGGCTTCACACTTTAGCTGGAGTTAGAAGGTTCGGTCAGGCCTGGCGCTGGCACCGGAGCGGACGTGGTCCACATGTGCCCCACCTCTGCAGGGGCCGTGGGTGGCGGGGAAGTGGCAGCCAGGCGAGGCTCTACGGCCACGCCCAACACACACAAGCTGCATGTCCACTGCTGTCTCGGCCAGGACAGCGGCCACCAGCCAAATGCCCAAGGGGCTCTCTAGCAAGCCTAACCAGAGGTTCGAGGGAGGGGGAGGGGGGCTTCGGAAAATTCCAGAATCCACCCCTTGCAGCATCTCTTCTGCAGGTCCAACAGAGTATTGCATTACTTATTCTCGAAATGCTGGCCCCTACTGGGGAGACAGGGGGCTTAGCCTTTGCCTCCGGGACAGGGCCGGCGTCTTGTTCTCACTCAGTGCCCAGCAGCCAGCCAGCTCTGCGGGCCCACAGCTCAGCAGGCATCAGAGAAGAGCACGACCCAACCTGCACCGGGAAGAAAACCTGAAACCATCCTGCCGGAAAATTCTTCCCCGCCGAGGGGAAACCTATGGCAAAGATGTTCCCGGGAGCTAACCCCCTCAGGGAGTCTAGGCGGATGCGGGCAGACCTCGGTGACACTGCGGGTCAGGTCCCAGACCGTGGCCATTTGGTGAGTCGTGGTCTTTTGCTGGTGGAGGTCCTGCCTTCAGTTTGTAACCAGATCCCTGATGCACAATGGAGCGAGGCACAGTGAAAAGAGGCCTGCTTGAACCCACTCCTTTTTGGGATAAGCTTACCTGCAGTTTTAGCCCCAACAGGCCAGTGCCTAATGTGTCCATACAAAGCTGGCTGACTGCAGAGGGGAAATGGGGCCTCCCCAGGGAAACAGGGCGAGGCAGGGGTCTAACCTGACACAGAGATGGTGGATGGTGGGGCTCGGAGGCCCCTCTCCGTGCCCTTAGCAGGAAGGAGGCCTGGACTGCAGGCCTGTCGAGGCTGAAGACAGAAAAGGCACTGAGAACCCTGTGTGCTGTGCAGCTGGGCGGGGAGCTCAGCAGAGGGTCACTGCATCATGTAATCAAGGCAACGGGACCGACTTTGTAAATGTCACGTCGCTGGAAGAGACGTGCGTGTCTGTAAAGCCCTAACCACTTCAGTCTGCAGTGATCTGTCTGTCTGTCTGTCTCGGGCGCTGCAGTGAGGGCCCAGGTCAGGCAGGCAGTGCGCACGTACCTGCCGGTAATTAGGACAATGAGGCTGGCGGGAAGGAAAGAAGAGGGGCCCAGCAAGTCTGCTCTTTCGTGCGTCAGCTCTGAGCCAGGAGGACGTTTTGGACGGACTGCAGCTCCCTCTGTCTGCTCTCATGTCTCTCTCATCTGTGTGTGTGTGTGTGTGTGTGTGTGTGTGTGTGTGAGAGAGAGAGAGAGAGAGAGAGAGAGAGAGAGAGAGAGAGAGAGAGAGAACTGTCTTCTACCTCTCACTCTGTAACCTGTATTTTCTTTCCCACCGGAGGAGATATCCTGGGAGAGAAGGAGCGCTGTCTGTCAGAACAATAAGCTATCAGATTAAATTACTTCCAGTGGTGCCTGTCACTAGTAACTAGGTGTCAGGTGAAATAAAGCAGCAATAACCGTGAACTGGCCTGTTTACTCCAAGCACTGGAAGTAGATTCTTAGCTTTTAAAATTAAGCTTCAGAGTTTACTGGGGGAGAAAATCCTAAACGCCTTGGTAAAACCAAGGTGAATGTCCTTGTTGGGAGTCAAGATGGACCCTTACTTGGGTATTTCAATTGCAAGCCCAAGCTCCGTGGGGGCCCACAGACACGCTGGCAACACATCAGAGCAAGTGACTAAGCCTCCGCACAGAACGCCGGCCGGCGCCCTCCGAGGTGGGGCCAGAACCTGTTCCTGTCGGCCCTCCAAGCGGCAGCTCTGGGAACTGAAGCACCAGGGGGACACCGGGGAAGCGAGGCAGGCCTGTCTGCCTGGCGCCTGCAACGGGAACACCACTCGACAGCACCGGGCCTGACGGTGAGGCACGACGCGGTCCATCTCCTTCCAGAACCGAGGCAGCCGCTGTGCGCACTGCCCCGTCCCCTGCCTGGGAGTGGGCTGGGCCACCTGCTCCAGCTCGGAGCGCGGCTGTCCCACCCACAGGACCGACGACTAAGCTTCTTAATCCCACCGGATGCCAAGAGCTACCCTTTGCATTGATTTCCATTTCCAAAAGGGGCTTGCATGTGACCGTCACCCCTTGAAAGCGGACAGAACAAAGAGCCTGGAGAAGGGTCATCGCCCACCTCCCGTCCAGGCCAGTCCCCTAGGGAGCTGCCGGGGAAGAGCCCGATGGCAGGGGCCCCCCCACCCCAGGGAAGGCCCAAGTGTTTTGCTTTCCCTTCGAGCTGTCTCCACCTTTGGGTGCAGGGGGTGGCGGGAGGTGGGCTGCATCGCACGCAGGCACAGACGTGGTCCCGGGTGGCTCACACTCGGCACCTCAGCCCACGGTCATCGCAGAGAAGGCGCCAGGACAGACCCCTTTCCCTCGGTGGCAGGTGTGGGACCAGCAAGGACAACAAACGGGCCCCCTCCCCCACTTACTGGAACAGATGAACTCCGCCAGCTTTTCCGCGTTGCCGCAGCTTTCTCCTGCGGTGGCCAGGCCGACTCTGTTCGCTGGAAAACAACAAAAAACACGTGTCTTTGCACGGCTGTTCAAGCCCCTCTGTTCCCGTGCTGTGCTTTCCACACGCAAACACGAAGGCACGCGCCTCACAAAGCGCAGAGTGATCTGACGGGAGGGCGCTGGGTCCTGGCGGCCGGGTGGCAATGGGGGACCCTCCCCTTCCTCTGGGCCCCACTGAGCTGTCTGCAGGGGGGAGGACGCAGCTACACGGCACCGTTTGAAGGACTCTGTGAGATGACGCACTGGCCACCCCGCAGAGGAGGTTGGAGAAGGGAGGGCCCCGGGCTGGGTCAGTGCGGAATGTGGAGCTTCTCCGAGAAAGGCGGCGCCCCCACGAGACTGGCTCACAGGGAGCTGCCACTTTGCCGGCCGGCCACGCCCTCGGCCTTTAACCTACAGACTGGCAAACGTGCCGAGGCCAAGAGAAAGGAGGCCCCTGCCGCTGGGTGTGAACTCCGTCCAGGAACAGGGCCCTTGCTTAAGGTGCGCTGCTAGTCCTCCTGTCGGACTAGGAGGGTCTCAGCGCACAGGCAACTGAACCGGGAGGGGCCCACCAGCCACAGTGAGGCCAGTACTTCCTGCTGAGTGCTCCTTCCCAAGCTCCCAGAGGACAGTAACCCAGTCACGGCCCTCCCTTCCCCCTGGAGGTGGTGGTGAGGGGCAGGATTCTGAAAATTCCTACTCTAACCACAGGGCTGGTTCCCCTGGCAACCAGCCCCAACTTTAGGGCCTGGTAAAGTAAAAACTCAGCTCATTAAAATAACCTCAGATGGAGGTGAAAGGGGTTGGTTATGAACAACAAAAGGGTGTTCGGAGCCGGGGGCCGGGAACAGGGACGAGACCAAATACACACTTCTCGCTGGGAGTCGCAACCCCGCGGTCATCATTTGGTGTTTCATTTATTCTCCCCTCGGCTGCTCACCTAGAGAAGCGGTGGCGTTTCCGACCACGTACACCGCCTTAGCGTTCCATTTCTCCTTCAGCGACTCCGCCCAGACTGTAACACATGGAGGTATACGTGGGCTGCGAAGACCGCAGCGGCTGCGTGGACTGCCACCCCAGACGGCTCGTTTCTCCCGAACCTCGTAAGCAAAGCAAGTCAGTAACGAGCGCATCTAAAGAAGATTCCATTTTTAAACTGTTCATATTTTGCAGGCAAATTTTGGAAAGTCACTTTGGTAAATGTTTTAGGGTGCCTTGCTTGAAACAGTAAGTCACTTCCAGAGCTGGCACTCGAAGCATTTTTAATGTGCACAAGAAAATAAACATAAGCGGAAGAATTAATATGGGCGGTTGATATTAAAAACCCTCTGGGGACAGAAACTGGCACTGACCAGCTCTGAGGGAGGCATGACGGCTGGTGGGTGAGCACCAGGCCTGCTGGGTGGCCACAGCCCTCGGGGGGCCCGGAGGCAGCGCCGCAGCCTCCCAAGGTCCGCGCCCGGCTGCCACTGAGCGCTCACTGTCGCCAGGAGGCTGGAGGCCAGCGAGTCCCTCTGTGTGGGACCTTAAGACACTGCCCATAAAACGGTCTTTCCCTGCTCCCCCAAAGGTTACCAACATGAGGTAACTTGGTACCTAAATCCTTTCTGAGCTGAAAATCACCGCAGTTTTCCAACCTGAAGGGCAGCTATGTCTGGAATCTTCCAGAAATGAATGAAGACCAGTCGGGCCCCTCACCTTCGGTTTTGCCGTCTCTCTGCAGGCACAGCTCCACAGCTTCCACGGCTCTGGGGCTGGTGAAGATGAGTCCCCCGTAGCGTTCGGGGTGGGACAGCTGCACAGCAGACACGACACTCGTGGTCCGGGGAGGGCTCCGCGCTCCAGGCCCCGGAACGCCCGGTGCTCACATGATGCCGGGCAAACTGGCTGTCCCGTGCATCCGCCCACCCATCCGCTCGGCACGTGCTGGGAGCCGAGTGCATGCCCAGGCCCCTCCTAGCCTTTGGGGTACAGGGGTTCACTGTCCGAGTCACTTCCCTCAAGCAGCTCAGCACTGGGAGGAAGACAGTGGGTGCTCGGGGTGGTGGTGGGTGTAAGGGGCGCGGAGAGGCGAGGGGACTGAGCCTGGGCTGGGCGGGGTGCGGACGGGAGGGCACACTTGAGCTGCACCTGTGATAAAATGGAACGCTCGCCTGGGGCCACGTCCACGCGGAAGCCCTGACCTTCGAAGACAGCAGCGATAACCCTGCTGACCAGGCATCCGCGCCCAGCACCGGGCTGCTGTGTCCCATCCCTCCACCACCCTGTGACAGGCCCCGCGAGACGGGGACCTGTTCTCCCCGTGGGTTAAACGCGGAGGCGTGGGGAGGCCAGGCAGCGGGCCCTGTGGGGAGGGGGTGGTGGGTGCATTTTGCGCTCCCAGCGTCACCAGAGCTCGATGCGTGAAGCTCAGAAAGCCACCGTCCCTCCTGGGGCAGATGGGCTGGTGGTGACGGAGAGGCTGCCGCGGGGACTTTGGGGCTGTGTGACCATGAGGTCCTAGAAATGATCTCAGTTGATGAGGTCTTTTGTTCCCTTTCTAAGCTGCTTACAGAAATGAAAGCCACGCTGGGCCCCTTGGGTTGTCCCTCCACAGGCAGGCCCCGGGCACAGGGACGTGACAGAGGCCAGCTCAGCATGCTGAGTTGCACGAACAATCCGGTACTCAGCTCAGACTGAAGGGAGAGAGCCGGAAGGCTTGCCGCAGAGTGGTGGGCAGGGCTGCGCTGCACCAAGCACGAGGGGGTGCGCGGCGCGGAGCCTTTAACCCGAAACACCGGGCAGGCGTTACTGGACTGTCCCAGGGGCGGGGGCGGGGGTGGGGGCAGTGTGGGTCACTCCCAGCTGAGGCTGTGGGGGCGGGCACGTCCTGGTCTTGAATCTCAGTGCTGCCTCTTCTTTGCAGAGGCCTCAGCCAAGTTGCCAAATCTGGGGCCTCAACCTCTAAAACAGGAAAACTAACACCTACGAGGCTGCTTTGCAGAGGTCAGGGCGTGGGGAGGAGGGCAGAGGAACCGGGTCTGATCCCCTGTGAGCAGCGCCCTGCGTGCCCTGCTCCCTGGGCGTCCTCCGAGTCAGGGTTGGGGAGCTGGTGGAGGCTGGGCTGCCCTTTTCAGAAGCCGGGGAGTAGGACGAGGGGAAAGGAGAACGTCCTTCCAGCTCGGGCTGGCCGGGATCCCACAAACGCCACAGGTGTCTCTCTCTGAAACTACGGCGCCCGGCCCCTGGCAGGCCTTACCTTCTCCGAGAGACTGGGAAGAGCCAGAAATTCGAACGATAAAACAGGGATCAAAGTGGCTTCCAGTCCACAAAACCCTAATTCCTGCGAATGAAAGAACGCGGTTCTGGGTTGGCCAGGGCGCTTTGGCAAATAAGGAATCACATTAACAGCTATTCTGGGCCAACTCCTCCGTCTCAGCAGACCCCGCCCCCAACTTCGCTGGTAAGGCAGCGCAGAGCTTTCCCGGACCGGAGTCTGGGCACTTACCCTGATGTATGGGTCCTGGCCACCGTCATCCTCCTTGGCATCTTTCAGTAAAAGGACCTTCATTATTGCCTGGCAGTCCTTGCAGGGCGCTGCGGCAGAGCAGGGAAGCAGACCTCCGTTAGATCTTGAGGCTCCCCAGGCCACAGGGCACGGACAGGAGCGTGGGAGGAAGGTAATCAGCTGCTGGCCGAGCAGGCCTAGCCCCTGCACACGCTGACTCAGCGCTAATGGCCTGGCTCCTCCGGGTGACTCTGTCACTGATAAGGCAGAGGGACAGCATGCTGGCACTTGATACTACTCGGAAAGGCGGAGGAAAGCCATCAGGGAAAGCCAGCGTCCTAGCCAAACCTTTAAGGCTCACGAGAGTGATGCAAATTCTGGGTTATATCAATAACACATAGAGAAATGGGTATGGAAGGGAGTAAATCATTACTTCCCTGCGAGGACACACGTACTAAGTTGCTTGGAAGCTCCTTCGGAAATAATTCTATGGACTCTTCCACTTCATAAGTGACGCTTATAAATGTTGTCAGGTGTCATGAGATAATCTTTCAAGTACTTTCTAACAATCTAGGAAAGTTTGTCAGTACGTATCAAAAGCCTTGTTTACTTCATATCCTTTCTTCCTATAACTTCACATCTAAGAATAAATACTAAGGCGATACTCACAAGTGTGTGCAAAGATTAACATAAAGGTGCTCAGCCTGGAATTCTTGAGATATCCGTGGCATACAGCTCAAAGCAAATTGCTTGGTATCTAAGCAACCAAACCTGGGTGAAGAAATAGCTATGTAATCCGGTTCTCATTACTGCTGCTGTGGAGCTCTTAGCTAGAGAGACCGGGGATTCGGGAATGTGGGTGTGTTCTTCCATCATTTCCGGAGCTACTCGAAAGGTGTCTCACACAGGAAACAGAAACCTGCCTGTCCGCGATGGCCACTCTTGTGTCAACCTGGCTAGGCTGGAGTCCCCATTCACTCTCAGATGCTAGTCCAAGGGTTGCTGGGAGGTGTGTGGGAGGGAGGATGAGGCCCGCCGTGAGCTGACTTTTAGCAAGACATGTCACCCTGACGACCCGGGTGGGCCGGCTTGGCAGCGGAAAGGTTTCCCTGAGGAGGATGCCCTCCCGTGGACGCAGCCTCGGGTCCCGCCCTTCTCCCCAGCTCGCACCGTGGGTTTCAGACTAACTCTCAGCGCACAAGGCAACTCCTTGCCATAGGCAAGGGGTCATGGAGACCCCTGCTGGCTCTGTTTGCCTGACCCCATCCAGTTCTGGAGGTCCCAGGAACCTGGCATGTCACTGAGTGGCATCTTCTGCTAAAGCATAGACCTTTCCAGGACACGCAAAGCAAGCAACTACTGTGGGACTAAAAAGTGGATGCTCACTGCTGTCGGGAGCAGGCGGTCCTGTGGCCACGGAGCTCTACTCAGCCTGCCCGCGGCCCTGCCAGGGTCCTGGCCCCAGAGACACAGAGCGCCGGGCCTTCAAAGGGTGCATGAGTCACGCTCGCAAACCCCAGGGGCCGATCTCTAACGAAAGCTCTCTCTCCAGTTCTCCACAGTGACCCCTGGGATCCCCCTCAGGGACAGGAGGTGTGCTGTGCTCATCGGGAGTGGGGGACAGGGTCAGGTGCCACTAAGTGCTAGGAGGGGATGGGCACAGGGGACGGGGATGCTGATGCTCCCTACCTGTCCAGAGGACCTCTCTGCGGAGGTTGAGATCTGAATGTCAATGGCAGCTGAGACTTGGAGGAGGTGACATGAGCTGGGATCTGAGGGGCAACAGCCACAAGGAGAGATGTATGAGCAGAAAGGGGCCCTGGTGTCCCTGGGAGGGGCGGGGAGGCCTGGCCTGAGTGGAGAGCGCGAGGCGGCTTTGGCTTCCACGAGAAACAGGGACCCGCGGGAGGGGTAGGCAGGAGTGGCCGGCGGGCCGCGGGATGCATGCCTGAGAAAGGCCGCCGGTTCCTGCAGCCAGGATGGCCACCGCTGGGGGGAGACGGCGGCGGTGGTTTTAGCAGGGCAGAGGTTCCCAGGTGGCTGGCGCAGGGACCCCTGTGGCAGATGGGGAACTACAAGACCCTCTGTCCACCGCCTGGCGCGTCACAGCTCGGGCCAGCGGGAGAGTCGGAGCCTCTCTGCTCCGACTCCCACCGAGCTCGGTGTTCGGCGTCCTCCCGTCAGCGAGTGCTCATGGACGCTGACGGTCTTGTAGGGTGAGAAAGCACTTCCCAAGTAAGTGGAACTAGGGACATGAGCTACCGGTGAGGACGGAGCCGGGGCGGCAGCCATCTGGGCCCTGAGTGGAGTTCCCCGGCTCCGCGCTGTGTGTCCTCGAAGGACAGGACAGCGAGCTGCGCACTTATGCATCTCTGCTCCTCGAGTTCGCACTCGGACCACGAGCCCGACGCTGGGGACTAATCGGAGGGCACAAGGTGAGGCTCCCCGCCCCTTCCCTTATCAAAGCAATACGTGCTCATTGTGGAAAATTTGTGAACTGCAAAAAAAAATCTAGTTCCTCCAAACACTAAAAATAGAATTGCCGTATGATCCAACCATTCCATTTCTAGGTGTATGCTCAAAAAAATTAAAAGCGGTGACTTGGCTAGACATTTGCGCACCTGGGTTCATGGCAGCACCGTTCACAATAGCCAAGAGGCACCAGGGACGCGAGAGTCCACTGAGGGGTGAATCCCATGTGGCCTCTCTGTACCATGGAGTATTTTATCATCCAGCCTTAAAAAGGAAGTTCTGACGCCCGCTGCAGCACAGGTGAACTTGAAAAACATTATGCTACGTGCAACAAGCCCGTCACAGAACCACTTAACGCCATGGGCCTAGCGTAGGCAGACTCAGGATGGGAAGCGGAGCGTGGCTGCCAGGGGCTAGGGAGGGGAGCGGGGGCCAGGGTTTAAGAACGCCGAGTTCCCGTTTGGCAAGATGCAGGACTTCGCAGATGGATGGGGCGAGGGTGGCACAGCAGTGTGAATGTACCTGGTGCCACTGAACTGTACACTTAAAAATGATTAAAATGGTAAATTTGACATCATGTATTTTGTCACAAATAAAACATCGCAAGGGGAAAAACTACCCACGCCTCAGGGCAGCTATTGATACGTTGGCACCTTGCCTTCTGCAGCTTTTTCCTAAGTTAGCCTTTTAATAGGTCTTCCTCTCTTGTACTTGATTGGAAGACATTTTTGCACGGTTGTGGGACCCAAAGGGGCGACCACGTTAAGCTCCTCCATCAGACTGGGGCCCTGATGTTAAGTATACGAACATCCCCGTTGTGGCCTGGTAGACGGACTCGGGGAAGATGGAACTGACAACACAATCGTGGGCACTCTGGGGACATTTAAGTTCCCCAGATTCCAACTCCTGCTGCCGAAGGGTTACTGAGCAGAGGCTGTTACCGCTGTTCCGCATCAACCCCTCCAGCAGTGGCCACCTCACTACTAGGGGCAGCTCATTGCATGCATCCAACCCACTCTCCTCATTTTACCAATAACAAAAAAGAAGCTGAGGTCACCTCTAATTAATAACTTTCTTTCTAATTAACAGTCTTTACAGTGGGCTGCAAACTGGTAGCCTGCAGGATAAACCCGGCTGGCTGATAGGTCTTACTTGGCACAGGACTTAAAAATCAAGGTATTTTTTGTAAAAGTTCAGAATTCCAGGTTCTCTTGAAATGTACAAATCTGCCAGCGCTCGGGGGCATTTCCCCTTCACCGCATCTGGCTGCAGCTGTCAGCTACATCCTGGCTTGTCCCCTGCACTCGGTTCTCTCAAGACAGGCTCTGTCCTGCAATTCAGATTTCTCCACTGGCCCTTGAGTACTTCAGGTCGATTCCTGATTTTAAAGAGTCTTTCAGGAGGGTCGGCTAGGGGCAGGCATTCGATGTTTGATTACTGACAACGCCGTGTCACCACTGTGCTGGGGACATGCTCGCAGGGTCGGGCCTGAGGCTGGCGTGAGGGCACCGGCACGGATTCGGTGACCTTCCATGTGGGACCGACCACAGCCCCGGGACCACGGCCCACACCCAGGTCAGCAGCGGCCTCGAGTTCTACTCGCTACTCGTCTGGCACTCGCCAGGGCCGCAGATGGGCCCCTGCCAGCCCCGAAGCCTCCATGTCGTCCTCGGTACTGTGAGCGGCGACACCTACCTACCTCGCCGGGCTGGTGAGGCCCGAAATGTCTAGGAACTGGGCGTGGCCAGCCCCGCGCCCAGCACTCGGAAGTCGCCCAGCGAGGGGCGGTATCTCGCGATCCCAAATTGGAGGACGTAAGGATGCCCAGAAGGTGAACCCGGTGGGAGGACCCCTCACCACGTGGTTTGAGCTGCCTTGGCAACGGCGCCCGGGAAGCCTCAAGTACCACCACCTGAGGGGCGCGTCACTAACAGCTGGAGCTCGCGCATGCGCACGGACAGGCAGGCCCAGGGATACTGCGCAACGATGGATCGAACCACTGCGCGAAGGGGAGGGAGAACCGTTGAGGGGAAGAAGAAAGATGGAGGGAGAGAGAAAATGCCAAGATAGGACCCCAGAGCTGGGCTTGACTCTCAGGAATCACGGCCGGGGAGTCCAGCGGGGCAATGGGGTTGTCTCCGACTCAGCGCCGAGGTTCTATGTGGTCTTTCACCCCCTCGGCTTGTGTGGGTCGACCCGGAAGGGCGGGCGAGCGGAAGTTGCGCAGACGCAGTGAGGGCGGCAACATGGCGTCCAGGTCCAAGCGGCGTGCTGTGGGAGATGGGGCTCCGCGGCCGCCAGACGCCGCAGCCCAGCGTCACGAGGAAGAAGAGGACGATGAAGTTGAGGACCAGGACGAAGACGATGAAGACAGCGATGAAGAAGAGGATGAAGATGAGGTAGTTGATGAGGTGAGCAGCACTGGCAACCCTAGTTCGGTTTTTATCTGGGAAAATACTTTCTGGCCGCTGAGGCCGTGCGCGAATATGTGAGATGCTTGGGGTGGCGACTCCCCTGTACCCGGGGTCTGTAAGCAGACACTGCAGGTGCTGAAAGGCTCTGACTCGGGTTCCACTTCGGTCTCTTCCACTCCGCAGCCGCGGAAATTACTTTAGAAAGTTAGAGTCTGGCCTTGTCGTTACTCCCACCCCCCAAAGAAAACCGGCACAACACTCTTCGGAGACTTTTCTTCAGTTGTCAGGCGGAAGCCCCAAATCCGTAACCGGCCACCAAGGGCCTGCAGATTTATCGTTTGCAGCACAACCACCCCCGACCCGGCGGCCTACCTCTGGGCGCAGCGGCCCCCGTTCTACCGGCAGCCTTTCCAAACGCGCTCCGTCCTGCAGGTTTTCCTTCCTTGCTCAGCTCCCAGCTTCGCAGTGTTTTCTGCCCACTCCTCTCACCGAGTCCTGGTGATACGTTCTCAGATCTGGGCTCTTTCAGAGTAGCGCCTGCGCCGTGCCCGGATACAAGCCCTGCGTATTTATTGAACGTTCAGTGATCCCGACCACCTCCCAGTGTCTAGCAGGCATCTCCAGCTTAGCACCTCCAAAGCAGATTGTGCAGTTGATGCTCATGATCTTCGCCCCTTCTGTCCGCGGTCCCGGATGCACCGGTTGTAGGTGCGGTGTCCGCAGTGTTTGCCTTTTTGTGCAGACCAGACAGAGTTCTTTAGGCCAACTTCTCTTCTTGTCCTTATGTTGGCATGTGCTGTAGATGGAAGGAGAGCCAAAAAGAATGGGGGTGGAGGGGAAAAGGAAAGTCCACGGTGGGGAAAAAAATGCCTGAGGCAGCTGAGAAAGTTCTTCGTGCCAACCTGTTTTGTGTTGTTCACAGGAAGTGAATATTGATTTTGAAGCTTATTCCATCTCGGACAACGATCACGACGGAATTAAGAAATTGCTGCAGCAGGTATGTTTTTTGCTCCTTGCACATGGATTTGCTCTTCTAAGACAACCCAGGCCATCAGCACGAGCTCTGCCAGACTTCCACCTGCCTGCTTTAGAATTCCCCTTCCGGGCCTCTCCCTCGCCTGGGGGGGGCAGCTCTTCTTGTCCAGAGCCGAGCGCCCTGTTTGAGTGTGCCCCGTGCTCCCAGCCCCCTCCTCCGTTAGCGTATCTGAGTGTCTTGTGCCCCGCAGTACTTTCCCTTTCGTCTGTCGATTGCTTGAGCTACTGGTCCGTTTTCCTCTAAGTCTTATCCAGACTGTTGGTTAGAGGAATTCTTACACAGAAGCCATGTCCCTGCCCACTCTGGGGCTTCTGCTTCTTCCTTTGCCCCAGTGGAGATGGCTTTGGTTCCTGCCCTTTAGATCCTTGCGAGTGTCCTAGCCGCCAGGCCCTTTGACCTTGTGTGCGCTCTCCTGTCTCCTCCCCCTGCCGTTTCCCCTCTCCCACACCTCCTGGATTTCCGCTGACTGCCTGCTCTTCAGTTCCAGCGCCTTAGCTTCTCTGATTCTCCTGGGCTTTTCCTCCCCTCTTGGGATTGCGTTTCTGAGTCACCTCCCTGGTCAGATTGTTGGCATTCTTATTTGAATATGGAAATTAGAAGTTTTATCGGTACCATGCTTTGACTTTAATTTAAAATGAGTTTTCTCCTCCTCTTAGCTTTTTCTAAAGGCTCCTGTGAACACCGCAGAACTAACAGACCTCCTAATTCAGCAGAACCACATCGGGAGTGTGATCAAGGTAAGCAGAGCTGTTGCACTCATTCTGATTAACTTAGCTCCGTAGCCTGGAAACTTCTGATTTACAGCAAGCAGGCCAGAAGCTGGCATTGGAAAGAAGTGTTAATGGGGACAGGAGGCTGTTCGAAGGCCGTTCCAGGGATCCAGTGCTGTTACATGCAGTGATTGAGTAGTGGCAGCGGATGGGGGGGAGGTGGCTGGATTCAGAAGGTGTTTGGGAGGTGAAATATGACAGGATTAGGTAGTGACTGGGTCTGAGGGGGCGGGGCAGTGGGGTCAGGGATGACTTCCAGGTATGTGGCTCAAGCAGCCAAACGGTGACAAGGAGGAAGACAGGCTGGGAATGGGAATGGGCGTTTGGGTTTGTACATTCTGATTTGCCAGCGATAATGCAAGTGAGCTGCTCAGCAGCTGCTGGGGACTTGGGTGCGTGCAGCAGGTAAGTGGTAACCGAGGGCACAGAAGTGGTTGAGGTTGCCCAGGAAGGGCAGGGACGCAGGTAACACCAATGTCGTCTGGGTGAGATCCATGGCAGAGCCTGCCAAGGGGGCTCCGAGGAGTGGCCCGGAGAGGAAAGGAGAAGGAGGTGCCGGGCACGGCACGGGAAGGGCGCATCTGGAGGAGCAGGGAGCCAGACTCGCGGGAGCCCCGCCTCTGCCACCTGTCATGCGGCGGCTCTCGATGTTCTCTAGACACTTTGTGCTTGCAGTAGCGATGGTCACCTCTGTGCCCGTGGGGCTGCGGTTTGGACAGCGCTCGGTGAGGACAGCTCCCAGGTGCTCTGTGGCACAGTGTGGGAGCTGTCTGCGAGGGGGCTGGCGGACCTCGAGGTGGCTCCCTCGTGACTGGCACGTTGGTGTGGGCCGTCCGTTGGGAGCCCGGCTGGGACTGGGGGTTGGGGGTGCTGGTTCCTCTGCACGGGCCTCTCTGCAAGCTGGTGGGTCCCAGGGGCACACAGCCCAGAAGAACTGGGTGGAGGCATCTTGTGAAACGTGTCCTGTCCACCGCTTGCTTGATCAGCTGACACGAAGTTCCACGCAGGTTCCAGGGGTGGGCGCGTAGACCCCCTTCTTGATGGGAGGAACGTGTAAGTCGCTTGGTCAGAAGAGGTGGGATGGGGGTGTCGTCGTGGCCGTCTGCGGGGAGGGCCGTCTGCCACAAGACCTCCGTCTGTTGCCGGTTTCATCTCTGAGACGAGGGTGGTGTGTGTGCCTACTTGGTGGGCTGGGAGGTGAACGGAGTGAGGCCGCCTGTAAAAGCACTTAGAACTGCGCAGCACGGGGCTCAGGCGGCATGTGTGGCGCTGTCACTGTCCTGTCCCCAGCGCTGCTGTCCAGCTTACCGTGAAAAACCAGACAGACAG
The DNA here is from genome assembly GCA_004027475.1 of Anoura caudifer. Lineage (NCBI taxonomy): Eukaryota > Metazoa > Chordata > Mammalia > Chiroptera > Phyllostomidae > Anoura > Anoura caudifer. The sequence continues at coordinate 370,283 of PVKU01000164.1, forward strand.
CTCCACTTCGGTCTGATGCTCCAGTCTGACTACCTCACCCTCAAAGCCAGACTCTGTTTTTTAAAAATTTACTGGTTTTAGGGGGAGAGAGGAGGGCAGGGAGACACTGATTTGTTGTTCTACTTCTGTAAGCATTCAGTGGTGGATTCTCGTGTGTGACCTGACCGGGGATCGAACCTGCAGCCTTGGTGTACAAAGTCAGAATTCTTGAAAATTGCTTGTATTACCAGTTTCTGCCTCCTGTCCTGCTGAGCACCCTGATCTTTTACCTCCAGTCTGCTCCTACAGTTTTGAGACTGGCAGAGCCACCAGCACCTTGCACCGACGGCAGTGGGCCTTTTTCCCACCTTGAATGGCAGCGGTGCCTGATGGAGTGGCGGCGGTCTGGGCGCAGTAGGAAGGCGCCTGCCCTCGTCAGACATGGCGTGCTCCAGCTGGCCAGCACCCCCGGACGCCACGGGAGCGGCCGTGTCCACCTGTGGGAGAGCTCTGCTCTAATGCGGGACTCAGCCTTTCGTTGGGCCTCCCTGGCTCCCACAGAGGCAGTCGAGGTGTCCTACTTCCTAGAAATAGGACAGAGACTTCCTATTTCTAGGAAAGGGACTGCCTTTTCGGGGTGCCTTTGGGATTGGATTGGGACCCTGCCAGAGGGGTGTCCCTAGGGCTCGGCAGGGAGGACTGCGGAGTGCAAGGGCACAGTGGTTGAGAGGCTCCGGTTCAGGGCGAGGTGTTCTGTGTGGCATTGCTCAGGTTCCTGGGCACTAAGAGGAGGCTCGGGGGAGGGGCGGGGGTGCTGGAGACGGTCCAGTAGGAGAGGGGTGAGCTGTGAGGTGACTGTGACCCCGGCCCCCAGAGAGGTGGCCCTGCGTGGTGCTGGCCTGGTGGCTGAATCCCATCAGGAGCAGTGAGCGGTCCCAGGTGACTCCGATTGCTTGTGAGCCAGGTGCCCACGTGGGGTTTCTTCAGGCTGGGCACTGAGGGCTCCCTTGGTCCGTCGGTGCTGCGCAGGTTGTGCCGCAGTGGTTGGGGGTCCTCCACGCTGCAGGGAGCCTGCCTGCTGTGGATCGTGCAGGACCGAGGCCGGTGGACACGTTAGTCCTTTCTCAGTACTGCTCTCCCCTCCCACGGGGACTACTGGTCTCCCCAGGAGTCACCTCGTTTTCTCCTCTCGCGTTCCCTTGTGTGGAGCTTGAGGCTTCTCTCACAGGTAGAGTAGCTGTAGTTCCCTAGGCCTTGGAGGCCTTCCCTGCGCCACCCCTCTTTCCTGTTCGCACAGGAAGAGACTGGTGGCCTTCCCTATCCAGGTTCCGCGGAAAGTTTTGTTGTAAAGCCTGGCCACCCCTCTCCTGAGGTCCCCGTCAGTGGCAAAGTCCCTGAGGTCCAGGAGCCACGTCCTTCCTTAGCCTCTTCAGACTCTGATCTGACTTCCTGCCCCCACAGAGGCGGTCCGTTCTGTTCTCTGCCCTGACACACCAGGCCCCTGGGCCACTGTGGTGTCTCCACACGGTTGTCCTCACCTGTCAGAGCCAGCCAGCGGTGCTGGGAGGTGTGGCAGAGCTCTGGAGGCGTGGCAGGAGGCCCTGTCCTGCACATCAAGTCGGAGGTCAGCGCTGGTCCTGCTGGTTCTGGTGGGAGAGCAGCAGCCACGCATCACTGCCTTCGTCCACACGTGCTCCCTGGGGACTCGCTCTGTGCCAGGCTGCGTGCTGGGTGTGTGCGAGGGGCATTCACACCTTGACAGGCAAGCAAGCCACATGTGGAGGACCACGTGGGGGGCACAGTGAGGCCTCCAGGGGAGGGGCTGTCGTCCTAGAGCCAGGAGGCCCCGCCGGAGCAGGCGTCCCTCCCAGCTCTCTGCTTCCTTCGCTTGTCCTCTCCTTCCCGGCCCCTTCTCTTCTGCCCTGAGTCAGTGGCACCCAGGCCTTGTTCACTGGCCCCAGGAGTCGGGTTGGGCCCAGGCTCAGCAGGCATGTGGCTTTGGGTGGGACTGTCCTGGGGATCCACAGAGAAACAGGCAAGGGCTGCCTCCTGCTATTCCTTGAGGTTTTAGCTGTTCTGCATTTGTAACATGCTGAGAAACTGGTAAAGAAAATGTCTCAGTGATCTAGTAACTTCAGAGCAGGAAGAGACCATGGAGGATGCAGAAGAGGAGGGGCCCAGGGAGCTGCAGGGCCACGCGGTGGTCAGTCCACGGCGCCTTCTGGGGGTAGCAGCACGGGGGTGGAGGGGGTTTGTGAAATGGCATGGCCGCTGGGCCAGGACCCCCAGGCCGGGCACCACACCTCTTCTCAGTCGGGTGCAGGTCACACCTGTATTTCTCTTTAAACAGCAGACGGACGCCTCAGAAGACAGCGATGACGATGCGGACGAAGATGAGATCTTTGGCTTCATAAGTCTCCTAAGTCTAACCGAAAGGAAGGTTGGTTTCCCCGTCCGCACGGTCATTCCTGCGGCCCAGGCCACGTGCACACGGGCACGAGGCAGGGCCCCTGCATCAGTGGTGGTCGTAGTTACCTGGGGGCGTGCGCATGTGAGGTCTGCTGTGACCCTTCCCATCCAGCGGTGTCCAGCGCCCAGTGATGTCGCTTCCTCCCCACGATGCAGAGCCACCGCCTGGCGGCGGGACTGGTGTTGGCACAGCTGTGTGTGCCGCCTCTGCAGCTGCGCCCCGACTGGGAGGCAGCGCCGTGCCCCAGGGGGAGGGACTGACACACCGACCTGCGTTTTCACTCGTGGCTTTGCACCGCTCGATGATGAGTCCTGAGGGAACGTGGAAGCCGGCTCCTTACCCGCCTCAGATACGGTGCAGGCTGCCTTTGTTGTATGGGAACCTCAGTCCCGCCCGTCAGGTCAGGGGACGGGCTGGAGTCGCTGTCCAGGGCGCCTGCCTCAGCGCCGGTCGTGGGGCGGGAGTGCCGGCGGCCCGGGTACTTCGGGAAATGCTGAGGCATCCCACTGAAGGCCTGAGAGTCGGCTGGCTGTGGCTGACCCCCGCCCTCCCGGGAGGCGAGGAGAGGTCGATCTGACTCCGAGGTTCCTCCTGGGCACGAGGGTCTGGGGTGAACAGCGAGCCTTCTCTCTGCTCTCTAGGGTACCCAGTGTGCTGAGCAAATTAAAGAGCTGATTCTGAGCCGCTGTGACCAGAACTGTGACAAGAGCGTGGTTGACCAGCTGGACAAGCTTTTAAGTGACGCCGCCAAGCCTGTGGGCCTTCTCCTGAGCGAAAGATTCATTAACGTGCCCCCCCAGATCGCTCTGCCCATGCACCAGCAGCTGCAGTAAGAGGCTTCCGATCGCCTTCCGCGGGGCGTCTCCCAGGGGCTCGGGGTGGGGTTCAGGGCGTGTGTGGGTGCAGGGGAGCGCCGCCCTGGCATGAGCCACCGTGTGCTGGGGTGGGTGCGGGCGGCCTGGGCAGGGACGTTCTGCTGACCGGCTCTCGGCACTTTCGTCGTCAGGCTCTTGGGACCATGGTCCCCGTGAGTGTAGAGATGTAACTGGCACGAAGAAAAGGGAGTTCACGCAGACTTGTCAGTCCTGTTCCGCCGGTTTCCCCCTCTTCACGGGCGTGTCTCTGTAACGTGAACGTAACACTGAACGATTACAGCAACAAAAATTGAGTATAATTCCTAAATTCCGCCGGGATGTTTTATGGCTAATGAAACCATGGTCTCGGTACCACGCTGCAGGCTCCTCAGGGTTTGTTGTTCTGTTTCTGATGCAGCTTCAAGTTGGCAGAATATTTTAAATGTAAGACGAGCTAAGAATTGGCACTGCCCGTGCTTTGAAGTAGAGGAGGCTGGCGTGGAAGCCGGGCCCCAGGCCTCGCAGCCCCGTGGCGTTCAGGGGGCGGGGCTCTCGTGCCGTGGGCCCCTCCCTGGGGCTGGAACCAGCCAGGACCGCAGGGTTCGGGCTTTTCCCTGGAGAGTCATCGCTTTTTAGTTGCGTGCGCCCCCCGCCCCTGCCCAACTCGTGCTGCCCTAGTGCTGCTTTGCTTTGCTTCGTCTTTCTTTCCTGGTCCCTCGGAGCTCCTGTTTATTTGGAGTCACGGGGGGGTGATCTGCTTTCCCCTGTTCCTCTGCTAAAGAAAGCTCAAGTGGCTGGCGTTTCTTGTTCAGCCGGACACACAGGGTTACGTGTAGTTTTCAGAAAGGCTTCCCCGCCCCTCACGGACGGTTGTGGAAGTCAGGGTGTCGGTGCTGTGCCTCTCCAGGGTGCGAGACGTGAGTCCCCGACATGCGTGGTCGGGGACAAGTGGTCACGTGCCTGCATGTGCTTCCTTTCCGTGCTTGCTGTTTCAGAAAAGGCTAGATTCCTATGTGTTTGTAACCCGCGCACAAAGCAGCGACGTTGGGTGAATTTGAGTCTCGCCCGTTAGTTGCTGTGTGTGCACAGCTCAGCCGAACCTGAGAGTCGTTGTACGAGCTACTGTAAAGGCGCCGCTGTGACCAGTCAAGTGCAGCGCACGGCCTGAGTGAAACTCACTGCCGAGGAGGGCCTGGTCTGACGCCTGCTCGTGAAGCCTGTGTCTGAGCGGAACCTCCCGCCCGGCCTCCCGGCTGTCCCCTGGGTGCTGGTGTCGATGGGCCGGCTTCCCGGGGCCCAGCAGGCAAACCTGTGTGTGTGTGTGTGTGTGTGTGCCTTGTAGGAAAGAGCTGGCGGAGGCACACAAGACCAACAAGCCGTGTGGGAAGTGTTCCTTCTACCTTCTGATCAGCAAGACATTTGTGGAAGCAGCAAAAAACAATTCCAGGAAGAAACGGAGCAGCTACAAGAAAGATGAGTTAGTGTTTGCAAATGCAGAGGAAGAGTTTTTCTACGAGGTAAGCCTGTCTTGTCCTGTTAAGATGGATGTAATAATTTCTTGGTAACAACAAATCGTGGATTTTTTGCTCTCCCACTTCACATCAGAGTCCTTGGTGTGTGGCCATTCCGTTTTCCTCCCTGTCCCCAGCTGCTAGCAGTGAACACGGTGCCTGGCACGCACCAGGTCCCCGCCCCGCTGTCGGTGGTGTGGGTTGGGGAGGAGCAAGTCCACACACCTGCTGTGACCAGGTGCTGATAATGTGCTGTGAGGGCTGCAGGTCTCAAACCGCCCGGGAGGCGGATGTGAGCCTGGGCTTACAGATGGGGACATGGAGTCTGGGGGAGGAGAGCCATCGTCCGGGACCACACAGCCAGCGAGGCAGAAGCTGGGCTAGACCCCCTCCCCCCATTCTAGCTCCCGTGCCACTCTGTGCCTGTGGTCCCGGTGCCATCCCTTTGGTGGGATTTCTAGCACTGTCTTCCTGTGAAGGCAGCTTGCGCTGTCGTGGACAGCACAGGATCGAACGGGTGATTTCGGAATCACAACCAGCACGTAAGTGGGCAGCGTGCTAAACCACTGGTGGCCTGCTGCTCACCTTAGAGCCGGGGGTTCACGCTGTCCGTGCTCCTCCGGGGGCTGGTTAACCTCCGTGGGTGAGCGCTCCTGAGTTCTGCCCGCACGGCCCCTTTGAGCTGACTTCGTTCTGCGGCTGCTCCTTCCGTTGCCGTTCTCCCTGAATACGCGGCAGACCCGGTGCTCTGTGTCTGAGGCGCTCTGTGGCTCTCTGTGCAGAAGGCGGTCCTGACGTTCAGCTACTCAGTGCAGGAGGAAAGCGACACGCGCCTGGGCGGCCGGTGGGCCTTCGACGACGTTCCGATGACGCCCTTGCGCACGGTGATGCTGATTCCATGTGGCGAGATGAGAGAGATCATGGACCGACTGAGAGAACACCTCTCTGTCTAGCACCCCCCCCCGTGGGCGTGGTGTGCTGGTTTGGGTGAATTACCAGAAAACCCGGTGGGGATTTGCTGACAAACCCAAGACTTTTTTTAGATTTAGGTTCTCTACGAAAAGTAGGGTTCTGTTGCCTGTGTCTGTGACACGTGTACAAAGTAGTTTAAAGAAGTTTTGGTCAAATCATGAATGGTTGATTAAAAACTTCCCCAATAAGAGGAAAAACGTGGAGGAGTAATTTAAGGAACTCAATAAAAACTTCTATTTTTTATTTCAAAATAATATACAGTGTGTGGCTTTTTCAAGTGCCTCCTGTGTGGGGCATGACACCCTGACGTCCTCCTTCCTGCCCATCGTGGGCCAGCTGGCAGGCGGACCTGGGCTGACGGCACGGCACGCCGGGGACGGTCTGGGCATCACTGCACGGCGCACCTTTGGTCAGGAGTCTCCGGGGACTTCTCACATGCGTGCTGCTCCTGTGTCGCGGTGGGTACGGGTGACAGGTGACCCGTGACTTGCTGTAGGATGTCCTTACTCTCGCTGGGAGGCAGGTTGCTGAAGTAGTACTGCGGTGCCAGCTGCATAAACCTGTTTACAACAAAAAACACCGTCTCTGGTGTGCGACACAGGTCTGGGCGCCCCCCGCCGAGAACCTGCCTGGGAAACTGGCATGGCACCGGGACTCCTCAGTGTCTTCATCTGCCTTTGCAGGACAAGCAGTTGCCCTTCTGGGGTGAGTTGGCCTCTCTAGTGAGGCCACACAGCAGAAGCGATGGCCACCACGCTGACCCTGGGCACACTGGTGCCTCCTGTCCCACCCATCAGTGTACGAGGATCGGTCAGGTGCTTGGGAGCACTTTGGGTGGGTAAGAGGGAGGACCTGGCCCCCGTCTCTTCCTAACGCACCAGTCCACACCCCGCCTCCGAAGCCAGAGCTCTGCTGGTTTCTGTGGGTCCTGCCTGGACCGTCACCTGCCCCGGGGCACAGGCACCGCAGCCACACCCATTCACTCAGCAGCCAGAGGGAGCTTGAGAAGGGCTGAAGGACATGCCACCTCTTGAAACGCTCCCGTTGCTTCGTACTGTCCTGGGCGTGAACTCCAAACTCCCGCGGCTGTGAGCCCTGCCGCTCGGGCGCCTGCCTGTCCTCGTCTCGCCCTGTCCCTGCCCTCCCCACCAGCTCCAGTCTCAGTGGCTCCTCTGAGGGGAGATGGCTGTGCTCATCCCTTCCCAAGGCCTGCACCTGCCCACACCTCCGCAGCACCGCCTTCCTCTGCAGGTGCCCCGTGCCTGCGGTCACCTTTCTGTGACGCAGCCTCCCTTTCTGCCGCCCTCTCTTGGGGGCCATTTCTTAGACAGTCACCCAGGGAGACCTGTCTTTCGGCTGCTACCAGTATAAACTGCTTACACCTGAGCATCATAACCAAATTTCTCATTCACTCCTCGATTGCGAAGTCAATAGAGACCCTTAGTTCTCCATAAAACGTACAGTTCAGGAGAGGTTTCGGAGGCGATCCTGATGTAGTTGTTCTCCGAGATGCTGAACTGGTGGAAGAGGACCCACTCCGGCAGCCTCCGGGAGACGGAGTACCCAGACAGGGGGTGCAGCTGGGCCACGTGCCTGTGCGTCAGCATCAGGTAGTTCCCCGCCCCGTCGACGTCCCGGGCGATCTGCAGGCAGTGCGGTCGGGAGACGAGAGCGAGCGTTACACAGAGGTCGCACGTGGCGCTACCTGGTTTGGTAGGACAGTCCCGAGTCCTCGTACGGGATGGCAGGAACTGTGCCACCCACGTTTCCTACGTCCAGTGTCGGAAACCAGACCGACTGGTTTTACCCAGAGCTTTGGGACGGTGACGATGGTGGCTGGCTCGCAGCTCGCGCACATCCAGGGCGCTGCAGGGTTCACGTCGGGTCAGGCGGTAAAGCCGCACCGTGGACCACGCACGCGCCCCGTGCTTCACACTCAGCGTTCCAGCTCATTCTCTGCCCTGCAGAGCCTGTCACGCCAGCACCTGCCCTTTTCCACACAGTTGTGGAAACCCACAGTGCCCCCCTCACCATGGGGGCACGCCCCCCTCTCCTCCTGGGAGCGGGCGGAGCGGCCGGGGACGTCCGTCCTCCGAGAAAGGACTACCGGGACAGCCTGTTGGGCACCGAGTCACCGGCGACTGTGAGCTGGCTCGGGACAGGCGGGGCGAGGGCCTCTGTCTGCCGCAGCCAGAGAGGGTGTTCCCCAGCTGTCCCTCCGTAACGGAAGGGGCCGCGTCCTCTGGCTTAGCCCTTCCCCGCCTGATGGGGAGGCTGTTTACATACTGCCCCTTTGACGGCACAAGGCTTCCTGTTTGGCTTTAAAGTTCCCAGCAGCGAAAAAATCACCCCAAGAGATCCCTGGCACGATGCCCTGGACGCACGAGGTCTGTCAAGACCACGCAAAGGCGGTCCAGCCACCCTCACCTGCATGAAGTAACCGGACAGGAGTGCTTTCTTCAGGTTCAGAGTGTTCTCCCTGGAGCCAAAGGCGGGGTCTGCGTAGGGCAGCTCGATCCGCTTGATGATTTCCAGGAGCTCCGCCCGGATCGCGTCTGCAGTCCTGAGGGCGGCGCAGCTGAGGAAGTGGTCCTGGCACCACTTCTCCACGCAGCCTGGGAGGGGGTTGGACAGGTGCTTTAGAAAGCGGGTGTTGCCGTCTGAAAGGGCCGGGCTGGGCTGGGCCAGGCCGGGAGGGTGCTCGCTCACGCGCTCTCCTCTGTCCTCTCCTGTCCGGAGGAGGAGGAGGTCGCAAGGACGGGACCTCTGGTGGCGGCGAGGGGCCGTCTGGGCGCTGCTGGAGGACCCTGCGCTGGCTGGGGCTCCAGGGGGTTCCTCAACCCCGTGCACTGTGGAAACGGCGTATCCCTACTGTCACCCTTAGTCCGGGCCTGGGTGGGGAGGAGACCGTCTCAGGTCCGCACTCGACCTGCCTGCGTGCAGCAAGGGTGTGTGGGGCCACTTTCAGTCGAACTAGGACCGGAAGAGCTTCCGGTGCAGAGCCCTCCGACCCATGCAGCCATCTCCCGTGTTTGTTCTGCTGTAAGGAAAGGGTTACTCTGGGCTGGTCTGGAAGCTGGGGCTGCCCTAGCTGCAGGTTTTACGTTAGAATTCGGCCCCCTGGGTCAGTGTGAAGTCCCTCCTTCTCGCCCCTGTGAGTACGATCACTTGAGGGGGACTGGGGTTTGCCGGGAACAGGCAGTGCACGTGGCCTTGGCGTGGTGCGCGGACCTGTTGGCCGGTCCCGCCCGCAGGCCCGTTCGGAGCAGCGGGAGCGCGCCCTGGCTGGCACCGCCCTGCGGCTCTCGCAGGTGCCGCCAAGCACCCCAGGCCCTGTCTCCCTCCGCTGCCATCCCCTGCGCCTTGAGAAGCGCGCTGGCTGCTCTGCGCGGCGCTGCTGCCGTTCACATTGCCGGTGCAGTTGTCACCGCACGTACCTTTCACACCACCTCTCGGTGCGGAGGAGGCACTTGCGGAAAACAGGTGAACCCCACCGGCTGCCTTTGGAGACCTCGCCCCCGCCACCCTGCCTAGCCCGCTCTCCCCTGGAGGTGCCCCTCCTGTCCAGCCCAGCCCAGCAGCCACACCCGAGGAATCGGCCGCACCCTGGTCACCGAGAACGTGCACACACGCCCAGAACTGCTGCCTCCCAGCTTCCCCAGACCCCTTCTCCTCCGGACCCGCTGCCCCTCCCCCACCCTGCGCTCCGCCAAGCTGCAGCCGGATTCTCCCCACCCACGGGGTGGGGGTGGTTCGGGTTGCCCTGGCACGCCCCACATGCCCTCCCTCCATGCCCAGCAGTGGATATGCTCATTACGAAAAGCACAAAGCGGCGCTCGGGCTCAGGGGGCACCTGGAGGTGGCCGTTCCTTTGCTTCTCCCCTGACCCCAGAGGGCAAGAGCTGTGCTGTGCAAGTCGCACCCTCGGAAGGGCGAAGGGCAGCCCAGCTGAAGGGTGCGGTTCTAGGTCCAGGCCTGCAGCCCCGCAGCCCGCCAGAGCTCTGGCTGCCGGAGGGCGTTTCTGCCGCTCAGCGGAAACCTGCGGGTGCACTTAGGGCCTCGAGCGCCATTCCACCGAAATGACCAACACGGCTCGAGAGAAAGGGTGTGTGACGTGTAGCCACTCAGCTTATTTTGGGAAGGAAAGGTGGACTTTGAAGGTAATTTATGAGAATCACAAGCATTCACTTACGCTCGCTGGTGGAATTCAGAGTTGTGTCTTGGTAGGCCTTGTAAATGTTGATGAGGGTGAAGTGATCGCCTTCAGGATGTAAAAATGCCTTCCAGCAAGTCAGGGCAGCCTCCTCCGCCCCACGCGGCAGGTGCAGAAAGCAACTGGGAGCTAGAAGGTGCAAAGGTGACAAGGTCAGCAGTGACGGAGGCCGTGATGGAGGCGTCCACGTCAGCAGGGCACCGGGGGCAGGGGGCACAGTGGCCCGTCCGACTGTGGGCGGTCACGTCGCCCTGCGTTACTTAGAGATCGCGAGGGGCTTAGGGGGAGCCGCCATACTTCCCCTCCCTGGTGGTGTTTGCTTCTCTTAGCTCTGCCTGTAACACCAGCTGTGTCACAGCGGGTGTGGGACTGGGTGCTCCGAGGCCAGACGCAGGGGCAGGACGGGAACGCAAGCGCTCATGCAGCGCCGCCTGCGGCCTGTCCTGCCGGGCAGAGCGTACAGTGAACCAGATGGACCGAGAGGAACGAGGGGGCGGGAGATGGACCGGCGCGCCCGTCACCGCCGGGGCAGAGCACGTCTGGCGGCACGTCTTCGGGTTTGTCTTGGTCTGTGCCGACTCGTCCAGCGAGGGCGAACCTGGAGTGCTCCCCCGTGTCCGGTTCGGGAGTTTGTTAGGGACACCAAGGTGTCTGACCGGTGGCCCCCAGCCCACATGTGGCCCAGCAAGGCTGTGAATGTGGCCCCACACAAAGTTGCATGTTTACTTAAAACGGTTTGGTTGTGTTTTGTTTTTTGCTCCTCCGTTTTCCTTAGTGTTTGTGTATTTAATGTGCAGCCTAAGACAACTCTTCTTCTAGCGTGGCCCAGAGACATCAAAAGGTTGGACACCCCAAGAAACCGTTACAGTTTTCTGCCTTTTTCACCTGTTAAACCCCACTTCACACCGATCTCCTTTAACTCTCTGGCGCTGCGGGCGCACCACACACAGCAGCGGCCGGGGAGCGAGTACCTGTGACCATGGCGGCGATGGTGAGCATCTCATCCACGCAGTCAAACTCGCAGGACGCTAAGAGGGACTTGGAGAGCTGGGGGTCGAGAGGGAACTCTGACATGATGATTCCAAACTCAGACAGGTTTCCGTCGTTGTCCAGCGCCGCCAGGTAATCTAAGTCCTCCAGAGCCTGCATCAAACTCTCCGGGGCTGGGAGAGGGAAAAATAATCGGGAAGCCTCATACAACCAGCGGCAGGTGCTGAATTTCCCCTCCCATGATGAACAAAGTATCAGAATCAACAGTTTGCAAGACAAAGAAAGTCAGGTGACGAGGGGCTGACTTCTGAGCGGGGACACTAATGAGGTGAGCCAGGGGCTTGCCCGGCTTAAAAGTTCCAGGGCTGTGGTGCAGGGCGGGGAAGCTGAGTCCCAAAGCTGGCGCTGCAGGTCCGGGAGACCCTGGTGGCCCGAGCTTGCAGGCCCGCAAGGGGGGCTGTACGGAGGGAGGGCCTGGGGGGGTCTACGTGAGCCCCTCTGCTGGTCAGCACAGCGCATGCACGAAATGGCTGTGGCCAGACAGGGCCACCCGAGGAGCACACCCGGGTGCCCGGTGCTCACAGGGCTGGGGCACTGCCATCTCCACCCTCCAGGCAGCAAGAGCTCACGATCTGAGGGGCCCCGAGCAGGAAACGGGAGGGAGCCCCCAGACCCACGCTGCTCCAGCGCTGCCCGGCAGACCCTCAGAGCGGGACTGGAAGAGTCACCTCGGCCCAGGACCAGCTCCGTCATGTTCACAGAGATCAGGATGTCTGATACCCAACACAGTAAAGCACAAGGTGTAGCGTCCAACAAAAAGGTACGAGGCGTGACAGGCAGGACGATAAAATTAACCAACCGAAACCGACCCGGTGCTCACGCGGACGGCGAAGTAGGAGACGAGGACGCTAAAAGGAGCTACTCACCCGGCAGATAAGGAGAGAGGCTGATCTCCTTCGTCTTAGAGAATATGGGTGCTGGTATGGTATTGGTTACGTGTGCTTAATCGCCACTAAAAAAATCCGTTTATCACTCTCTCTCAAGTTTAATTAAGTACATATGTGTGTCCACCTGTCTCCACGTGGCAGGGCAGTAGAGGCCGCGCAGAGGAGAGAATCAGTGTACGTCTGCTGCACTTCTGCCCCAGAAGCTGGGGGGGTTTTGTGAGCCCCCTGGATGGCTGTCACTGTGTCACTTCCAACATGGCCCCGGTGGGAGGTGACCACTGTGAGGCGTCACCTTTTTGCGGCTGGGAGATCGGAGTCCCAGATGGTGAAAGCTGACTTAACTGCTGTCCAAACTTTGACCACTGAACTGTTTGTCAAAACGTCAGGCAAATGGTGTCACTCGATGTTAGATCTGAGCCGCTCACCATCTCAGATTTGGCCAAGCCCCCTGTTCCTGTCAGGACACGACGGAAACCCCCAGGGAAGCCCTGCTGTGGGCTGGGAGGGACTCTGACTCTGCGGTGCGGCTCATCGTGGCTGCAGCTCTGCCGCACAACGGCCAGCAGGAGACCAGCTCCCAGGAACGGCGAGGGCGAGGGCCAGGGCCGACGAGCCGCAGCACCCAGCCCACCGCAAACCCGCGAGAGCCCGACATCCGCCAGGGTGGCCGAAGCACAGCTGTCCTCCCCAGCGACAGGCGGAGAAGCCCCACGCCCTGCCGGGTGACCTCTCGCTCACTGAGACGCAGCGTCGCGCCGAGCCCTGGGTCTGACCCCGGGCCCTGGCACGGGCCCCAGGGACTCTGTGCTCATGTCTTGTCCTCGGGGCTGGAGCCAGGTTGAGACCTTGAGGAGCCACGGTCCCAGGAAGGAGACAGATGGGCCATTTGGGAAGGGAGGTCCGAGCATTTCATCAGCGAGCCGTGAAATGAAGGGGGGCAGCTGACCTGTGCAGAAGGCACAGGTGGTAGCGACGGAAGTCGGCTCCTCCGACCTGACAGCAGGAGAGCTTGGGAGCACATCCGTAGTTATGGACGCTGTTTGGAAACCGACTCCTACAAATCAGCAGAGCTGCTGGCTACAGGGCAAGTTACAGGATCTTTGGCAACTGGCCCCACCAGCATCTGCCTTGACGGCCAACCTGTCGCCAAACCCACTCCTCGCTTCCGTGCCCTGGAGGTGAGCTCGCTGACAGAAATAGTGCCGTGGTTCTGCCCCCGGCCCCCACACCAGGAAAGAGGGTGCCTTTGGGGTTTACGACCATAGAAAGGAGAATCGAGCGGGCGGCACAGACCGGAAAATGACCCGGGGCTTGAGAGAACAGGGTTAGCGGTTGGCTCCAGAAAGGACAGGAAGGAAAGACTTCCTGGGGGTTGTTTCACACATAACCCCCGGCACTTGCCTGACCCCTACGCCAACGTGCTCCGCACAGCACCTGGGCACAAGCAGCCGCATCAGAACCTCTCGGTGACCCCGTGAGGCAGAGGTGGGCACTGCCCGCCGGTACTGCAGAGAAGAGGGCGGTGCCTTGCCAAAGCCACAGGGCCGGCTGGCCTCCTCCCTCAGCTGTAAAGTGAGGTCTTGACCCAGGGCTGGTCACCAGCCATGTCTGTTCTGACCAACCGGGCTGCCACGCAGCCGTCATGGGACGTGTCTTCTGGCTCCAAGTCCAAGGCTCTGCTTTAGCGACGGTGGCCTCTCAGAGGTAACTGGCGCTGCCTCTCAGTGCCAGGGTCGGCCGCTGCTTCTTGCGCTGTGAAAGTGCCCTCCGCAGGACCTCCTGCCACTCGGGGCATGAGCCCTGTGCTCCAGGGCCCAGGCGGGAGTCCTGCAGGCGATGGCAGCCGCAGCATTTACTGTTTGCCAGGCACCTTCCAGGGGGCCTACGAGCATTAACCAGTTTACCTCGACTCTACAAATGGATCACTTTGCTTGTGCACATGTGCAGCTGGAGCATGAAACGGAGACTCTGAGAGGGCTAACAAGCTGGGGGCTGGGGTCGGAGCCCTGACCAGGCTCCAGGGCCCTGGACCACGGGGGCACCTCTGCCCCGTTTGGCAAGGGTGGCCCAGTGCGGCTTTGAGTGGCACCCCCTTTCGCCCTCAAGCGTCCTGGCCAAACAGGAGGTCACATGGTCCCTGGACCCATGGGGAGTCTCAGAGGATCGAGAGCTGGAAGGCTTTCATTCTGCGCCTTTTACATCTCTCCAGGTTTTGTTTCACACTCTGGAAAATTACTTACTCTTTTGCTTTTAAGACCCTCCCACTGGCTCTTGAGTTGCTTTAGCATATTTGTGCCTTTTTCCCACTCCGCCCTGCCATCTGAGTGCAGCAGAAACTCGCGTGGCCTTTTGACAGTGAACAGTAAAACCTGCGTTAACGTGGGACCTGGACCGGGGCTCCTGCCAGTGCGCTGGGGACATCTGCTGACCCCTGGGGGCTGTGTGGCAGATGGCCAGCCTCACAACCCTGCTGCCGATGGAAGGGTCCGCAGCCAGGCCGTGCACGTGGTCCACTTCCCTCCATTCTTCTGTGAAGGCCGAAGGAAGTCCGGTCCTTCACAAAGAACTGCACGCAGTTCTCCAGTGAGCTCACAGACCAGCTGCCAGTGTGCTGGACGGGATCCCAGGGCCCCCGGACTCGCTGGTCCGCAGGCGCCTGCGCTGGCAGCACCGGCAGCCCAGCAACCGCAGCTCTTGCACCCTGTCTTGGCCAGTGCCAACACCAGCCTCGGTGGCCCGACAGTGTTCTGTCTTCACGCTCCTGCCTGTTTTCTTGAAGCCTCTGTCCTGTCCTGCACGCCAAGTCTGGCCGCCGTGTGTTTGGGTTCAGTGTTCGCAGACTGTCCCAAAGCCTGCTGTCTGGCCACTGCCAAAACGAGCTCCGAGTCCAGGCCCAGAGATGGCCCCTGCTGCAGTCTTGTCCAGCTCAGCTCGCGGGTCTCCAAATTCCTGGGTAGGTGTCACTGCCACTCTGGGTGAAAGACCTCCGGGACCCCGACCACAGCGACTGCGTCACTCACGATGGAGGTCAATCCCCAGCACCAGGGAAGCAGAACAATAACTGAGTTTTAAAAAGAGATCTGTATCGTAAAATTCAGTTAACCGCCTGCAGCCTAGTTACGCCAAGCTCATTTCCTCACGGTTCGTGGGCCCTGAAAGGGTCCGGGTTTGCTGGATCTGCGCCCTGCGTTCATCAGCGGAATCCCACGCGGCAGCTGCAGCCGTCCTCGGGGTCTTTCCTTCCACAACAGCGAGCCTGAGTCAGTCCACCGTGAGGTTCTGCCCCGCGCGCAGCGGAGTAGTCGTGGGCGCACTGTCAGGAGACAGGAACGGTGACCTGCCCTTTGTCCCCCGGGGGTCGGCTCTGAGCCTCACGGGGGCGACCGCTGAGGGAACGCGGGAACTCGGCGTCGTGGCTGTGCGCTGTTTGCTTTCCGGAACCTCGGGGCGACGGCCCTGCTTCTCCTCTCCCCGATCGAACGTCCGCGCTACTCCACACCACATGCCTGGGGTGGACCTGCTCACAGAGGAGGGAGCTTCTAGTGGGCTTTCCCCGTGGCACTGGGACTCCGGAGGAAGGCCACCGGCCGACAGGTGTCCCGCCGCGAATCCACCTGTCCTCGCTGTTGGCTCCCACCTGCACTGGCACACTCTGCTCTCTCTCCGGACTGCTAAGGCCCAGGCGCCCTACGCTCCAGGGACCGACCCGGGCAGTTTTCCCGCGCCACAGCACACATTCCCTGGGGTTCAGGTCACTTTAGAAAGCGCGTACCTCAGTAGGGAAAATGCTTCGGCGCAAACCGAGTCCCCAGGCTGGCTTGCACTGCCGAGTGCAGAAGCCAGGTCTCAGCCCCCCACCCCGCCCCGCCGACACGCGGGCCGGGCTACCTGGTCTGTTCATGAGGTCGCAGTGGCCCAGGCCTGCGATGTCGATCCTCTTCATGAACAGCACCATGCTGGTGAGGTTGGCTTCCTGCATTTCTGCCGGCTTCAGCGGCTGCATGTCTTTGGAGGCAAACTCTTCGGAGTATAGACGGAAAAGTTTTCCTAGAAGAGATCAAGGGAAATGGCCTGAGCGTCTGTTTTCTGCGGACAGGGACAGACGTCAGCGGTGTTTGCGCACACGGTGCTGCTACCTGAGGACGATGCGCTGAGAATCTCCTTGCGGATCTCTGCTTGGCTTTGGCTGATGGGCTGCGTGACCCGTGAGCTCGCCCTGATTCGAGGGTTGTACACCTTTAAGTGGAAAGACAACACCTTTAGCATCAGGGGGCCCGCAAGGTGGCCAGCTCACGGGCCCCCACGTGCCTGTGCCTCGGGCGGTTCTCCTCATGAGACGCTCTGCTACAGGGCCATCCCCTTTGTCAGGTGTTTACTACGGCTTCACTGGTCTCGAGATGGAAACTCCAAGGGCTTGAGTGCATGGATTCAAAGGGTGTCCGCTTTTGCTGTAGCATCAGCAACTATGGGACCTCCACCATCTGCTGAAATACTAGCATTGTCACTTCTCCAGGGTGACACTGGTGAGTGACAGGTGCGCAGGTGCCTCGTGGGCAGAAGGACTGTCACCTGGCCATTCTGTGTCTCTTTAAGGTTCCATTCAAATCGGCCATGAGCTCAGTGGCCTCACCTTTGTAACATGCACCTCTCCCACCACGTCGGCTCAATGAAAACTGTGCGCGGCACTCAGTGCTCTTCCGAGGGGCGTCTAAGGGGTGAGTAACGGCCGCGGGTTCTCTGGATGGGGGCGCGTTCAGTAAGGTGCACCCAGACCGTTGCACGGGAACCCCCCCCAACAGCGAGGACTGCTCCGTGCTGGCGGACGAGGGAGCTCAGAGACCCGCCTGCCGGGAGGGGGGAAGCTACACAGCATCCAGTGATGACGGCAGAGGGGCCAGGACTCGGGCAGGCTCTCTTCAGTCCGCCAGCGCCGAGACTTGGTCCCCGTGTCTCGGAGAGTGAGAGCCCCTATTCCATATTCCCCAGTGTTTTTCTTTAGAGGTAGCTATACAAAAACATTACATTCTTTAAGAATCTAGGGTGGAACTTTATCATGTCAGCTATAAAGCCAAAAATCTGCTAAAATTAAAGTCAGTGCAGTGGAAAGTGCTTTCTCGTAAACTCCCCGAGGGAGGGCGCTAGTTCCTTCGATACAGGGGCTGCCGGGGACGCCGAGGGTGCGTCGCCGGCTGTCAAACAGTCTGCTTTGCTAAAGAAAAGCCACCGGTGAGAAGAACCTCCACCTTATGCCGCAGTAGCTGCGCCCTCCCTCAGACTTTTCCTCTGGCATCTCCATCGACTTAACCGGTCCCCGGACTGCGGCTCCGTGCGCAGGCGGACCAGTGCCGGGACTGCCTGCCTCCCGCAGCTCACCCTCGCTTCCGGGTCAAGGAAATGGCAGGGACCCAAGAAACACCCTGGACAACAATCACCAGCGGCCTACTTAACCTGCTCGGTGGTGGTTACCTCCCTCCGCTCCACGCCCACGTCGATCACGAACTCCACGGCGCCGCTCCAGAGCAGAGACTCCCCAGGACTGGCAGTGAGCACCACTCTCCTCTGGCGAGCTTGGCCCCTCGTCTCCGTCTCGTCGTGGGGCTTGAACAACGCGCACTTCTCTTTCGGGTACAGAGGAACCACCACCAGCTCGCCAAGGTCTGGGTTTAGGTTAGATCCTTCCTGACAGACAATTTCATAGGCTTTCTCAATATCCTACAGGGTAAAAAAAAATAACACCGCCCATGAGAATACGGCACATTGCAAACGACTTCACCACTTGCCAAAAAAGTCCAAATGAAGTAACACTGCGGCTGAGAGCTGTGGAGGCAGCAGCAGGCGTGCACCTGCGTGACTGCGTCGCTAAACGTAAGGAGGACACGGAACTGCAGGAGGACGTTTCTTTCAGGACGGTAACTTAGGGACAGTTTCGCTGCTTTTAGTCCAAGACTGTGTTCCTCTGTGAGAGGCACCGCCTCGGCCTGCGTGCATTCACCCTGCTTTTCTGGCCGAATTCGGTGCCTCGTACCCATTCTGAAGGGCAGGTAAATGCCAGCGACTCTCCCATCGGGGTGCCGGAGTCTGGCCCCCTGGGGGCAGAACTACGAATTACAAAGCACTTGACTTGAGCGCCTCCTCTGCACAAACGAGCCGGCTGCAGAACAGGCAGGAAGGAGGCCTGCTCCTGCTCCGAGCTGGTCACGTGGGCCGGGCCTCAGAAATGCGCCTTCGAAGTGTTCCGCTGCCAAACAGACCCGGAATCCGTGGGTTACTGCCCTAAAGCTCAAAAGGGGTTTACATAGTATTTTTCCATTTCTCTGATCACTAGGTTTTTAGAGCCTCATGTGAAAAAAGATGTCACGTAATATAAGTCTTACACCTGTTATTTCCAAAATGTCTACCTTCATAAGGGCCTCGCTAACGAGCAACGTGGAAGGAGCCCTGTTTCATTAGATTCATTAGATTTCACGAAAAATCTCTGTTAAGAAAGACTCCCATGACTGTGAGTCGCCAAGACTGATTCTGCTTTGCAGTACCAAGCTCACCCTTCCCTCTGCACTGTTTGGGGGACGGATCAAATTAACCAAGGGTTTCGCAGGAAGACAGGTCTGCCTAGAAAAACAGCCAGGCGTCACAGGCGTCCGGGGCCTGGGCTGAGCCCTTGGGAAGCTCCGCCTGAGCAGGGCCTCGGGGCCGTTCTGCTGTGGTCAGCACCCGGTGGTTTACGCCAGGCAGATTTCCCCCAAGCAAACAGCATGACTGTTGATCACAATGGATGAAAACTTGTCAATGGAACAATCAGAACAAAACTGTCTCCATTTCTGCAGTCTGATCACGTCATCATTTCATGTGAGGGTTGCTCAGAAATCACAAGGAAGAGAACAGCATTCGGGCGGCGTTTGCCCGCAGCCGGCTGCTGTGCGGCCTTCCTGGACGGGCGCCTGATGCCTGGGACGGCCTTGAGCGCGCTCTGCGGGCGCTCCCTCGCCCTCGGATGACCTGGAGTTGTGAAGGGGACTCGACTCCAGCACCGCCCCCCGCCCCCCCCAGGCAGTTTCCGATCACAAGGAACCTTGAATGTGTGCTGAGCTGACCTGCAGCTCTGGCCTCTGAGACCAGCGTGTGGAGCGCCACCTGGGCCGCTTGTGTTCTACTTGCTCCGGTTGCCGAAACTTTGAGTCGTAGGTGGGCTCTAACGTTGAAGTTGCTCCAAACGGGCACAAAGAAAGAGCAAAAGCGCGCGTCAGAGGAAAAGGCAGAAACGGAAGCAGGTGTTGTGTGCGGGCTCCTCTCAGCTGATACGTGGGGCTTTGAGGTCAGAACCTTCCGTTGAAAAATAGGCACTTTGTGCTTTAAATTGCTTGTTTCTTCATTCAATGTGTACAGTGCATTGACCCCTGTGGGGCTTCCCTACAATTACCTGCAAAACTGAAAAACACAGCAGCGAGCAGGCCAGGAAGCTGCCGGCCCCAGTGCAGGGTCCCCGTGAAAGGCCCGCAGCCAGAGCGCGGTCTGGGGGCGGCTCGGAGCTGCACAGCAGTCTGAATAGGCGTTACCACCAGTCTCAACTTCCGCTCCCTGTTTGACGCGTCTGCCTGTTTCCCAGGTTAGAAGACAGTGAAGGGATAAGGAACGACAGACTGCAAACGTCAGGGCTCGAAGTCCTAACTGAGTGCCAAGACACAGGACAGCAGGTGACCCCACGGGCGGGGGGTGGGGGGGTCACGTCCCAGCAGGGTGCTCGCCGCACCAGCACGTTTGAGACCGCTGCCGCCGTTCAAACGCGTTCCTTAGAAAGCACAGTCACACCTTTCTCCTTTGCGGCTTGCGTTGTTTTCACATGGCATTGAACCGCTCTGTGACAGACTTTAAAGTTTCACACGGAAATCAAGAAGGCTTGCAACAGGACGGGGACAAGTGGCCAACAGCTGTTAACGTGGATTTCAGAGCAAGACGATTGTTTTCAAGAGAGGTCCCGAGACCCCAGGAGAGGCGTGTCGCGATGGCAACCCTGACGTAAGTGGGGAAAAGACAGACAACTCCACCAGGACACCCAACCGCGCTCAGCTTCTTTGGGGGCAGACGCCAAAGAGAAAGCCAGGTAACAGCCAGGGAATGTGGGGCTCAGCGGTGAGGACAAAGCTGGCTTCCACAGAAGGCAGGCTGAAAGCGGGCGGGGGCCCCATAAGCCTCGGGGCCGGGAGCACCTCCCTCAGGGCAGGTCCGCGAGCATCCTCAACCTCAGAGACGAGAACTGCAAAGTCCGCCCGTAGTCTTCACCCGGCTGTCACTTCCGAGATTTGAAGACTGCAAGACTGATGGTTTCCTAACAGGAAATGCCCTTCTGGTCCAACCTTGATGTTCTCTCGCTTCCTAAACCCCCTGATTTTATCACTTCTATTACCAGCCTAGGTAAAAACTCATCTGCTCAAGTTCAGCATTCGACAGTCACCATGCCATTAATTGTAGCTCATACCAAACTTAGAATCCAGCACTCTAAGACCATCCACTACCCCCGACCCACCCCGCCTTCTCTGACTTGAAAGCTGACTATTCATCCATCTTTACTATACTCACCCCCCACACCCCCATCCTCACCAGGCCCCTCCGCCGCCCGCCGAAATCAGCGTTGCCTTCCCCCCACCCCGGCGACCAGCTCTCCGGCATCAGGCCTGTAACCACGCCTCCCTCCCTCAGGCGTCCGCTGCACCGACAGCGGGTCACTGCTTTCACAAATTCTTCTCCTGTCTCCTTAATCACAGTGTGACTTTCCGTAGGGCTCCCTGGAATACCTTGAATCATGCAAGATCGGGGCACGATCACAGAATAAACCCTGGAGCAGGCAGAGGATGTACTGTTTGGGAGACTGGACGGTCTGCACAGGACAGGCTGATTGATGAACATCCTGCAGGTCCGTGTAGCTGACGCTCCAAGCGGCCGTCTTTACGGAGACAGATAAAACCCGCCCACGACATGAGAAAGCTGTCTGGCGCTCCCGGGGCTGGGAGGGGCAGCCGATCTGCGCGTGCACTGTGCGTGTGACAACGAGCGTCTCTGCCGGCGCTGCTGGGAGCAGGCGGCCGCTCAGGAGGAGCCCCGCAGGGTGCTGGGCCCTCGGCCGCCTCTGTCCTGCTGGTGGCCCGGCCGGTGTCGGGCAGCGTCCTTGCAGGTTTCTGCTCGGTCCCTGGAGTCACTCTCTGTCTGGGTCGGGGTCTAAAAACCAGTGCTTCACTTCCGGGGTGAGATGCTGGCAGGGGGAAGACCAGGAAATCGGTCTGTAAGGTGAAGGCCTGACCCTGGAGACGCCGGAGGCCTCTGATGTGGAGCAGCCGCAACAGAAAGCGCGCGTCCCCAGAGGGCGCCTGATGGCGTGAAGGCCCGGAGGCTCGGTTATACGCTCCCAGCTGTTTTCTTGGAAAGACATTTTCAGGAATCCAAGTTCAGAACTTTTTCTCCATCTTTCTTAAGAAAAGGAGACCCGGTGTCAGGGGACTGTCTCCCGGGAGGGCTAGAAACGACCCTTTTGCGCCCAGCCCTCCCCTGACTCTTGTAGGGACACTTGCGGGACCATGTTTGTTCGTTGACTCGGTGCCACGTACGTAGGTCACACTCCTCGCTGCACCAAGTGCTCCCGGTCGTGGCAGAGGTGGCCCAGGGTGTGGCACGCGTCCGCTCGGCCGAGGTGAGTCACGGCAGGCAGGGCCAGCTCCAGCTTGCCCCGGGGCAGCCCGCGACGGGCCTGAGCGGGAGGAAGGGGCCCCCGAGATCTTCGCTGGGTTCTCCGTTCCCAGGGCAGCACGTGCCTGGGAAACGCTGCCTTTGCAGCTCAGGTGTTCTACCCATGCCTCCCCGCCCCCCAAGTACCAGATGGAGGTGGGGCGGAGCCACCGCTTACAGCTCGTTAGCAAACGGAAACCTGTGTGTCAGTCATGAAAAGCGTCCCTGCAAGGCTAAAAGGTTTCCAGTAAGTAACCTCACTGCCGCTAGGTGAGAATGGCACTTACTTACTTGTTCGCAGGCCAGAAAGACTACAATGTCACCCTTCTCATCAGACCGGTGGATTTCAAAGATCAGGCGTAAAACAGACTCCAGAGCCGCCCTCCGAGCCCCACCGAGGTACACGACCTCCACCGGGCGCTCGCTCGCCGCCTCCACGACAGGCACGCCTCCGTAGTAAGAGCTGAGTCCGCTGATCAGGAGCGGCGAGGCGTTGATCACCAGCTTCAGCTCCGGTCTCGCCAGTAAAACGTCTTTAAGCAGCCCAAGTAACACATCGGTCGCAATGCTTCTTTCGTGTACGCCGTCTAAGACGACGGCCCCGTAGCTGCTCAGAAAGGGGTTGGACATCATTTCTCGCTGCAGCATGTCGTCAGTGCAGTACCTACGAGGAAGAAGCGTGAAGTCAGAACTCCTGTGGAAATCCCACCAGAAACCCCTAAGGACGGCAGAAGTGCCCTTCCTCCACCCTTTCCTCTCCATCAGGAGTTCTGCGTCCTTACCGGGGCCAAGGTTCCTTGCAGTTGATCAAATCTACAGACCTTCAAGCCTGCTCAATACACAGAAGCAAGCTTTAAAGTTTGTAAAGAGAGCCCTGAAGACCCCTGAGCCCTGGGCTGCAGCCCTCTGCCCCGATGTTCACAGCAGGTGCTCTGACAGGAGCTGCAGCTGCCCTTTGCCCCGAGCTCCCCAAGCCGAGCCGTGTCACGGGGCACCCTTGGCAGGGAGGCGATTGTCGCCTCCCGTCAGTGGGAGGGTTCTGAGCCACAGTGGACGCTGTCCCAGGAGGGAGACAGGGGCAGTTACTCTGCCTCAGGCTCACAGCTCCGCGAGTCCACGGCGGCTCCATTGGTGACGACGTGGGAAAAGGTGTCACCAAAGGTTCGTGGCACAAGTTCGAAATGTTGCCCAAACAATGACCAATCAAAAGCATCGAAAATATAATCACCTATTCAAGGGCAGCACGCAGGTGGGCCAGTGATGTTAATAAAATTGTCCAGGAGTCTTGGGATTATATTTTTTAAAATTATTATTTATGACTAAGAATAATTTATTATTGTTAGCCATCCAACACCATCAGACACTGCTTACATGTTTACCTGTGTATTCCTTGAAGAAACCAATCCTGTAAGTTTTCTGCCCATTAAGTTGTCCTTGTACATGGCAGGCCCGCCTGCAAGGCTGGCCCAACCGGCATTTGGGAACTGGGATTTGGTGGTGGTGGTGGGGGGGGCGGGGTTCTCCCCACACGCAGGACCGATCAAGGGTGGCTCCTGGTGCTTCCTCTCTGTGCCAACACATGGCCCGCCTGGCCTTCCTTTGGGAGCTCAGGACACAGGACACAGAGGTGCCTGCCTGCGTGACCACCCCCAGTAACCAGCCCCCCGCGCAGGCGGTCTCTCGACAGTGTTCCCGGTGGACCGTACACGTGTGCTCTCCCGACTCACTACTGGGGAACGAGTGTGTCCAGCCTGACTCCACCGGGAGAGGCACCTGGAAGTTTGTGCCCGCTTCCCCGTGGACGGCAGTCGCCCCGTGCATGTCCCCCTCCGCTGGCTGCTCTGCGCCTTCACTGTGGCAGGTCATCAAAGCTGGGCAAGGCCTGGGGGCCCTGGCTGGGCCTCAATCAACCCCTTTCCAGAGAGAAACGGAAGGAAGGACATGAACATGGGCCAAGCTCGGAGCACGTGCTGGGCTCTGTGCCGGGCGGCACTCCTCATTGAGCCTTCAGACTGCATCGTCCAGGCGGGCTTCCCGTCCCACGCAGTGGGGGAGGAGACCACGGTTCAGAAGGGGCAGGTGCCCCCTCCCCACCCTGTGCCGTCGCACCCAGGAGGGTGCGCACCTGCTCCCAGGCTGACAGCTGCGCACCTGCTCCCTCCGTGATGGAGACCGCTTCCTCGGTCCCCACGGCCGGGCGACCAAGTCCAAGCTCCCCCTCTCGGCAATCCAAGAGACCGAGATGTTTGCCGCTGCCTTTCCTTCCGTGCGTGTTCTCCTCCTGTGCCTCACGTTCTCATCCTGTGTCTCACCAACGCTCGGGGGTAGACAGATTGTTCCCTCTCTCCGGCGTGAAGAGATGCGCACCCAGTACCGCAGCATCACACTTCATGCAAGATGCGAAGAGCGGTGTGTCCGAAACCTGGCTTTTCTGCTCCTCTTTAGGTGATGTTAATTAGTGTGCTATAATAAGTTGCTACTGCCTCTTGTCTAAAAACAAATTATTTTAACCTATGGGGCTTCCTTACTGTTCACAATTAAATCTCTATTACCGCCTCAGCAACACTCAGCCGGGCGCCGCCCTCATGGGAAGGAATGTGCCCTGCCAGCCGGGGAGGCTTCATTACAAAGGGAGGCGGTGGTGCCCTGGTTAAAACTGCCGGACTCAGCAGGCACGGCCTGGCCTTCCGAGGGTTACACAACACTGAGGGCACACCAAGGCTCGGTCCCAAAGCCCGCTGTTCAAATTTGCCACATTCCGCAAGTCCGCCCTTCCCTTCATGCTAGTAAGACCACGGGCGCGGTGCCTGAGAAAGTGCTGCTACCGACAACCAGGTTAAAAAAACAGACGCACTGCCCCGGTTTCAGGAAATGCAGTTTAAATTTTAAATTCTGAACATGAGGTTCTGAACGGTAAGGATGTAGAGAAGTTTCACTAATATTTCCTAAAATTACACGTACTGAGTTTGACTGGGAATACACTTTGAGTAATTCTTTTAAAATCTGTCTTCCAGAGGGTTCAGGCCTCACGATGACCCCGTGGGCGGCTGTGAACCGGCCCATCGTGCAGACGGGAAGCCCAGGCACAGAGAGGCCAGGTGACTGAGCGCGCTGCCAGGGAGCAGGTGCGGAGACCCTCGTGTGCAGGCACGCCACCCCCTCCTCAGGGCACAGGGCACCCGGGGGCCTCAGGGACCACTTCCTCTCATCACAGGGGACTTTCCAGTCGACAGTTCTGGCTTCTTTGCTGCGACTCACACCTTGCTCCTAACAAGTCAGGGTACCTGCTGACCCGTGCTGGCGGCAGGGATGTCGGGGGGAGAAAGGACAGTGTCCCAGCAACGAGAGTAAGAGTGAAGTGAGGATGAAAAGGCACTGAGAGCCAGGCAGCCCGGCAACGGCCCCGGCCCCGCACGCCCACCCACCTTCCGGGTGCCCCTGAGCTCGGCCCCACTGCGCCCGACGCCCTTTTCTAAAGCCGGAAAGGAACTCCATGCGCCGGTGAGGACGAAAGGGTCTCGGCACGGACTGCAGTTCTTCCTTCGGCTCAGACCGATGCTTGGGCGGGGGCGGGGGCTCCCCACAGAACCCCCCGGGAACGGGGAGGCCCACCACACGCAGGTGTCTTCGCCCTGCGCCGACAGAGCCACTCGGCCTCTCCACAGCTGTGATCCGCGGGGCTTCCTAGCACGTGATTGTACACACGTGTGGGATCCGTGTCAGTTAAGATAAAAACACCGTGACACTTCATTTTAGAAGTGACTACATCCGGAGTCCTTTCCGAAAGGTTTCCAACGCTCTGCCCTGCTCTGGAACACCGTGCTCCGCCCACAGCGCTGCGACGCCGCCTGCCCTGCGCCGTCCTGCCCACCCGCGCTGTGCCCGTCGTCATGCTGGAGTGGGGCTTCCTCGCGGGGTGCCGAGGCGTGCTGCTGTGCCGCTCAGAGGGCGTGCGGATGCGGACACACTGCTCCCGGCACGCCCGTCTCCTCAGCCCCTGCAGTGGCCGGGCAGTGCTGGGCCGGCCCTGGCCTGGTCATCTTCGGTCGCACGCAGCTGTGACCATGCCCTTGAGGTGCTCTGAGACACCCCCGCTTTCTGTGTGGGCGACGTAAAGCTGCGTGGGAAACACTGGCTCAGGGCAGGGATTCTCGCCCCCCACCCGTTTTCCTTTTAAAGATTTTATTTATTTTAATTTTTTTAGAGAGGAAGGGAAGGAGAAAGAGAGAAACATCAATGAGTGGTTGCCTCTCATATGCCCCCTACTGGGCACCTGGCCTGCAACCCAGGCAGGTGCCCAAGTGGGAATTGAACCAGGACCCTTTGGTTCACAGACCTGCACTCAACCCACTGAGCCACACCAGCCAGGGCTCTTTTCCTTTTCTTGTTTCTTCTGTGTGTTAAGCTTTTGAAGCCCCTTAGGCAAAGGAAACCCCGCAACGAAGCCAGAACAAGGAAGTGCTCAGAGAAGGCGGTCGCGGTCCCCCACACGCGGTGCCTGCCGAGAAGGCTCGTTGGAACTGTGCAACTTGGAAGAGCACGGTGTGAAAACACGGCTCGAAAGCGCCGCGTGAGGCCGATGTCATCGGGGAAGCCTGCCGGGTGTGGGCGGCCTTTGCATGGGCGAGAAGGCGTCAGCCAAGTCCGGGAGCGGCGCAGGCCTGGCCAGCAGAGGGGCTGGCGTGTGTGCTGAGGCCCGTGTGCACTAGGGCGACACATAGCCAACCCGTGTGGGCCCCTCCCGCGTGAGGGGGCCGGGGAAGCACAGGCCCCAAGGTCTTTGGGGGCCAAGCTAAGGAGTGGTAGCTTCTCCTGAGCACCCCAGGGAGTCCCGGAGGAAGTGCAGACAGGGTCCCTGCGGAGGCCCGTCTGGCACAAACGGTGCGTGTCGGGCTGGTGACGGAGACCAGCCATCACCACACGTCACGGGTGCTCCCCATGCAGCACTGGGGACTGTCAGACCCACAACAAGGGCCAGTTGTCCGGCACCGCCGAGGGGACCCCAGACCCACCTCAGGATCGTCTCGCTGGCACAGCAGTTCTCGAAAGGGATCACGTAGCCGACTTCGTGGCCGATGTTCACGTCCATCTCGTCCGCCACGCGCAGGGCCAGCTGGACCGCGGTCTGCGGGTGCACCTGGGTGCACACCACGCCCCCGTGCTGGTAGTGGACGGAGAGGCAGTACTCGGCACACCACTGAGGGACCTGCGACAGGGAGAGGAGACACGGTCAGCTCCTCCAGGGCGGCAGCAGGGCCGGCCGGTCTTCTACGGGGCGCTCCCGGCCGGGCAGCCGCAGCGGGCAGCCTCACGTCTTTGTGAGTGAGCTCGGAGCTCCCCGCGCTTGCGCAGGGTTGTTAATAGTAAGTAAAGGAATTGAAAAGGGGTCGGCGGGGACTTCGAAGCTTGACTGCCAGATGAAAGAAAGGAAGATAAACACAAAAAGCAAAATAAAAATATTTTAACCTCAGCTGTTTCTGAAAAGATGAATCTATTTACAAATTGTTACTTTCTTTCTGGTTACAGGAAAGCTCCCTCAAAGATACAGCTTGTTGTATCAGCTATGAGCAACGTAACATTCAATGGCATTCAGATGAGAAATAGCGGCTCAAAATTGAAGCATTCACACTGAAATCTAAACGCCCTCACTGAAACCACCACATAAGCCTGCTGACCACGCCCCCGGGGTTCAGCATGAACACGCCGGCACCGGTCGCCCCGGTACGACAGGGACGGCCACCAACCCAGCCAGCCGCCCAGGTCAGGGCCGGTGTCAAGGCTGCTCCGAGGCCCTTCACTTTCTGAGATCCCTGATGGACAACGTGTTGCGTTTCCATCGGTTGACTTTCTGGGGTCCGCTCGTGCAGGAACTACTGAGTCCACGCGCAGCTGCACTCCGAACGCACCGTCAGCAGCTTTTGCTTGGTTACGTGTATTTTAAGGTTAATCATTTCAATAGTGGTTTTTAATAGATTTAAAGTATTGAAGGTTTAACATTTAGCTATCTTGATATTTGCTATCTTCTAGGCCCATCATGGAATTCCTAGCCTTTAATCCCCACAGTAATTTGAAAAATAAACGTAATTAGCAGAAATCACAAGCAACTGCAAAAGGAAAACGACCTCCGCAGCCCGCCCGCTCCCCGACTGAGCGTCGGACGCAGTTCCCGCACTTGCAGAAAGGTGTCAGCCTTGGCAGCAGGCTGACACTAACCAGGAACAGGGGCCGGTGCCCACTTGTTCTCTGAAAGGTGGACATTTACGATCCTGTGCTCAGGACACCTGCCACCTAACCAAGGCCGGACACAGGAAACAGCAAGGCGCCCCCGGGCCCCAGGCAGGAGTTCCAGCCCGGCCTGCCACCAGTCTGTCACCTGCAGGTCACGACTGCTGGAAGCTTCGGTTTCCTTCCCTGTAAACGGGGTTGGACCGATGGGCATTGCCCTGCAGTCTGAGCGCCTGGGTCACTTTCTCCCAGGCCTGCTGTGACCCCCTGGGCAGGAGACCCCCGGGGACCACAGGTCCTGCACTGGCTGGGCTGTCCCGGGTGCTGCCCCCCACCCGCTGGACCAGGCGCTGCGGGAGAACAGAGGCCCCTCTGAGTCACCAGATAACCCAGGACTCAGTGCCCGTTTGTTAAGTGAGCGCACCGACTCCTTACACTCTCCTCCAGCAGTTTCTGGTTCTGCGACGCCGTGTGCTCTGCCTTGGATCGCTGCAGTCACCAGACTGCCTGCCTGGGCGTCACCTGAGATCTCCCATCTTCCTCATTCCCTAGCAAGTCACTTTTCATTCCTGTCAAATCCCTACGTTTTAACTTGATCCCCTCTTGTAAATGTCCACTACGGAGGGTCACTAGCCAAGACCTCAAACACCATCCTTGTGAAAAACTGTACTAAAGTCATTTGTTTGAATCTTCGTCTCCCCACTGGACTGGAGGATGCTTGAGCTGCACAGGTGTGACTCCCACCTGTCTCCAGTGCTTCACAGAGGACGTGACACACAGGT
Source organism: Anoura caudifer (assembly GCA_004027475.1). Taxonomy (NCBI): domain Eukaryota; kingdom Metazoa; phylum Chordata; class Mammalia; order Chiroptera; family Phyllostomidae; genus Anoura; species Anoura caudifer. The sequence continues at coordinate 398,940 of PVKU01000164.1, forward strand.
AACAAATGTCTGGGCGGGTGAGGACATCGTGGTAATTGAAAAGAAGGGAGAGACGGGCCCAGGCTCAGGACTTAGCAGGGAGAGAAGCAAGAAACCCAAGCGACCCCGACTGCAAGGGAAGAATGAGCCGCGCTCACCAGCAGACTCATTATGCCTAAGAAGAAACAAATGTGCCAAGATTTCTAACTTCAGATACAAAGGTAATGATGTCATTAATAACAAGAAAGTGGAAAGCAGTAATTGTTAAGGTCATCCTGACCTTGACCAGAGCACATCAAGGTGTAGCTATCCTAGGAGCAACTGAGAAGCTGGCCAGGAGCCGAAGGGAGGGCCGGCGCTCGAGACCAGCAGAGGAGGCCCTGGGGAGGAAGGCACGGGGGCCCCACCCTCACCTCACACAGGAGGAGCCTGGGGAGCCAAAGAGAAACCAGCCCAGCCAGGGTGGACCCAAGCCTGCCGGTGTCTCACCAAGGGTAACTCCCAGCAGGCCGCAGGGCTCCCAACGCTCGTTCTACAAAGGTGGTCACGGAAGCCCCGGGACACTCAGCAGTCGACAGTGTAATTACTGTTTCTGATCCAGTGGCATGCGGCGGGACAGTGCGAGGACCATGGCCCCTATTTGGCGTGGCGAGGACTGTTGCTGAAGTAGACCATCCAGTCTCACTAGCACACTCGCGTGCACTCAGCCTGGCTGTCACTCTGACGTCCGGGGCAGCTGCTTTCAAACTGCGCAGCTCCGCACGGGCGCAGCGATTATGAGCCGCATCCCCAGGCTCCCGACTGCGTTTCTCGTGTCCCTGTCTACTCCCGTAAGCAGATTTTGCAAGATTAGACCATCACGGTGTGTTTATGATGGTGCACCGGTCCCAGAGGCCCGGCCGTGCAGTGCCCAAGGCAGCGCCATAGTCTTCATTTTCCCTGCAGCCTCCTCCCCGAGAGAGCACATGACTTCACGTCCGTCCGAGGCGGAGAAGTTAACTCAGAGTGGGAGCGGCCCTTCTAAACATCAGCTGAGACGACCGGCGGCAGACTGAACCCACACGCATCGTGCGTAATGCAGGGTGTTTGCCCAACTGCCAACGGCCAGGTAAACAGCTGAGCACGAGTCCCAGCTAAGTCTCAGCCAACTGCAGAGGAGGCAGGGGGGTGGCGGGGGGTGGCCACACCCGACACACCGCCAGTCAGGAACAGCTGCGGGAGGACATTCACAGGGCAGGTGCAAGTGCATGAGGAAGAGCCTCCCGGAAGCACCTGGAAGAGCAGCATGGAGTCACCTGCCCTCACCACCTCACCACCGCCGTCTTGGCACCGGCAAACCTCAATCACTGCGCAACCCGAGGACCGCTGCCGTTTGCTGCCCGGGCCACTCAGAGCGCTGGCTGAACACCAGTGTGACTCAGCAAATGCTGGAAGTGGGAGCGTGTCCTTGTCTCCAGGGACAAGACGGGACAGTGTCGCCAGGAGCTGCTGGGCTCTCTGCACTCAAACACAGTCTGTGCTGTTCTGCGCCCCGATTCCGAGTCGCCCTGGGAGCAGCTGCTTCTGCGTCCCCAGGCACCTAACGCTCCTCACCAAGGGAGCGCGTGCCTGTTAGGCTCTCCTTGCCCCTCTGCAGCTCCCCCCGGAGGACCCCCCGCCCCCCAGTATGGCCCCAGCAGGAGTGAAACGCTCTGAGTCGGCACCGTGAGAACAGGAAAGCTTCAGCGCACGCACCTCTCTAGGGGCCAGAGAGAAACGCTGAGTTCTGGGCCGCTTCGGCCGCAGCTTAAACACACTTGGCACCTAGCAAAAGTCGTACGATTTGGTGGGGGAAAAGGAAACTGCTGTTTTACCACATGCAAAAGTAAACCTATTTACAAAGCAATCTGTCTGAGAGTTTTGGCAATAGACACCCCAAAATTCAGGGTTCAGCAGAAGTAGAGCCTGCTTGAGTGTGGTTGGCAGGTTAATAATATGGGTGTAATGATTTATAGTTTTAACTTGAACATTTCACCTACAGTGCCCTACGGTGTGCTCGAGTGTGATATTGTTATGTTACAGAATTACATGCTCATGATTTTGTACTAGAAGCTTTTATAATAAAAGAGGGGCGTTATTTGTGCCTCAGTCCGTATGTATGTATTTGGTCTGGAAACTCTTCCTACTAGAAATCACGGCTCCGAACACGTCATTCTGAACTCACCTGACAACCTTCCCACCTTCCCCCAGTCCCCAGTCCCCACTCTCCATGCCGTTCTCTGGACCGCAGGCTGCGAGGAGTGTCGGGCCTGGGCCCTGGGCCTGCCTACCTGCAGCCGGGTGGGCCAGGAGGGGGCTGCGGGAGCGCACGGCCTGGCTCCAGCCCCCTGGTGGAAAAGTGAGCAGCAGGACCCCGGCCAGCCGCCAGGGCTCGGGGGAGTGCCCTGGGTGACCAGCACCTGGTCGGCGTCAGGGCCCCATCAGCTTCGGTCACCACGGTTCCACGAGCTGCGCGCACTCGGAGAGCAAAGCAGAGCCGCTCCACAGCCAGCTGCAGGCGACGGGCCCAGGGCCCAGAGGGCGGCAGTGGCGGCATGAGGGTCTCAGCGCTGCCACCGTGGGAGAGGACACGCACACGAGGGACACTCCCATCCGCCACCAGGGCGTCCACCTCACCTGGTGCGTTTCTGAGCGAGCCACGGAGACACAGGCTGCTGCTGTTTGCACACCCAGGTCGAGTCCCAAAGGCGCCCCACCCCTCCTGTCAGTCACGAGTCCGTCCAGGACGCCCGACTGCCCCTCCAGACAGCGAGCCTGCGGCCAGTGCCACGTCCTGCTCGCTCGCTCATTTCAGTGCCTGGGTCCTGGAGTTCGAAGCTTGAAAGGGACCTTGCTGCCCCCGTGTGCCCCGCGGCCCCCACTGTGAACCAACAGAGCACAGCGCCGAGCAGCCGGCCCCTCCGAGTTCAGTGTCACACGTCCTGGATGTCACAGAGCCTACAGGGCCCGGCTGTGGGTGGACGCAGGTAGAGCCTGGCAGCAGGAAACGGCGGGCAGGCGGGCGCGGGGCATGGGCTGGAGGCCTTCCCTGCAGCTGCCCACTTCAGGTTAGATCTCGGGTGCACCGCGCCTGTCCACCCCAACCCATCCAGTTCGGGGGAAATTTCAGGACAACAGCTGGCGAGGAGAAGTGAGCAAAGCAGGCAACCCTAAAAACATGCCAGCCTCCTTCAGGCTCTTCCACAAACCTGCCCTGACGCGGCCAGAGGAAAAGGCTCCGTAAGGAGGGAGAGCCGTCCTCTTTGCCCTGGCCGGCACGAAGCAGCCTTCGCTCCGTCCGCCCCACAGAGATGGGGTTTTTAGGATCCCGCAGAGATGCTGCCCCCTTTGGGGGGGTTGGGGGTGAAAACAGGCTTTTCTTTGAAAGGGTCAAACTCTGAGGAGCAAGAAAGCCATCTTGGAAGCTCTCCTTAAAGGAACCAAGTTAAGGCCAGAGTGAAGATGACGATCGGTGTCCCTTCAATCAGGTTAGAGCAGGCCCCCCACCCCCGGTCCGCCCTCCAGTGCGGTGGGGCCTCCCCACCCCAAGACGCCTGTGGCCTGCCCCCTTCGCAGAAGACAGCCCGCCTTGCGGAAACCACCGGGAAGCTGCAGACGGCAGGAGAAGCCGTCGCTGGCGTCTGGGCGGGCGGACGTGGTGCGGGCGTGAGCCCACACAACAGCCAGCCGACTCCTGTGTTACCACCATCTGCTAATCGCCGTGGTGTTGCCCACGGACAGCTTTTGCCCACCCCTGTATGAAATCGGTGCGCTTGGGAATCACAAATTCTGAAAGGAAACCCGAGGAGCATATGTTTAAAAACTGCTGCAGCCGTGTCGGTGAGCGACTCTGAAGCCGCACCACGGATACGCTCAGACTGAGCAAGCTGCCGTGAGAACCGAGGGCCGGGTCTCTCGTGGGGAGAGGAGGGAGCCACAGGCGGGGAGGCCGAGAAAGCCCCGCAGTGCTCAGCGGGTCAGGCGACAGCGCGACCTCATGGCATGAAAGGCGCGCTCGGATGACAGGAACAGAGACAACACGGGGGTATGAGGATGGGGAGGCTGGGGGAGGGGGTAAATGGTCTGGAGAGAACCCAACAGGAAAGAAATGCAGAGAAGGAAATGCGCACAGCGAGGAAGAGAGACAGAGAGACGGACGCCGAGCTACAGAGACGGGTCGGGGGACCGGCGCACGCACATTCGTCTCCTCGCTCCGGCCGCTGAGAGGGCCTGGGGGCGACGGTGACCCGTGGCGATGGGCGTGCTCCGTTCCCAGACCTTGGCCGCGACGTACAACTCTCCACCGACAGGCATCGGGCGCCCTGATCAGAATGGCCGCTCCCAAGACTGGACGCGGGAAGCTGCCGATGAGGCTGTAACGCGTTACTGGGCCAGGAGGCAAAGAAGTGTCCAAAGAATGATGGGACGTCTCCAAAAGACACGGAAGTCATCCCGGAAGGGTTCCCGCTGGCCACACCAGGGCAGTCTGAGCGGCAAAGCAAATGGGCTCCCTATGAAATACGGATTTATGAGCCCACACCGACCTCCCTGAGCGAATACCAGTGAGGAAGAGAAACAGCTCCCAGAACAGTCCCCCGCGTCAAACGGAGGAGCATCAGAACGGGGAACTCACCACTCGGCCGCCACCCGTGCGGTAGCGCCGGAGGTAAGGAGCACTCAAGGACACCAAGCCCAGGAGGGCAAGGCTGACGAGAGACACTTCAGAGCCTCCAAGCATCTCCCCAGGACTTTGAAAGAACGGGGGGACGGGGACCACACAGCAAAGAACAAGGGCATCCCGGCCCTGCCAGTCACCAATGTAACTCCGCCGGTCGTGGGACAAAGCCGTGGGCCTCCTGGTGCGATGGTGCATGGAAGCCACCATGCTGCTGCGCCTGTCCTGCCTGCCACGCGCAGCTGGCCCCTGAGGACACGTCCCGCTGACGCACACCGACCTAACCGTGCTCCCCACAGATGTCAAGGTCACGCAGCACCAGGAGAGACGCAGGTGCTGTTCCGGACAAAAGGTGATTGGAGGGAAATGACAGTCAAAGGCAATGTAACCGTGGACCGGATTCTGGACTAGAAAAATATTATCTTCATTACAAGGGCCATTAGTGGGAAAACCGATGGAATTTGAACGTCTATAAATTAGATAGCAATGAGATGTCGGTGTCACCTTCCTGATGTTGACGATTACACCGTGGCCGTGTACAGTTTTCAGTAAATACTCGATGAAGCATTCACAGGCAAAGGGCATCGTATCCTCAACTTACTTTTAAAAGACTCAGAATAATCATGTGTGTGCACATGTTCGCATGTGCACGTGTGTGCTGGCATGCGTATGGAGAGAATGGTGAAGCGGATGTGATACAACGTTAACACCTGGGATGTCTGGGTGGACTACAGATGGCAAATCTTTGCACCACTTTTCCAACTTTTTTTATCCTCACCTAAGCGGACTTGCTCACTGATTTTAGCGTGGGGAACGAGAAAGAAACACTGAGGTGAGAAAGAAACATCGATCGGCTGCCTCCTGTAAGCACCCAGCTGGGGACTGAACCCGCGGCCCAGGCGGGCGCCCTGATCAGGAACTGAGCCTGCAACCTGCTGGTTTGCGGGACAAGGCTCCAACCAACTGAGCCACACCAGCCAGGGCACTTCTGTAAGTGGGAAATTGCTGCAAAATAAAAATTTCAATGATTTCAAACAGCATTTGTTCCCAGAAACCAGGCAAATATACTCATTCCGTTTTCACCACTGGATGCTCACGACAAGCCAAAGTAGTTCGTGTTCACAGTAGCCCACCGTGCCAAATAACAAATCGTAATCAACCCGCGGTGTTGGCAGCTACAAATAAGATCAAAGAAAACACCACCCGCTGTCCGCTCCTCCTCTCTTCACCTTACGTCTAAAGCAAGGAAGCCTCGGAAGCAGTAAACAGTTTGGGGGCAGCAACGTGCAGTGAGAAGTGTTCTTATGGTTCCAGCTCAGAAGGTCATTCGCGTTAATTAGACGGATGAGCAAACCCCCGGGGCCGCAGCCTCCTGCCCTGCAAAGGGAAGGGTTCCCACCACGTTACCTCCGTGGTCTGTTCTAATTGTCACAGCACCAGGGCTGAGAACCAAACTTCGTAATGACAGCACCGCTCGCTTTGCAACTTAAGAGTAAACTGTGTAGTTCACTAAAATCAAAACCTTCAGTTCAAGTGCAACAACAACCAACCGGACAACAAGCAACCGTGAACTATCTACCCTGGTTCTTTCCTCCGTATAAGGCCCCAAACGGTGAGGCTCTGGGCCTGGGTCGCATCTGGCCACTCGGTTCTCTCCCATAGTCAGAAAGAACTTCCGTGTGCTTTTGAATTTCTGCAGCTCACTGAGCTTTACCAACAAGCATATCCCGACATCCTGTGTGTCAGACACCTGGGCACGTAAACCTGGCAGTTAAATCCTCGAAGCTGTTGTGTGCAAAAAGCATGTATCACATCATTTAAAATATCATGTGCACAATGAGATGATTCAAATGGAGTTTTGCTGCTATCCTACAGAAAGTTCACTGGTACACCACACACAGTTATCATCCACAGAGGTATTAACTGTTGTTCAGCCGGCTTGAATATACACAATTAGGTAACCTAATGTCTATCTTGCTTTGCTTTTTGATTCAGATAATAGGACTAAAACGGACCGCTATGCTGGCACTGGAGTTACTTAGGTAATAAAGCACATGGTCTTCGCGAGGCCACTCACCTGCGAGCTCTTGCCACACCTGGCGCCCCCGGAAACGATCACGACTTGATTTTGAAGCAGATTCTCCATGAAGGAGTACTTCTCTGTCCATATAGGCAGAGCTTCTCTTTCTTTCAGAAGTTTATAATAACGCGATGAGTACGGCAACCCATCGAAAGGGTTCAGCTCCAAGTCCTCACAGGCCAAAAGGCCCTCCGCATCCCCGTCATCGCTGGACTCGAGGGACCCGGGACAGGAGCGCTTCTCAGAGGGAGAGTCCGGGAAGGGCAGCGCCTCCTCCTCCATCGCGTCCATGGGGAGCTCAGGCAGCGGGCATCCCTGCTCCGGCAGCGGCGTGGCCCACGTCCCCGACAGTCGTCTCTGCCCGGGCACCGCGGTCACTGATGCCGGCTCCGCCGGCAAGGCTTGGGTGGCAGCCAAGGTCCCCCAGGTGGCTCGCTGTCAAAGGCCGTCGAGACCACGCTGAAAACAAACACATGGACACGGGAAATCGGGCGGGCACGCAGCACTCACAAGAAGGGACACCGCCACCCGAGACCACAGCCCTGTCTTCCTGCTGCTGGCTGCCCGCTGCCTGTCGCCTCCTGCTTAAAGACCAGGGAAAAGGTCGAGCCTGTCAGCTGCCACGCTGTCCCCGGCAGTGCGGACAGGGATCCCCACGGGCTGCGCTCTCAGCCTGACCCCTGCGGGGCCGGAGTCCTGACCCACGGCGGACAGGAGGCGGCAGGGATGGTGGGATGGGGGCCCCACCGCGCGGTCGCTGATCCCACCACTAAAGAGACGCTGGCCCCCCTCGAGGGGAGAGTCAGGGGTCTGGGGAGGGCTCCCCAGCACTGACCACCAAGCGAGGTCTATTGTTGCCGTTTTTAAATTGAGAAATCCTCGAGTTTAAAGGAGAATGTTCTCTAAGAGCTTCCCCCTGCATTTGCTTGGGCCAGTTCACAGCACCGAGTGAGGGAAGTGAGTCGCCACTCCTTTCCACCCGAGGCCAGCACTAGCTTTCACCACGGTCTTTCATTGGCCTGATGAAGCCAGAAACCGCAGGCATGTTTCAGGGGGTTGCAGGGTTTGGAGCCCAACCTGTCAGGTTCAAGAGGCAGCAGAAGACACATTTAATTTAAGTGGAGAGAAATCACCTGGAAAGGGCAGAGCCCACAGCAGCGCCTCGCCCCCCGTGCCAGGTGAGGGGCCTCCTCCCCCTCCGATAGCCGGCGAGTTTTAGCATCCAGTCTCTGCAGGAAATGAGCCCCGCTCACATGGCCCAGGTGACACTAAAAAGAGAAGAACCGCGGTGAAAAAAACCAACAAATCCTAAATGCAGTTCATGATATTTTGTCACTTAAATTGCTTTTTCAGCATCCCTCTCACCGTAACTAAGGCTTCAGGTTGTTTGCGTTAGCGGCTCAAGGGCCAGCTCCTAAGCACAACATACGGTGCCCCGCTGGCCCAGCCAGGCTCCAGGGGACGGTCAACCCCCCAGGAGACCCGAGCCTCTCAGGGCCCCAGTGAATAAACCAGGCCCCCCCCCACACACACACACAGAAGCCCACTCTGAAGGCAGGGCCAAGGGCAGGGCAGATGTTCACAAATTCACGCAGGGTGGCACGGGAGAGGCACCACACAGCGGACAGACAGGGGCAGCTCTTTCCCAGAGAGAGACGTTTACAAACTTGGAAAATCATGGCTGTAGTCACCGACACGGCATCAGTGAAACATTTAACGTAAAACTTTATCTCCCAAGCATGTTATACTTCAGTTATACTTTAACTGAAACAAGGGACTTATCATTACCGGAACTTTTGACTTTTAGAAGGTTACCTTTTTGCTTGCCTTTGTTTTAATTGGTCCAGGGCTCCCAAAAGCACATTCTATTTGGTTTCTAGTGCCTACTTAAAACCCTTCTTTAACAGATAAGATAAAAACTCAGAATTTATTTTAAAAACTTTTTTCTAGACTTCTAACAAGTTGACATTGTTTCACTTTTAAGTAAACAAATCAAATATCAATTGGCTTTTTAAAAAACTCTCAAATAAAAAATTTGCTTTTAACTCATTGGTTCATACCAAATGCAGCTTGTACAACTGACTAATTTTTTTAAGAATCGTAGATTCTAGGGTGATTTACAATTTTCCGACTTACGTGCGGAAGGACTCCCCACGCTCAGCCAGGCAACAGCACGCCCGCCCCTCATGTAAGTTCCCAAACCAAGCGTTTTATCAGAACTTCCAGCGCCGGGGCCACACTCAGTGCCTCCCAACGTCACTTTGATGAGTTGTCTTTACTGAACAACATTCTAAAAACTAACATCTGAGTAAAAATGGGGTTAAGAAAGTGGCTCAAGCATTCATTGGGCCTATTCACAGTCTAGTTACATAGCGGAGCCCGTGGGCGAGGGCAAGTGACAGCTGCGGCCCGCGTCCCCTCTGCCCCGGCCACCCTCCTGCCCGCGCACACAGCCCCTCTGGCCGTTCTCTGTCCCCCGACCAGCAGCCCGGGACCCAGGGGTGGCCCGACACACCGAGGATGCCCAGTGAGGGTCCGCTGTGCGCCCGGGTCGTTGGCAGCCCCTCTGCCTTCGAGAAGGTCTTTACGCTGCGCAGCCTGTGTTCGTTCCTGCCACATCGTCACGTTTCATTCACGTTGACTCTCACCTCCTGGATGTTGGAAACCATGGCAGGTTTCACTCTTGCTGGTTATCAATAAGGCAACAGTATATTGCTCCTGGCTTTCCCGTGGTGGCTGGCGGGAAATTCACTAAGTCATCCCTGACCAAAGGCTCATCCTCCGTCTGTCATTTCCCACTAACACCGTCAGGTGCACACTGAACTCCCACTATGAGATAAAGGAATGCAGAAGAAGCTAAATCACGGACTTGGCTGCTAAAATGTTTAAGCAGAGGCAGAAGCCCCATACAGAGAAAACTCCACAAGAAAGGGTGTGTGGCTAAGTGTCCTTGCAGGAGAGGAGGGTCGTTAGTGGGCAGCAGCCCAGCCCTGGCAGACCTTCCGGAAAGGGTGGCGGGATTACGCTACGCACGAGTAACAGGCCCGAGAGACGGGCAGCCCCTGAGTCTGACAGTCTGAGTGCGGACCATGACAGGTCTGGAGGACAAAAAAAAAACCAAAAAACCAGCAAAAAAAATCTGATGCCTTTCAGCATTTGACTGAACTCCTTATGAGTTTTGGAAAGTAACCAAGAAAGAGAAAGAAAGTACCCTCACTCTGGTAAAACAGAGAATAAAAACTCAACAACAAAAATAAAAACCTCCTCCAACTTGTGATAGTAAAGCTAGGAAGCGGAAAAAACGCATTCATTTTTTTTTTCAAAAATCATCCTATTTGCATCAAACAATGTTAACTTCCTCCTAGAGTTATTTTTACTTTGAATTCTGAGATGGCCAAGAAATTTAAATAAGAAGAAAGACTACATCTGTCTCTCCATTGCTACCTTGTTATTATTCCCTGGCACAGCGCTTTGGTTTGCTACTTTTAGTTCACCATCAGCAAAATAAAACAATATGTTACTATTTTATCCAGTGATGCGCTTAGGAACTGAACAACAACCACCAAGTCTCTAGACTGTCGCTTTTCCCTTGGCCACCGACAGTATCTGGAAGGTGGCAGAGGAAAACAAAACACAATGGTGGAAAGCCCCCCCAAAAGGAACAACCTTCACCAGGCATCTCAGGCCCTAGGCCTTCAGCGATTTTCTGACCGACCTGCTGACCTGCCCGTGTTTCCTCCAATAGCAAAGGATAGCCCCTTATCTGAAGCAATTTCTCCAAAGCCCCTCTCCTGCATTCAGCAAATTCATGGAGCAGGCGCTGCAGGGGGAAAGACGAACAGAACGTGGTCCCTGCTGCAGACTTCCCGGCCCCCACTTCCCTCTCCCAGCAGTCACCTCGGCCCCTAGTACACTGTCCCCTGAAGTGACACGCTGCTGTTCAAAGTTGCTGGGGTCCCCTATCACCTCAACTACTCCCATGCAGTATCAACTTCACAGCTACTGAGAAATCACCCTTCCACACCACCGTGAGGCACTTGGCGAACCAAGAGCTCCATTTCCCCAATCTTCGAATCTGCCACTATCAAGTTTTCGAACCCTTGCTACTGTAGCTCAGAGATCTGCAATATGTGTGTGTAACATTCTCCTTTGCCTTCTTTTTTAAAATGGGTATTTGCCTAATCCTTTACTGTTTGGGGAAATGTAACCCAACCTCTTTTTTTAATGTTAACAAAGGCCAACCTTTTATCACTGACTTGTCACTTTTGATTATATCACTCATGAGCACCACCGTTCGTTTCTCGGATGAAAAGACCAGCCCATGATTTTGCTAATGATTTGAAAACGTGCATCACGGAAGTACTTTTGATCGCAAAACATTCCATGTAAAAAAATGCATCATCCCGTTTTCTGCATTTCCAGAACAGCTGGGTAAGGTACTGCGAAGCGTTCACCTTCCAACCTGAATTTATTACTTTCATATTTTAGCTGATGAGTTATGGGTTCTGTTCTCTGTCACACTGCTTGTCGATACCCACACATAAAGCTTCTTGCTTGGACAATTAATCCGGAAAAGTCCCCAGACAGTCTAAGAGGGCAAAGCCTAACTTAGTGGAGCATAATAAATGTCGATTTCCGTCACAGAATACACGCTGCTCTGGCTCAGTTAACCTCTGAACGATTCTACTCCTGAGAGGAAGGTAATTCTCCTCCGTGCCCTTGTCATCTGCGGAGTGGAAATCTCTCCACTGGCAAAGGACGAGCTATCACTTACATGACCCAGAGTGGGCTCTTCTTCCCATTTCCCGCAGGGACAGTCGAGAGCACCGCAGGAACTGACCAAGGGCCATAATTTCCAGGCGACCCGCGAGTCAATCAAGCGTCCCCCACCCCCAAGCACTTTCTCTCATTGATTTCTTCTCCTTGCGGTTCGTTTTTCCTTCACCTGGGACACCCGCCTGTTTGTATTTCTTTACAATCTCACGGCTTCCTCCAGACGCAATTTGCACCCGTGTTTTACAAACCAGTACAGACTCTGGTGTGGGATAATGCTACATTTAACAGCCCTGCGGAGTTCGGGTACAAACCCTGTGGGCTGCTTCAGCAACTCCCCCGAACACTGGGAGGATTGAAACAAAACATACAAAAAAACTAACCTAACTAGATAGAAAGCTCCGAGCCGGGCCCACTGCCTGAAACGTGACACTTGGGATGACAGTGCCCCGCGGGGCCAGGGCTTTCTTCCAGGCTCCGGGGTCCACGGGACAAGTCTGACCCACTGCGGGCGGCAGGGGAGGCTCTGATGGCTCGGGGCTTCCCCTCCCGGGGCCACGAGGGTCCCTCCCCAGGGCTGGGCCGCCGCCCAGCTGCCGAGGGATCCCCCTGCCGGCGGGGCGGGTGTGCCAGCCTCGCTCCTCCCGCCGGGACACGGGATCCGGGGCAGCGCGTCTCGGAGTCTGGGCCGAGTGGTCTGGGGTCCCGGGCGGGCAGAGGCCCCGAGGCGGCGGGGGTGGGGGGTGCTAAGCCCCATGGCCGCAACAGGTGCGCCGGGGCCTGACTTTTACCTGCAGTGGCGGTTCCGAGTCCGGGGCCGGAGGCCCAGGCCCCGCCGCCCTTCCCCGCCGGGCAGGCCGAGCTCGCAGACGCACTGCCCGACGGACGCCTGGGTACAGCGACTGGGGGCCCGCAGGTGCCCGCGCCCAAGGCCGGGACGCACGCCGCGCCGGGGACAGGGGGGCCGCCAGGGAGGGCGCGACCCCCAGACCAGAACTCAGGGGCAGGCTTCAGCCGGCGACCGGACCGCCACCCAGGCTCCGCGCCCCCGGCGACGTGCGGGCCCTCGCGCCGGCCAGCGTTGCTCGCGGCTTTTGGTCCTTCCCTCTCGCCGTCCTCCGGGCCCCGCCCCCTGGTTGTCAGGACAACCCGAGCAACGCCTGCAGAGGAGCGAGGGCGTTGAAGGGGCGGTGCTGGTGGCGGCCGGTGGGGTCCGGGAGCTTCGGACATGGAGCCCCAGAGTAAGGGGGCCAGGCGGGGAGGCAAGGGCTCAGGGGGCTCCCCGGGAACGAGGAGGGGGGCGCCCCGCAGGCTTTTAACGCTTTCGACCTGAAAATACGGTTCCTCCCTCGCGCTTTTCTCTTTTGGAGAGAAATGGGGCTACACCCTGCCACGGGTGTCCGCTGGGAGCAGGGTAATGTGGCCAGGGACTGCGGCGCCCCCGGGGCGTTCCTCCTGGAATGACCCCCAGCAAGTCCACTTACTGTTACTGTTACTGTCATTCTCATTATTCTGGTTGGTTGGGTTCATTCATCGTAAATAATCAGCCTGCTTCTACAACGTCAGCAGTTGGACCTGTACCGAGGCTGGGTCTTGCCTTCATTAGAGACCCCGTCCTCTCCCCTCAGACTCTTTGACTTAAAGGAGAAAAAAGAAAGACTAGAAAAGAGCTTTGCCCACGCATATTTGATTAATTGCTAAAGGTTCTACAAGGTAGGACACGCAGAAAAATATTTTTCCTGTTAGTGTTTCACACATTCTTTGGCAAAAGCTGTGCATTCTGCAATGATCAGATCTAACAGGAGCTCTTAACTTTTTTTCAAACTTCTCTAGCGCCCTAGCACTTGGCCCTTCTCTCCCGAGTTAGTTTTGTGCCTGAAATGAGACCAGTGTTTTCTATCAGGATTTGAAAGATCTTAAACGTTTGTAGAAGGATGCAGTTGGATTCTCAAAACCATCTTCGTCTGCACAATTTCAGAAATGAAAGTACTTAGACCAAATCCATTCTCTAGGAGAAATGCTGGCATTTTTTTTCTAGGCCATTAGTTTTCAACAAGATTTTAAAACTTTCTTTTAAACTCAGTTGCTGAGGAGAGAGCTTACAAGTTGCGCGTTATAGTTGCTTGAGTTGATTTGATGGTATCCTGCCATTGCTTTTATAAATCCCTGGATTCTACATTTTGTGGACCCTACAAAAGAAAATCAACATGCCACAATACTAAAGTGGTTGTCTCGTGGCAGACTGATGCCAAACTGTGTATGGTCTCTCTTTAGAGAAGTGAATGGAAGTGAAGTACGTATTTCAAAGAGAGTAACTGCCTTTCTCCAGGTTTGTGTTACTGTTTAGATGTATAAACTATAAATTTCAGATTCTTCAGCATTTGCTCATTCATAGTGTCTAATATGGCGCAGACACTGTTCTAGGGGCTGGGGACAATAAAAGTGGCAGGGTTGTTTGGGGCCATCCCTGGGAGACTGCACAGATGCTGCCCCTAGAACTACTGATGCCCCCCTAGGACCCAAAGGTAGGGGAGAAAAGGTGGCCAGAAGGCTTCCGGCAGGAAATAATATTGGGCAGAATGGTCCAGCAAAGAACGAGCAGAAGGAATTCCAGGCAGAGATCCTGAGGCCTGGAAGGGCAGTGTGGGTGTGAGGCTCAGAACAGGCAGATGAGTAAAGCCGTGGCTGAGATGCCTGGGGGTGGGGGTAGGGGAAGAGAGAAAAGAGCTGAAGCAGCCAACAGGAGCCAGATCGTGAAAGCTCTGAAACTAGGTCGGAAACTGACCGTGCAGATGAATTACGTCTTATTTCCTTGGAGTCGGCAATGGAAAACATTCGTTAAGGAATCCATGCTTGGCAAACAACTAAATTTATTCCTTTCTATATACTCTTGAGTGCTCTTATCGATTCGATTTTAAATAATTCAAACAATCACCATTTACCTTAGGGAATTCTTTCACAGTCTAATAAACACCGTTTTGGATAAATATTTACTAAATCATTTGCTGTTATTAGTTAAAAGGACAAGATTAATAAATGACTTTTAAGGTCTCTTTTAACTTCAAAATTTATTTCCAGTCAGATTTTACCCAGGACTCATCATTTCATTGTCTCAGAGGTATTGGTGATCCCTATGGATATGATATTACCTATGGATATGATATGGATATGATGTTACAATTCTGTATAGCTACAATTATACTGTTATCAATATCACATTAAGAATATATCATTCTATCAATATTATCTAACATTTTAAACCTGATGTTTACATGCTACCTTTTTTTACTGATGGGTTTTAAATAGCACTTTACAAGTGTGGTTGAATGTGGAGCCAGTAAATTGATTAAAAGGAAGGATTTTTTTTATTGCTTTTAAGAATTCAACATACATCCAAGGAACTACTAGAAATTACCCCCAAGTCAGTCTTTTCCATTCTGTTTCCACACACTTAGTTTTCTATTACTTTTAGGAATGACCTTTATTAACTGAGTCGTTAAAGTCCAATGAACATAAACTCTCACACCTCACAGCGGGATCCCACCCTGGAAACTGGCAGGGGGCCGCATGGGCCACTGCCTTGTACTGAGTAACCAGTCAGCGATCCAAGAAGGGAGTCCTCGGGGAGAGGGCGGCCTGCAGGGCCCCGGGCTGTTCCGAGGGGCCGGGCTCTTGGCTTACACATTCACATCCTTAATTACTTTCTTCCTCAACTAACTGCGCTGTTGGAAAGATAACCCATGCATGAAATAGCAATGGCGAATGTACATCAAATTCCCTTTTTAAAAGAAAATATTTAAGTTCTCTCTTTTCTCAGTGACAAATCCAAGGGGCAGCTTTGGGAGTCTTTAGCCCTCCCTCTCATGATCTTTAGCCAACCAAATCTGCTAAGCAAATACATTCTGGGCCAAAAAAAAAAAAAGTGTATATTTATCTAACACAGCATCAAGATAAGAACCCTGCTGTGACTTACAACCACGTTGCAGCCTGCCCCCGAAACTCGCCCTATACAAAAAATCGGGGCCTCGTTTCCAGCAGTTTCCTGATACACACCTGCCCTAGCAGAGGAGTACAGAGTGGAGAGCTAAGTTACCCCCAAGGCGAAGGGACCAAGGCGGGCACTCAAAGGGGTCAGGACTTGTCTCTCCACACCAGTCTTTCACTGGCTTTCCCCTGCTTTGAACTGGACTTTGCTCTGTTCCCAATCCCTGCAGCCAATCCCTGCAGCCGGAACTCTCCTTTCACTCACCACCTGTCCCAGCAGCCCCACCCACCGGCGGGCCTGTTTGCTCCACCTTCAACACACACCCTGACGCTTTTCCTCACTCCCTACTGTAATCTTGGCCCCACCAGCTGCCTTCCCAGGCTTTGTGGATTTCTGTTTTTCTCTCCCACCCACATGGGTCCTGCATCAGGAAGCTGCGGAGAGCATCACCTTGTTGGAATGCACATCACATCAGGTTTCTCCCCTGCCCAAACGCTCCAGGTTCTTAGGATCTAGCTGCTTCTTCGTACTCAACCCATATCTGGTCTTGGCTACATTATGCTTAAGGCATTTTGGTCTTGTAGTTCCTTCAACACATCAAGCTCCTTTCAGGACCCTGAGAGATTGTCCCTCTGCCTGGGGCACTCTCCCCCCTGCCCTGGCAGGTCCGACTCAGCGCCCTCTGGTCTTGGCTTACGCGTCACCTCCTCCCTGAGTCCTTCCCTGCCTCCCTAAAGGAGGTAGTGCCCCTTCCTGTCTCTGCTCTTGTCTCTTCCTAGCCCTGATCACAGCTTGTAATTCTTTGGTGAAGTAAAACAAATCTGTTTCATCCCTCGTGCCCGGCACGGAGTGAGCTCCGGTCAGGCATTCGCGGAGTGGATGCGTCGCTGGTAACAGCTGGCTGTATTCCCTTGCGTTATTTTCTTAAGAGTCTTGTGGTGTGCTTTAAGAAGAAAGCCATTTTACTCCATGGCGGAAGGGGCTGTGCACCAGTGAAGTGTGAAGTGCTCTTGTGGAGTAGGCTTCAGGTCAAGTTCATTGAAACTGGGTGCTTATCAATGTCCGGTGGATGGCCAATATGGCGTTCCTTTTTCTTTACTAGACTAAATGAAGTGTTTGAAGAACCTCATTCTATCCAGGAAAATAAAGGAAATAGGCAAGTAATCTTATTTTGGGGACCAACGTGCTGCCCGACCATAGACCCGACAAAATAGGCACTACTGCGGGGCGCTGGTGCGTCGATGCCTGAGAGACGAACAAGAATTTGAGTAATGAATTACTCAAACCCAGGATGTTTTTAAAAGTCTGTGTAGCAGTTTTTTTAAGTAGTCTGAGCCCCTAAAGAATATCAATTAGGTTGTAATTGAAATATTATCATTAAGAAATAGACGCTTATATGAATCAAGTTTAAAAACTAAAACTAAGAACAAACAATTCCACAGCGACACCTTTTAAAGAAAAAGCTGTAGTTTAAAATCCCCAACAAAATACTGAAATTGATCGCAATCCTGACCTCCAGGTGCTCAGCCAGGTACAGGAAGGGGCGAAATGGCTTGATGGTGGTGGCCGCTGTGTCTCACCGGAGCTCAGGTTCACCCCAGCATCACCCCCGACCACATCTCCTCCCGACGCCTTGGGATCGCCCGCTGCTGACAGGGGAGAGGAGGCACAGCCCTGGCAGGCCTGCTCTGGAAGGCCTGCCCAGTCTCGCCCAGGCCCTGGCCCAACTAGCCAATCAGATCACAGGAGGGGTGTGCATTCCAGTATCACCCAGGAATAGCCCGAATGACTCACCCAGTACAGAAGGTGGTGCAGATCGTTACAAGTAAACAACCCACACCAGTGTTCTGTGCACGTGTGTGCCCACAGGT
Source organism: Anoura caudifer (assembly GCA_004027475.1). Lineage (NCBI taxonomy): Eukaryota > Metazoa > Chordata > Mammalia > Chiroptera > Phyllostomidae > Anoura > Anoura caudifer. Next base: position 416,321 of record PVKU01000164.1, read on the forward strand.
CTGGGAGGCAGGCCAGACACCCCGGGAGGGGCTTACCACCCTCAGGACCCTCCTGCCTGCACGCTGGGGGCAGGCCTTTCTCAGACTCCAGGTGCCAGTTCCTGTGGCTGTGCCCTGGCCCCTTCCAGAGGCTCAGGAACCTCCCTGGCCTTGTCTTCCCGGGAGGGTCCTCTCATTCTCCCACCCCCCTGCTTCCTTGTCTCTGCCTTGAACGGGCTCACCGCCCCACCCCCTGCACCTGTCAGCCCTACAAGACGTCTGCAGCGCATGGCCTTCCCTTGGAAACTTTGCTCTCCATTTACCGCCCTGGTGGCCTTCTTTCCTCCCTGCTGACTGGCTTCCTCTCTACTCTGCCCACATTTCGGAATAAGGTTACCGGTAGCTCCCAACTACATGTCATCAGTTTCAACTACCCAAGAAGACATTGAATTCACTTCCTTAATTCTAAAATCTAAGAGGAGGGTTCTTACCAAGCTAGCTGTGCCAGAGGCCACCCCGTGGTGGAAGGATGGAGGGCAGGAGTGTCCACGACTCTTAGAGGCTGCGCGTCGGGGGCACCGTCTAGCCAACAAGGCAGGTGCACGGAGCCACAGCAGGTCTGTGCCGTGCACGTGGCTCTTCACTTCCCGCCTGGTCTGTTAGGGGGAGGCCCCTTTTTCCCTGGCCCGTCCCCCCATCGTGGACGCAGCAGGAGCTGGGATGGACTTGATCGAGTTAGTTCTAAGATCTACTCAGGGAACTGGGGACCTTGTGACTTGTGATCTTGTGACTCAACTGCTTTATCTTGCAAGGTGACAGAGATGAGAATTGCTAAAAACCGGAGAGGTGTTGCAGCCAGGTCTCGCTGACCAGTAGAAAAGTAGCTCGTATTCTTTCATCGAGAGCGTCACAGACCTAAAGGTGCTCAATATCCACCCCCGAGGTTGTACGTTAGGGACTTGGTTTCCCGTTTCTCAGAGCGAAGTGATCGCAGCAGGAAACCCACGTACCTGCATGCGTCTGCTTCCTTGTCCTCTGAGCTTTGCGGCGTCTCTTGTACAGATTAGTAGGAACAGTTTAGCTGGACACGAAAAGATCTGAGGGGCGTGAGGCAGCCCCGGAGTTCTCACTTTGGGGTCCGTAAGAGGAGCAGGACTTGCAGTTCGATTTCCCGTAGAACAAGGCCCGGCCGCACCGGGGTCAGAGAGGTGGCCGCCTGGTCTCTGGAGGAGAAATGGTGACGCCCCCCCCCCCCCCCGCACTCTGAGCGGTCGCTGTTGATACAGTGGGCAGGAGGCCACCACCGTCCCCTTCCCCGTCGGGACCAAGCACAACACAGTTCAAGACAAAACTCTCCAGTTTATTGAGTTTATTGCAAGTGTGAGGCTGAGGATGGCTTAGCTCGGTGACCGATTCCGGTGACGTTCAGACTGCGAACACTTGGAGTATTTCTGCTTCCCGGAAGGTGCGGCATCGTCTGTTCTGATGGGCTAAGCAACGGGAAGGCCTGCGCCTGCCCTCGGAGGCTCGGGGACTTGGAATGACAGCGTGTGTTAGGGTCAGAGCTCCCCCCTGTGAACTTGAGGTGGGCTGTTCGGATCTTTTAAAGCGGCAGCAACTTGTATCCAAGACTGGCGGTGGCCCGTTTCTGCACAATATCTATGGGATCGTGCAAGTCGTCCTTACGCTCCATATATGCGGCATATATACATGTACACACACATATAGACACATGTGTCTGTACTTCTTATTCTGAAAACTTCAGAGCTACAGAGCAGCCCAAAGAGTCAGGCAGTGAACACTTACCTACTACCCCTCACAGTGTGCCACGCTCTATTCGCCCCACTCTTGTTTGCACGCGCTCTCTTCCTCCCTCGCTCCGCCCCCTGCTTAGGCACACGCCCACACAGTCTTGCTGAGCCATCACGTGAAAGTGGTTGCGCATCACAGCACTTCAGTCCAGAACACGTCAGCACGTTTCTGCTAAGAGCTGGGACACGATCCCGTGTGACCACGGCACCATGAACACACCCCCTGAACTGAACACACCAGTATGATGTCACCTGTGGTCCCCCCTCACGCTTCCAGGCGGGATGAGTAATGGCCTTTGTGGCTGGTTTTGTCCCTTTTAGATAATCGGGACCGAGTTCAGGACTGTGCACCGCACTTAATCGTCATGTTTCTTTAGTCCCTTACAACTACGGCAGTGTCCCATGTACATATATGTTCTTCCATGACACTGACGGTTTTGAAGCAGCCAAGCCAGCTGTCTAATAGAGTCAGGTTGGATTTGTCTCATTGTTTTTCGTGATATATATATATATATATATATATATAAAAGATTTCATTTATTTTATTTTTTAGAGATGGGAAGGGAGAAAGGGAAACATCAATGTGTGGTTGACTCTTGCACGCCCCCTATGGGGACCTGGCCTGCAACCCTGGCATGTGCCGGAGGCTGGGATTCGAACCAGCAACCCTTTGATCTGCAGGTGCTCAACCACTGAGCCACCCCAGCTGGGGCGTTCCTTGTGATATTTTAAGTCAGGTACTTTTACCAGGGATGCTGTGTTACACCGATGAGATCGTGTCCCTTCCTATTCAGGGGCACAGGCTGTCAGTTCTGCATAATATTTTGATAGAATGCCATGGCCACCACTGAAACAGGAGAGACTAATTTTCTGGAAGAAATGCAATTAAGAGTCGGGGAATCTGTGAGGAAGAAGAAAGCGAGCCCGTCCAGGCTGCCAGGCGGGCACTGTTGGAGCTGGCCACTTCCGGTTGAGTCACAGCTCCGTGCTTCCCACTGCTGCTGGTGCGGGGGGCTGGTGGCAGGCGGCGTGGATGTGGGAACATGCCCATCTTCTCTCAGAAGCCCCCTCCTGGCAGAGGGGGACCTGACCGCTCAGGAGATTGCCCAGGGGATGAGAACATTTTTCGGCTCTAGGTCAGGAGCACGGGTCATCGCATGGCAAGGGCAGGAAGCGGCGGCTCAGTCACTGGGCCGCACCCCACGCTCCATGTTTCCGTGCTCACCGCTCCCACTGTGGGTGGGCACTGACGACTCTGATCGGGCCCATCTTCCCTCTGCCTCCCACCACAACTGCGCTCACTCCCACTTGTGTTCCTTCCCTCGTGCTGGCTGACCAGGGCCCCCCCTGCAGGCCCCCCCATGTCCATGGCAGCTGGCCGCCACAATGGGCCCTGGTGACCCCACGCACCCCCCTGGTTCCTCACTTCCGTGCCACACCTCACTGTACCAGGGCTGGTCCGTGTGGCCAACAGTGTGTGGCAGACGCGATGTGTCACTTCCGAGACTAGGTAATAAAAGGCCGGGCCCCCTGCCTTGGGCTGGCCTCAGTATCCCCGCCCCTTCACATGCTCCATCTTCTTTGGATCACCGTGCACTTCCATGTTGTGAACGCACTCTAGCGCCCTATGGAATGGCCCATGCAGTGAGGCGCAGAGGCCGGGAAGCAGCGGGGACTGGCCCCCACCAACAGCCCCGTGGGCGAGCTTGCAGGCAGGTGCCCCGCCCCAGCCGGGCCTTGGGCTAACAGCAGCTCTGGCGCCCATCTGGCCGCAAGCTCTCGGGAAGCTCCGAGCTGTATCCGCCAGCTAAGCCATTCCTGGGTTCCTGACCCTCAGAAACTGCGACATCATCGCTCTTTGTGGCTTTAAGCCACTAAATTGTGGGGTAACTTGTCGCGCAGCCTCGGAATCAGAGACCATCTGTGTCTGTTAAGGTAACGCCCAGCCCTCCTGACTGCAGCCCGTGCTGGTCCCTCCCCTGTGGAATTCCCTGTGCACTTTGTCGTCTTCCCGCTCCTCCTAGATGTTATTATTCCATGTTTTGGATGAGTAATAGGGTTACAAGTGTTGAGAAATCGACAACTGTGTGCATGTAGTGAGAAGTCTCATTTAGTTTCACCACTACCTGGTTCCTACCCTTGTATGACTCAGAAATGGTTTAAACGTTATGCATGCAAGCACATTGTCTATAGCTGACCTTGAACAAGGCAGGGGTTAGGGTGCCGACCCTCCCTTCCACTCAGAAACTCACGTATGACCCTAGTCGGCCCTCTGCACACGTGGATGTCCAGCCATGGAGGTGGTCCTGGAAGAGCGCGGGGCTGAACTCTGCAGGCCAGTTCAGGAAAACCCTGTGCAAGTGGAGCCTCGGTTCAAACCCGTGCGGTTCCGGTGTCAGCTGCCTACCGCGCTCCTCTCTCCGTCCTGTGGGTTCCTTGTCTCACCTACCGTGGTCTTTGGGAGGGCTTTCCGGGTGGTCGGTAGTGAGCTTTCCCACCTGGTGCAGTGTTCTGTTGCGTGGATCTCCCATGGCTCATCTCACCGGTGTCCTAGGGACAGGCCTCCAGTTTGTCTCCACGCGCTCGCTGCCACCGCCGGCCGAATGAGGGGTGTCCATGTGCTAATCCCCAGCACCCGTGTGTTGCCTGCCGTGGCTGAGGGGCTTTGCACCGCCGTTAGGGATGGTGGGGTGGGGAGATGGGCCTGGGTTACCCTGGGGGGCCCAGCGAGGGGTCACAGGTCCTCATAAGAGGAAGGCAGGCGAGTCAGAGTCAGGAAGATGATGTGAAGGTGGCAGCGGGGTCGGAGGGACGCGGGGTCGGAGGGACACGGGTCAGGAACCGAGGACCACAGGAGCCTCGGCTCGGAAGCGGCCTCTCCCCTGGAGCCCGCAGGAAGACCAGGCTCTTGGTTTTAGCCGGGCAAGTCCCGTTTGGGACTTCTGGCCTCCGCCACAGCAAGGTAGCAAGTCTCCTTTCTGCACCGCTCCATCCATGGGCCTGGGGCACAGCAGCCTAGGGCGCTGGGCCGGCTGCTGTTACCGACAATTATAAGCAGACTCACGTTACACAACCTTGTGCATCTGAGCCTTTGGCCGTTGTGAGCGCGTGTTTGCAGAGTAGATGTCTAGATGTGGAACCGCCCAGAGGCAGGGTCAGTTTTGGTAATTGTTAAATCCGTTTTCCGTCCAGCCTGGGGTGGCTCGGTGGGTTGGGCGTCGCTGTGCAGAGCGAGGTATCGCCGGTTAGATATGGGTGCTTCTCTCCCTCTCTTTCTCCCTCCCTTCCCCCCTCTTTAGGAATAAATAAATAAAATCTTTAAAAATATCTGTTTCCCACCACCCCCACACCACGCGTGTCGTCACACTTTGGGACTTGCACTGTTGTGCCAGTGAAAAGCCCTACCCCCCCCCCCCCCCCTGCAGCACAACAGAGAGCGCCCCTCGTCAGCCGGGCACGCTAGGGTTCCCTCTGGGCTGGGACCCGGCCCTCATTTCTGTTTGGTTTCACGTCGCTGCTCGCCCCTTGTCCTCCTCGTACGAGCAGGTTCTCTCTACTGAAGGATAAAAGGAAATCAGGTGCCCAAAGGCATTTGTTTTTACAGCAGTTTGTGGCCCAAAAATGTGATGTAGAGTCCATTTTATCCACCTTCCATTTATGACGACAAAATGTTTTCCTTTGTTTTGGATGAAAACATCCTAACTACAATCACTGATGAGTGACTAGCTAACACCTGGTTGCCTGGCAACGTCTGGATCATTCCTGATGAGTGACGGATTTAAGGTCGGTCAACAAACACCCAGCAGCCTGTGGGGCCACGCCCGGCCCCTGCGCCCTGGCCGCTACTGCAGACCTTTCCCAGTGAGGCCGACAGGACCCAGGCCCTTCTGGGTCACGACCCTGACGATTATTTGCACTTGAGCTAAAACCTGTTTGTTGTGCCCCGAGTGCCACCAACTGCGCCAGAAGCTTGAACGGAAGTGCGTCCCGTTGGAGAGTGAGGCAGATGGAAACGTCTGCCTTCTTCCCTTCCTGTCGCTCTGGATCCACACACCCTGTTCCTTGCGTTTCCTGATTGTTTGCGCTGCCCACACCTTTATTTGCTTTCAGATCTGAAAACCGCAGGGAAAGAGGAAACCGTCACCGTCGTTAAAACGTTGGAGGCTTAAATTAGGTTGCTTTCGATAACAACGCAGCCTAGTCAGTTTGAAATTTAATAAAGAATTGTAGGGGTTCTGATCTGAGAAATAACCTGGTTAATCGCTCAAGCTGTCAGCTAAATATTTTCTTTTATTTAATATGCAGTGTTCAGCTTCCATGCAAACCAGTGTTAGCATGTATACGGAATTTTCAGAACATCCAAGAAACCACGGAAGTTAATGAGTTCAGTGTAATAAATCACGGAAACACGACACAAAACAAAAAAAGTCTGTTGACAGCGAGCTCAATTATCAAAACTCTTCGTTTCCTAGAAAGGGAAAAGGGTCCGAAACAATGAAGGCTTTGAAGAGAAGCGTGCGCACCCCCTCGTGGGGAGCAGGCGATTGTTGACGGGACCAGCCAGTGTTCACGGATGTAGAAGCCAAATGAATGACGTGAGGGCAGAGCTGCGCCACTGCCTGGTGGCCTACCTTGAGACCCTCGCTGGCTCAGCAGGACGCCCGACTCGAGTCCTCAGCGGCCCGCCGCAGGAGGGCGAGCTGGTGAGGCGGACACTGGCCTGGGCCTGGCTCCGGGCTGCCGTCACTGCTCAGCTGTCAGCGGGTGACCGGGTTACAGACAGCTGGGGGCGGGGCACAGCAGGCAGGCTCGCCACAGTGGTCCCCCGCCCACCTCCTGCCCCCCACCCGCTCTCTCCTCCCACCCTGCTCGCCACCTGCACCACTTCCCAGCGGCCTCCGTTTCCTTTGGGTCCATCTCAGATGAGCACAAACCCAGTGACAAGGCCATAGCAGCACCCCAGTGCACCCAACTTCCACCCCAGGGCTGTTGTTTCCAGACCCCCCCCAATGGACGCCATTCCTTCCACTGGGAAGGCAGCTTCCCGCGGACAGCAGCTGTCCCCCCAACACAGGGCGTGTGTGACGGCCCTCAGCCTTTGAGGTGCCGCGTTCTAAGTTTGCGTTCCTGTTTTTCCTTTTCCAAAGCTCCACTGTGCATCCGGTTTTATACCTTTCACCAAGCCTCGGTGGTCTGTCTTTACGTGGCCACTCCCATACCACGCCCTCCGCCTCTGCTGGACCAACCCCCAGGGACATGGCCATCCTGCCTGCTGCTCTCACTGCGTCACCCGCATGTTTGCGGTGTGGACACTTAGTAGGCACTCAAGTATGGGTTGAATAAGTAAACGGAGAACAGAAAACGTGGGCAGGACTGGAGACGTGACGGCGGAGGAGCCTGGAGCGATGTGGGTAAGGAGAGGCAGCCCGCGGCAGTGGCTCCTGACCTCGCTTGCATTAGTCTCCCCCAGCAGGAAAAGGAACCCTCCCTGGACGAGAAATTGCATACCAAGGAATAAGACTTTTGTCAGATACGGTTGAACTTCGGAAGGCCATGAAGGGCCATTGTAGTATCTAAGATCTTTCTTCCCCCCTCCCCCCAGCTCCCAGAACTGACCTGGGGGCGTTGCCCCCGTGGGAAGCACATCGTCTGAGGCCCGGGTCCCCTGTCTCTCGTGGGCCTGCTTCCACTTCCTGAGGGTCTGATCGGAAGGTGGCGTGTGAGCTTCTGGGTTGGGTTGGGCCTGCGGTGAAGTGACGCAGGCCTGCAGCAGTGAGCTGGCGTCCAATCTGAGAGCGGGAGGCAGGAAGCAGTGGTCGCCACCTGGGGAGTGTTGGGGGAGGCGGGAGGACTGGGAGAGACCACTAGATCCCACTCTGGTGGGAAGAGGTCCAGGAGGATCCAACCTGAAAACAACACAGGAGGGCGTGGCATTGCCATGTGGGGGTAGGGCTGTCCCTCCAAGGGACAGATTCATTTGTGCATCCAGGGACCAGAAAGAGTCACTCGCATGTCCAGGAGCTCTTTCTACCTTCACTCGTTGTGAAGTCGGGGTAAGGGGGTGCCGGGTGTGACTGGAAGACCAGAGGGTGTGATCGGAACACCGCAGACGTTGCCCATTGACGCTCAGATTGTTCCCTACAATTTGTGATTGACGGGCATTTTCAAAGTCTAGACGGCTCTGTGTATCTGCTTGGCAGTTTGTGATAATGGTTTTAATTGACAGTTTGTTTCTTTCTGCATAGTTTAATTCACCTATTTGCTCCTGTGGGTATGGAAATGTAACGAGAGGGGAGAGAGGAATTCGGGCAATGGAAAGGAAGAGCTATCAGCGTTCCTTCGCACGGGTTTACAGATTTCTAAAAAGAGAACTGTTGGGTGGGCGGGAACAAATCATTTTGATTGCTTGATGTGTACATTTGGCATAAAAAACCCCGTAGTTCAAACACTTGCCATCCACATTATTCACGGCAGCTGAAAGGTGGCCGTTGATAGGACAGGCGAAACACCGTGTGGCGGACCCACACACTGGAATGGCGTTCATCCTGAAAGAGACGGGGAGTCCCGACACGGGCCGCAACGCAGATGAGACCTGAAGACATTGTGCCAGGTGAAACGAGCCAGTCACAGAAAGACAAATGCTGTGACCCCACTGTGGAAAGACTAAACAATTTGGTGAGGAGTCCGATGGTCTGTGCTCAAGAGCGAACAATCCGTGGGCTGGGGGAGCACGCTCCTGCAGGGAGCCTGTTTTCCAGGGTGCCAGAAGCCGCAATGCAGAGGCAGGGCGTGACTGGTTGGGAGTGCGTATCTATTTAACTGCATTCAGAAAAATCAAGCAACGAGGAGATAAGTGCAGAGCCCAGAGCTGGCTTGGCGTCTGGGCACTGGCTGACTCGTCCCTGCTCATGCAGAGCAGGGACCCCCTAGCTCCATCGTGGGCCTAGAAATTTACTTCGATGCCACTTACCCAGAGTGGCCAAGTTCACGGAGAGCAGAGAGGTGGGCAGCAACACCTGGGGGGGAGGGAAATGGGGAGACCTTGAGTGGACAGGGACACGGTTTGGGTTTAAGATGGTGAAGTTCTGGAGTAGATGGAGCTGATGGATCACAACCATGTGAATATCCCAGATGCCACTAAATTGAACACACAAAAATGGTTACGATGGTAAATCTGGTTATATATATATATGCGTATATATAATATATTGTATACATATTTACCGCAATAAAAATATTTTTAAATATCTGCTGTTTGAGCACCTATTAAATGCTGTGTGCCTTGCGTGCAATTCCATTAACCCTTAAAACTACTTTGCATAGTAAACATAGCCATAGTTCACAGATGTGGCAACTACGTCCAAGGTCCCACAGCCGGTGAGTGGGAGTTAGGCCTGTACAAAGTTAAGTCCTGCGCGCGTCCTACCCTACCACGCTCATCTCTAGGTAGAGAAACTTCCGGGAGAACCTCAAAAATCACCAGTAGAACTGAAATCGTAATAACAGGAAGATGAAAGTGTGCTGCTCAGAGACCGGCTAAAGACAGCGGGCCTGGCTAAGGGTACATGCGGTTGAAACGGGAACAGGAGCGGGAAGGCATGTCTGAGTGCCAGGAGGAAACAGCTCACGAGGATCACATCGATCTCAATCCTGCCCTCCATGAGAACGGGGCATCAGCCACCGTTTCTGACAGCAGAGTCAGTACGGAGCTGACTTCGAGCGCCCTCAGCCTAGGGAATGGGTGGATGTGAAATACAGGCAAACGTTAGAGAAGACTGCAGGAAAGAATGCTCCTTTGACTCTCGGGGACCGGCCTCGGGGACCCTCAGGACTGAGGGCAGGAGTCACTCTCAGGCGCTGGGTCGCGCGGATCATTGAAGACCAGAGCCAGCCCCTCGGCTAAGGCTGGCTCTGCTTTTCCGCTCTCGGCCGTGAACCGTGGAGTTGAGACAGAATCGATTCTTGTGGGGCACCCGGGGGATGCAAAGTGGGTCTGAGGTGCGTGCACCCAGCTGGCTCTGGCTGGCCTCAGCAGGCGGAAGTTGCATTTTCCTAGCCAGGATTCTGCCTGGGCCCTTGAGGTGTGTGCCCTTGCTCCTCTTGGGGACCTGGTCCACCTTCTCTCTGCCACTGTTACAGGATCCGTCTCCTGTGTGTGCGACGGAAACGCCCCGAGGGTGGCCATCCACCTCCCAGTGAGCTTTTCCACCGAATCGATTATTTTCTGGGTTCTTCTTTCCGACCTGACTTTTTAGCCAACACCAACACGAGGTGACTCGACTTCTGAGCTGTGTGAATTCTCTTGCTTATTCCCGGTTCCTTGCTTTACCACACGCAGCTGCAATGTCTCTAGTACTTACTTCTGGAATCTTTTTTAAAAATATTACTGTGACCTTTTAAGATGAGTAGAGCATAGATTTTGTTAATGCTATAGTCAGCGGTGCCTTTCCGTTCAAACGACCACGTGACCACGTCTAAAGGGAAAAGTGGGGGCCGAGAAGACAACCAGAGCCGCTGTGACTGTGCCTTTAAAAAGCCTGTAATTATTACCTCGCTGTGTCCACTTTGTCCCCTTGCTGGGGGCATTGTCAGACATCGCATGTGATTCTGTCGTGACGAAGCAGGACATGAGGCGCAGCACAGACGAGCAGTCACTCGGCCCGCACGTTTCACTCACCGGCGCAGACTGGACCTCGACGTTTCCGGGGCCCCGCGTTGCCCAGAGCTGGGCTGGTGCAGTAGCTCCGTGAGAAGTGAAGCATGACTTTGGCTGAATGTCCCCTTGCAGCTGTTTTCACGAGGCATCTGGACGACACTATATGGCTTGTCACCATCCATGCGCTGTGTTAAGGAGGAAATTTAGGGAAGTTTTTTAAAGCCCTTTTTGCTGATGATGTTTTTCTTGGTAAAAAAAGTCTTTCTAACAACAAAAAAAAATGTTGCTGTCTCCTGGGATAGTCCTAGTAATAAGAGCAAATGTTCTGGAAGGATTGATTTTGGCAGGAGCGCATGTAAACATTTCTATTTCTGTGTGTGATTTATGGGTGCAGTTGACAAACATTGTTAAAACAATGATCATAAATAGAGAGCACGTCAGAGTTTGGGCTCAGCCACCGTGGCTGCTGCTGACTCGGAGGACCCCTGGGAAATGCTGTGCCCGCACCAGCCAGGGCGTGGGATTCACAGCGACAGTTTTGCAAATTGCTTGCCAGCCTCCAATCTATCAGAACACCAATGCTGTATAGCATCAGGCGATGCTTTTTAGTTGGGGGCTTTCTTTCTCTCTCTCTTTCTTTCTTTCTTTCTTTCCTTTCTTTCTTTCTGTCTTTCTTTCAGCTTAATATGGGTTTAGGTGCATTTAAAAATCAGTTTATAATACATTTTTTAAGAGCCGGCATTTAAAATAGATGTGGGGATGCTCACGCACGCCCCCTGTTGTTCTTCGCTGGTGCTGCAGGGGTTCTGGCCCAATGGGACCTACCAACAGTGCTGCCCACCTGCTTGTCTCCCCCATCAATCGGGACACGCTCGTGTCCACCTCCCTGCACCCGCTCCCTCGATTGTGGCTGCTCTTGGCCTTCTGCATTTACAAGGACAGCCTAGAACTGACTCACCAAGTTCCACAAAAATCGTTGGGATCCCCATTGGGGGTAAATCAGTAGGTCATTCTGGGGAGAACTTGGCAAAATCGAATCTTCCAATCCACCCACTTCACCTATCTCCCTGTGTGTTACATCTTTGATGCATTCTATATAAAATTATACAGTTTTCTCCATGAAGGCCTTACAGAGTTTATAGATTTATTACTTGGTTCATTGCACTTTTGGTGCCATTGCAGATTATATAATTTGTTAAAGTTTAATTTCTGATTATTTGGTGTATGAGCAGCTAGCTTGCTATGTTGATTGATTATTTCTTGGAACTTGAATGTATGTAAATCATATCATTTTTAAATTAGTTTTTTTCTTCATTGCCAGTTCTTTTGCTTTTTATTTATTTTCCTCATTGCATTCGCTAGGACCTGCAGTCTGGCATTGAGCAGAGCGCTGGTGGCGGCTGTTCTTTCTTCCCAGGTTCAGCATTTAAGGTCGAGAGCGACGGCTTCCATTTGTGGTGGATCCCCCTTGTCAGAATGAGGATGTTCCCTCCTGTTCCTAATTTACTCAGTATTTGTTTGTTGTTTTTTTTTTTTTTTTTTGAATCATGGCATGCATTTGGAATTTTATCAAATACTTTTTATACATCTGAGCTGATTGCTTCCTTTTTTCTACTTTCATCTGCTAATGTATTGACACTCTTAATTTTTTTCCATGTTGGAAATCAATCAAGCACTCCCGGAATAAACAAAATGCATTTTCCTTTCTGTGTACTGCCTGGCCGCAGTTTGCAAATATTGGACTGTGTTTTAAAGCCCGCTGTCCCCGTTTGGTGTTTGGTGTTCAGCTGCCTGGTGCCGACCAACACACAGTTCGACGCCTGTGCGCCCGTGTAGGGAAACCCTCCCCCTCGACCCTTGGCAACTGCTGATCCGCGGCATTTTTCAGGATGTCATAGGTGTTGAATTGTCCCATCTGCAGCTTATCAAAAGCTACTTCCCTTAGCAGAGTTCATGTAAAATTTATCCATGCAGTATGTATCAATCATTCATTTTTAATTTTTATCGCCAAGTAGTATCTCCCTGTATGGACGTAGCACATTTTCCCTCTTCACCACTGGGACAACCTGGTTAATTCCCACTTTTTGGTGCACTTTGAGTGGGTTTTCCACACATATTCACAGACTGGTGTCTGAGCGCAGGTTTTAGTTTCACTTGGGTGAATACCTGGGGGTAGGATTGCCAGACCACACTGTCAGTATATGTTTGACTTTATATAAGAAACCGCTGCCCTGGCTGGTGTGGCTCAGTGGGCTGAGCATTGGCCTACAAACTGAAGAGTCACTGGTTCGATTCCTGGTCAGGCCACATGCCTGGGTTATGGGTTCAATCCCCAGTCAGGGCATACCCAGGAGGCAACTGACTGATGTTGCTCTCACACATCAACGTTCCTCTCCCTCTCTTCCTCTCTCTCTAAAGATAAATAAATAAAATCTTTAAAATTGAAAAAATAGAAGAAGAAAGTGCTACGTTGTTTTCCAAAGTGGCTGTGCCATTTCAGGTTCCGTAACAGAAACAGGAGTCTTCAGGCTGTCTACGTCTTCTCGAGTTTGGTCCTGTAGAGACGCCACACTGTTCCTGACCCACCTTTGGTTTTCAGCTGGGGGTCCTCTGAAGAAAATCCGATCAACTAGAGAAAAACTGATAATCAAGCCGGGCAGCGCCCGCCCGTGGTAGGAGAGAGCAGTTCCAAGTGCTGGTTTAGAATAGCCTGCTTGTGGATTTTCGTCTTCAAAGGACTGTAGATTGTAGGGACAGGACGGAGGAAGGGAAGCGGTGGGCTGCCTCCAACCCGGGAGGAGGGCAGCGAGGGGAGGCTGTCTGCAGCTTCCCCGGTGCCAACTGCCCGCTGGTAGACGCCCGCTTCCAGTGAAAGAAGGATTTTTGTCCTGCCTTTTGTCCTGGCAGGAGACGGGGGAGGTAGAGAGCTTCCCCTGTGCTTGCTGCTGCTTACTTTTCTTCAGCTCAAAATAATCGTCACGTCAGAGGCATATTTTGGTGTGGCGTTCTGGCTTCCTGTGGGATCGTCAGTCTGTTTGACATGTGGAATTCATAAGCATCTTCTCTTCTCGGTGCTATCTCTCGTTAGCTTTCTGATTCTGAGTGATGTTTCCTCTTTCATTCCTGGCACTGGAACTTGGGGTTTCTCCCTTTTTTCTTGGTCGGTCTGACTAGAGGTTTATTAATCTTACTGATTTTTTCCAAAGAACCATATTTGGGTTTTATTGATTTTTCTGTTTTGAATCTTCTGATTTAGTCTCTTGTTTAGTATTGTGTTGGCCAAAAAGTCTGTTAATTTTTTCATACAACAGCTCTAGTAGTGCCCAGTCGTCTTTAACTTCATTCGAAACAATTTTGTTAGATGATACCGTGACAGCTGTCAAACAACATGCATTTTAAAAAAACTTATCAAAACTGGTGAAATTTTGTGCAGCCATTTTAATATTGAAGATGGAAGAAAATATGCAACATTTTCAGCATATTATGCTTTATTATTTCAAGAAAGGTAAAAATGCAACTGAAATGAAAAAAAAAAAGATTTGTGCAGTGTGTGGAGAAGGTGCTGCGACTGATCGAATGTGTCAAAGTGGTTTGCGAAGTCTCTTGGTGCTAGTGGCATTTTGGCCAAACAATTCTCTGCTGTGGGGCTGCCTTCTGCACTGGAAGATGTTCATCGGCACCTCTGACCTCTGCCCACTAGAAGCCAATAGCGGGAGACAGCTAACATACGGTGAAAATGGAAAATGTGTCTTTTATTTTATGGAAAACACCATACAGACTTTTTGGCCAGCCCAATATTATTTTGCATTCCTTCTGCTAGATCGGGGTTTAATTCTGCTCTTCTTTCTCTACTTAAAGTAGACGCCTAGGTTACTGACTTAATAACCTCCTTTCTGATATAATCATTTAGTGCTATAAATTTCCCTCGAAGGACACATTTTGATAAGTTGTTATTTTCATTCAGTTGAAAATATTTTCTAGTTTTCCTTGACTCCTCCACAAATCTGTGAGTTCTCTAGCTACAAGATCAAGTGCCACCGGTGTCTTGTCCGTCCTCCCTGACGGACGGGGAGATCGAGGGTGGGTCGGGGTGCTTGTTTGGGCTTTGCACCGAGGAGCTGATGAGCTGCAACTCAGCCATCGCCGAGGAAGGCCTCAGATCCAGAAAGACTGAGACGCCCAGAGGGCGGGTCTCCAGGGACAGGACGGAAGCGAAGGCAGCACATGTGGCTACAGCAGGGCTGGGGCACAGTGCCTTGCAGAATATTCCCCGCCCAAAGGGGAGGTGTCGGGCCCAGCGCCCTCTGTGGTGGCAGACGGAGCAGATTTCACCCTTGTTATTTGCTCATGTTTCACGGTCCTTTTCTACGAGGAAGAAGCAAGAGTCACCCAGCCCTGTGACTGTGGACGGGGGAGAGGAGGGGGTGCAGGCAGTTTAGGAGAGAGATTGCGAGAGTCCAAGCCTGGGAGGGCGGAGGATGGATGATCTACCAATAGCAGCAAAGACCTAGTCCTGAGGCCGTCGCTCTGGGGGGAAGGGAAGTTCAATGTTGAGCATGCTGAGTGTGGGGTCGCACGAGGCCCTGACAACCAACAGCCCGGCGAGGAGCAGAGGTGCCGGGGTGGGGTTTCACCAGGCTGCAGACAGCGACCCAGAGCTCTCAGGGCAGGGAAGGACAGACAGACACACAGACGGACGGCTGACTCTGCACGCAGCCAAGCAGAAACGTGGAGGCTGCAGCCCGTGAAGTTGCCCGGAACGATGTCCGCTTGTACGCAGCATTTCATGAGCGTCTACTGAAATGGGTGTGACCACTTGTGTGGACGATGGATGTCCGAAACTTCAGAGATGATGGGAGATTTCAGCGTCTGGAGGTGGACGCTTAACCCGGGAACGTGGGCTTACGCGTGGGGGTAAAAACCAACCAACCAACAAACCAAACCCCCTCTTCAGGGTTTTGTAGTCAGTTGACCTGAAATGGACCCCAAAGCTGTACTTCTCGGCCCCCCCGCTCAGAGCATTGTGTGGCTATTATTTAATACACGATTCTTTAAAAAGTAAGCCTGACCCTGTAGTTCCTTTCCTGCAGTACATGAGAAGCCAGCAGGGGCCGTGCTGAGGTCCGTGAGGGGGCACTTGGCGTCCGCTGGCGTTCGCCCACCTCCTGCAGCCCTGCGGCTTTCTTGAGGGTGGACGTGAGCTGAGCGGGTGCGTGTGAACTTTCCCCCATCGCCACGGTGAACGTAGCCGAGCCTTTTCACGATGAATGTACTTTAAACCCCAGGGATGAGCTCTGAGTCTACAGACCATAAATAGCAACTTGGCTTTTCATATCTGATGGTGAGAGACTTTGTCATTTCGCTGGGACTCATTTCCTGTACAGCGAACCTTCTTCGTTTCCACTGCAAAGCTCTGGAGCGTCACACCATGTAGCCCGTGGAGTTGGAGACCCGGCCGCATCCCAGCTCCCGCTCCCGGTTCCTGTAGCCTTGAAGCTCGGTCTCCTCCCTTTGTCCCTCTCCTGTGAACCGAGCACTTGGGCTTGCTGCGGGGCGTAGGCACGGCGTGGATCAGGAGCCCAGGGCGAGCCCGCCCAGCCGCAGTTACTATCATTAGGCCAAAGGGAGAACTCGGAGACGAACCTGGTCTCCGCCTTCTACCTGCCACCGGTGCGGAACTCCCAGCGGAGGCTCCAGGTAGCAAGAAGTGAGAAGCAGGCGAACATTTCAAAAGCGTTACCTCTGCCCTTATGTCTCTAAAGCCCCTTACACATTTCTGGTCACTTTTCAACGTTTTACGCTGCCGTTTCTGTTGGCAGCAAGTGGGAGAGGGAGGCAGGCAGGCGTCCGTGTGTGTCTCCATGTTCCTGATGAGGAAGGGCCATGGGGGTGGGGTGGGGGGTGGGGCGTGGGGGTGGGCGGGGCAAGACCGAAGCCGTGGTTCCGGACCGTGACTCTACGAGGTGCTGTCTTGTGTTTTTGTTTTGGTTCAGTTTTTTTGTTTGTTTGGTTTTGGGTGTCTGAGCTGATTTTTGGTCTCCAAGAGTTTGTTAGCAAAGCAGTGAGGAAGAGGCTTTGAGCAGTTAGAATTTTATATGTTTTTCAGAAGATAAGGATGCCTGGGGCTAAACACGTGAGCTTTGTCTGCATGAGTTAAAATGTGTTTGGTGGACAGTGCACTGTCTGCCCACAGGTTCTGCTGGACTCGTAACCCCCTGATCCTTGTGACCTCACTCACAGGCACCTGACCCCCGAGATCAGAGGGGTCACGCCACCCCTGATTCGATGAGGCCTCCCCTTCCCCACGGGCACGTGCCTGGCGTGTGCTTGCTTGGAGTCAGGGTTCCCTCTGGTCTTGGTTCGGCCGTGCTCTCGGGACACATAGTAGGTGTCTCACAGATGCAATGAATGGACGTCTGCTGACTCCCTGGAAATGAATGTGAGGCAGAGTATCCGCTTAACACAAAAACAGTCAATAAATGAAGCCAGAACAGAGCTAAAACATCCCGTGCTGTGGAGCATCCACACCGACGACTCACTCTCTGTTTACTTTTATCCGACTTGTTTCTGTCACACACACGTGAGCTCGCGGAGGAAGGGTCCAAGCTGGTGTGCGTCTCAGCTGAACTTTGTTTCCATCAAGAACAAGTGGAAAGGCGCAGTTACGTTTTTTTAATTCAATGCTATAATAATGAAATTTACCCCCAAATCAGCCATAATTGTACCACAATAATCGCCCTTTGTTTTTTCTAAATTCGTTTTCAGTTCTCCTGTGTGCGTCTTTGGACTTTAGAGCCTTGTAACCATGGTGCCTGTGCAAACCTGCATCCCTCCCTTAGCAGGTCAGACACACTTGGCTTTGGTCTGTGTTCTTCCCTGTCCTTGTAGCAGCTGAAACGGCCTTGCATTTCAATGATGCACCACGGTGTACGTAACACATTGCCTAATTTGGACATATGGGTTGTTGTTGTAGTTTTTGTTGCTCTCAGCGATGCTACAGGGATTCTCTTGTTTTTTTACTTTATGTTATCGTGTGTGTGTGTGTGCGTGTGCACGCATGTAGTTGAACCCAGGCAGCAGACAGCACAGGCCAGGCCCAGGGCCTGGCTCCCCAGTCTTGTCAGTGGGCTTGAACATTTGCTATGCTGCTTCTCAGATGCCCTGGCGAGTCCTGGCACCTGCGGGGCTCCGATCCGCCTGCCGAACCGGGAAGAAGAGGCTAGTCCTGCCTGAGGTGATGGAGATGAAATGGTGTATGGGGAGAGCTTGGAACTCCATCCGATACAAAGCGAAAGCTTATGAAAATGCAGCCCTTCGCCAGCAGGTTTGGGGGAGGGAGGGAGGTGGGCAGGAGCCTGCAGGGAATGGGATTGGCCGTTTCTCACCGACCACCGCAGAGGCTGGTGCCGGGAACTGGGGGTGCGGGGTGGGGCGTAGGGGAGTTCAGACTGCGTGTGCAAACTTGTTTCTTTCTTTCTCTCCTACTTTTACTCTCCATCCTACTTGTTTACACGCTGGAAAATTTTTTATAGTGAGAAGTCACACCTGTGTGTCCACACAGTACGCAGACATTTTAGATCCGAAGTTTATTTTGGGGGGTTTGAATTATTTTCCTTGGACGGGCTCCTGGGAGTGGGTCACCTGCTGGGATAGTTCACAGTCCCTCTGACTGTGGCCGCGCCGCGTCCCTGCAGGGCTGGCCCACGTGCCCCGCGGTCCGCAGGCCTCTGCGGGGCCAGCTTCATCACCGCCACTGTAGCACGGGGCACGGCACTGCGCGGTCTCCACCCACGTTTGCCGGCCAGATGGCGCCTCACAGTTACTTTAATTCCCCCCTTTTGATTAGTAGAAAGTTTGGGCGTGTGCTTAGTTGTATTCACTGGGCGTAATTTTCGAAAGCTCCTGGGCCCTTCCATCTACCAGGGTTTTGTAGGACCCCGTTTTACGGAAGCGGCGTGACGGCTGGGAACTCAGCTGGTGTCCGCTGTCCTCTTGCATGTTCAGGTGCGCGGAGAAACCGTCTCCGCGCTGCGGCTGCCGTGAGCAGGACCGAAAAGCTCCCTGTTCAGGATGCATTTGCGGCAAACACATCTTCTGATACTTGAAATGCCCGACCCGTAGGCGCGATTACGACGTCCGCGTCATGCTGATCGGGAATACGTTTTCAACGTGGGTTGCTACGAGCGCGCAGTCAGGCCACGGTAAATTGCTCTGAGGCGACAGCCACCGCTGTTGCATGTATAGCGTCCCCTCGGTGTGCTGTCACCTTCATCAGGGACCGTCTGCCACGAGAGGCCAGGCTGCAGATGCCTCTCGTCAGTGAGACGTGGCCTCAGCAATTTTGCAGGTAGTTTGGAAGGACAGGGAAACGACCGTCCTGCTTTTACGGCGTTCTGCAGTCATGATGAACACTGCCGTCCCTCCTCCTCCGCGGGCTTGCTTTCCGTGGTTTCTGGTGCCTGTGGTCGACCTCCATCTAAAAATCTTGAAGTTTCAGAAGTAAGCGGTTCATGAATTCTAGGCTGCACGTGTCCCAAGCAGCACCAGGAAACCTTGCGCCGTCCTGCTCGGTCCCGCTGCCATGCGAAGGACCCCCTTTCTCCGGCGCCTCCTCGCTGTGGACCTGGCCCCTGCCTGCGAGTCCCTGAGCAGCTGTCTCGGTGCCCAGGTCGCCAGGCGTGGTGTCACAGTGCTTGTGTTCAAGTCACCCTTACAGTAAGTAGCCTGACGCTGCGTCACCGAGCCGTGGACCCTCTGCGGCCAGCGCCAGGTTCACGGACAGAGGCCTCTTGTTGTTTGCCTGTATCAATGACCAGTAAACAGCAAGGGGCGAGAAACATGTGCATAGCGAGGAATATTATCTTTTTCCTCCTCATGTAAATTCACGGTGAACCGTTTGGCCTGTCCCTTCTGAAACTGGGCATTAATTTAGAATTCCGTGTTTATCTGATTTCTAGCGGGATGCTAGGCCAAACAGCTTTGGAATAAGAATCACACTCCGCTTCTCCTTCTGTCAGGATGATCCGTAACAGTGTAGCCACCCCGGCCTTGGCGCGGCTCTGGAGCGCTCTGGAAAAACGACTTGCTCAGCAGTGGCGTCCGGATGGGAGCGTGGTCCCCACTCTGCCCGCCGGCCAGAGACGCTGGGGTTCAGCGGGCTGGCTCGTGTCGAAAGGTCGCGTCTGGCACGCAGTCGGCTGCTCATTTGTCCTTTTCCCTGCACATACTTACTAGTTTTTAGAATGCTGAAATAGCTTTCTCTGAGAAAACCAGCAGCCTATGAGAGTAATGTGTAGCAGTTATTTTCCTGGTTATTAAAAAAAAAACCCTAATATTTGAAATAAACACAAAATTACTGAAAATCTTAAGACACCCATGGAGCACGTAGGTTTCAAACGTCGTCATTTGGCCGCGGGCGTCTTCCACTCTTAGAGGAACGAAGCCTTTCAGACACTGTGCGAGGTCCCTCCACCTCCATCCGGTCGGCCCCTCCCGGCCTCTTCGAGGGAAGCCGGTCCTGGCGCCGCGCTTCCGCACCCTCCCAGGTTCTACCTTCCACCGCGGAGCGCTGCGCTCCGACGTAGTGCAGAGCGCTGTGTGTTTTGAAAATTCACAGAAGCAGGATAACATACACCTTCTGAGGCCCTGGTTCCCCCGTCCACTTGAGGCTTGCTTGTGCTGTAGGCAGAGCTCGTTGCTTTTCGCTGCCGGACTTTATCGTATGAAACGTACCGTGATTTATGTGGGCGCTTTCCACGTGTTATTCAGTTACTACAAAACACTCCGAGGGAAGTAATTTCGACTCAGTTTCCAAGTCCGTGTTCAAAGTCATGCTTCCCCAGTTCCGTGGTGCCATGCGTTTCGTAGTGTTAGGAAAAGGAAGTTGGCAAACTCGAGCTCGCAGGCAGGCCCCGTGTCGCTCTGCGGTGTGAATGTACAGGGGCTGTCGGCCCTCCTGGCCTGGGGCAGCCGGGATGGGGCAGCCCTGTCTTCCCCGGCTGGGGGTGGGGTGGGGTGGGGCTGCAGGGAGCAGGGGCAGCTGCTTGAGGCGCTGGGGAAGCTCAAGCGCCTTTCTGCCCGAGTAACCAGCGTGGTGAATCCATGATACTTTCGAGGCCTGAGAGGCAGAGGGAAAGGTTCAGGTTTTAAAAGAAGCATAAGATATGAGCCCGGCTCTCCAGGAACTCAAAGTCGAGCAGGAGAGACGGAACGTGCACGGAACAGCCTCCGTCCGCGTGTAACTCGGGGCAGCTGTGCTGTGCCCCGGTCAGCTTTCCCCGAAATGGGCTATTCTGAATTTTCTCTGCGTCTTCACTTCTCATTCAGCAGCATCTTCTGGAAACCTTCCAAGGCAGCTAGTGTAGAACGAATTCATCTTGCAAAGCCCGAATAATAGTCCAAGCTGTGGGTGTGTCGTCATTTATTTGACCATTCCCTTATTAAGGGTTTTTATTTTTATTTTTGCTGTGAGTTGCCAAGAACAGTAGAAATCTTCGTGTGTGCACGCGCCCCCCTGTGCGCACTGGTGTTGTGGACCCGGCAGGTGGGGCTGCCCGTGAGCTCTGCCCACGCCGCCACTTCCGAGAGTTCGCACGTGTTGTTCAAGGTGTCCAGCTGGACGTCAAGTGGCGGCCCGCTGCTATCAATTTCTGCGGCCCCCAGGGCGCCCGGACACCTCTTTGACAAACGTCGGCCATTCTGGTTTCGGTGTTTTGTGCTTTGCTCACCTTCTGCCTGTTTTGCCGTGTGCCTCAGGGAGTTCCCCTGGGCTGGTCTGTGAGGACTGTTGGCACAGGGGAGACAGCCACCACTCTCGCCTGTGTCACACACGCTCGGACCAGCCAGGGCACTCGTCTCTCGCCTCTGTCCCCCGGCCAGGTCTCCGAAGGGCCCTAGCAGCCACCTGAGTGTCATCAGCTCAGGGAGCGGCCTGACCAGTCCGACACGTTGACCAGCCTTCAGGAGGGTCCACGGGTGAGGGCCGGTACTGACGGGGGTGAGGCCACCAGCTGGTTGAAGAATGTGGCAGCTCGCTATGACGTCAGCTGAGTGTCCCTCACGGCAGCTGCTTGGACGTTCTCCGAGTCACGGGGAGGGATGCTCGAGTGGACGCCCGAGGGGCAGGAAGGCAGGGCTGGCTCCCAGCAGCTGTCATGCGCCCAGCTGACCTCCCTTCCGCGTGGCCGGGGGTCCTGAAATCTGCATCGCTCTTTTTTTCAGGAGCCACACCGTCCTCGAAGCCTCACCCACCCGTGGTGGGCAAGGTGACGCACCACAGCATCGAGCTGTACTGGGACCTGGAGCAGAGAGCGCTGCGCCGAGGGCCTCAGGAGCAGTGGTCCCGGTTCTCCATCGAGGAGGAGGACCCCAAAATGCACACCTACGGTGTCATTTATACGTAGGTGCACTGCTGAGCTGCTTGACGCCTTTCTGTGGTTTCCCGATTAGCTGGACTGGTGTCCAGTGTCTTTAAAAAGACTCGTTTTGAAATTAAAGAAAAGAATAAGTCAGCACTGGTTGCATTCACGCCTTTTCTAGACTATAATTTTTGGAAAATAGCTTTAGCAGTAACCTTGGAGTTAAACCTCCTACACCTTCGGGAACTTCCTTGGCTTCTGGAATAGTCTAGTGGTGTACCTAAGGACTCCGAAATGTAGAGACACAGTAAAGGGGAGCTTGAGGCAATCAGGCGAGGGTCCCATCGGGCTGTTCCGTCTGCAGAGGTGGGCTGGGGTCCCGCGTGCCTCCCTGGGGCGACTCGCCAGCCTCAAGCCCCACCACCGGACGGACCCTTGTTAACTCCTTGCAAACAACCTGCTGCCCCTGCGTCCCAGTCGGGCCACGCTGGTCCCACGGCAGGTCTTCCTCATCCGTCGCCTTGACCGTGAACTCATCTCCTCCTGGCTTGACAGGGCCGGTGCCCGCCAGTCAGAGAGGCATTCCCTCCTCCAAGGGCCATTGCCAGTAGCCGTCCTTCTCCCCAGGACCTGCCGACATCGAGCTCCGCGGGGGCGATTTCGCCTCGTTTATTCTCCGTCTCCCGACTGGCATTCACGCTCAGCGACAGGCAGACAAGATTCCTGCTTGCTTTCCGCTCCAGCCCCAGCTCCTGGGCAGTGTCAGGGCCCCGCAGGCCCCCAGGCCGTCCGCTGCAGGAGTGGATACGGGAAATGCAACGGGAGTAAATAAGCTATTTTTTTCTTAGTCTTCATTCCAACTCTTACTTCTTCCCTTTAGCAGCTGTACTGCAAAGCGACCCTGTGTTTCTGTCGGTGCCTCTGAGTTTTCCCCTGGAGACCCGAGCGCTGTCCGCGGGGCGCACTGGGATGCTGACCTGGCCTTGAGGGGGCCTGTGGCGAGGCTCCAGGCCGGGCGCTCCGGGCACCTGCGCCCGGGAATCAAGTGACACAAACCCTGACACTAGGTGGCAGGATGAGACCGTGTGAATCTTGGTCGCGTCCCTAAGACCAGCAAGTGCCTTTCTTTGAAGAGGCGATTTTGTCTAGAACACCTGCCCGTGGGGTTGTGGATTGAAGGGCCCGCTCCTGGCTGACCCGCTTCTGCCCGGGGGCACCCACCAGCCGGTCGTGGGTCCCTGGTGCTGTCTTTGACCCAGGCCTCCACCCAGCCGTCACCTAGTTTTGCGCGTTCTCCCTTTGCGAACCCCTCTGTGCCCCCACCCCCCAGATGGTGGCATTTCCCCCGACGAGGTGCCAGCTCCCTACTCCGACCAGTGCTTAGCTGTGTCCCCAGGCCCTCGGCTGCCTGCCCCCGCCCCCGAGTCCCCGGGATGACTGGTGGCCGCACCATGCATTTCACTTCCGTTCCTTCGCTCAGCGAGCACCAGCGAGGAGACTCTCCTGTGTGCCAGGCACGGTGCTGGGTCGGGGGACACAGCCCCGGACAGAGAGGGAAACCCCCCTCCCCTGTGGTGTGGAGATGGGATGTGGGGACGGAGACGAAGAAGTGACCGTGTGCTGTGCTGCGTTCAGCACCAACATCGGACCCTGGGGGCTCGCTGCCTGCCCACAGCTCGGCTGTGCCGCCCGCGGCTGCATCCGCACGTCTTCCCGGCGCCGCCCAGGCTGATGCTCAGGGTCCATCCTTGTGGCCATGGAAGTGGGTTGGGGGGTGGGGGGTGAGGGTGAGGGCGTGGCCCGGTGTTTCTGAGTCTTCTACTCAGAACGACACTCTTCCCTCCTGCTGCTGCTTCATTGTCCCAGGCAAGTCACCGGGCTGTGCCCGCCTGCAACGGGGGAGTCTCGCAGACTCCCGGGGTGGGGGGGCTCATACTCGAGACCAGTCATCCAGTCTTCCGCAGGTGCAGGCGGCCCTGAGGTTCGGGCCTGAGCAGCGAGAGTGACAGAGGCAGCGAGAGGGCAGGTGCAGCAGGAGCTTGGGGTGGGGTGGGGTGTCAGGAATGCCGTGCCCGGTGAGTGTGGGCAGAGGAGGGTGTCCCTGAGGCAGGCGCTGGGGACGGAGCTCGGAGGGAAGGCTGGTAACCAACCGAACCCGGGTGCCATAGGTAGTGCGTTATACTTCGTGTTTGCTCAGCTCTGTGTCAAATATTTGCTTATCAACTGATGACGGGAAGAAGGCACACCCTACTAAAACTTTGTACAGTTTCCTCTGTTGTGGAAGGAGTCAGAAGGCTCCTTGGTTCTCCACGCCGCTGCCCCCGGGTGGGGTAAGTGGAGCCTCCCCAAGGCTCGATGGACGGCCCTGCTTGCCCCCGCGTCTGTGCCGTGGTCTCCATGGGTACCACAAGGGTCCCTTGCATCCCCTGCTGCGCCCGGCTTTCTCCATGCTGCCATCCCTACAAATGTTGTGGGAGCCTCTGCGCCCGCCCCAGGTGTTGAGTGACACCTGTTTTCTAGAACAGTTCTGTTTTCTCCCCTCCAGCGGTCACGGAGGTGCTGCTGGTTTCGGGGCGCTCTCCTGATACTGCACAATACTGGGTTTTAGGGGGGGCGCTTCTGGTTATGTTTTGGTCTAGAGTGATATTAAATCTTGACACCTAGCACTGAGACTTGGGTGCTGTGTTCTCAGCGAGCTCCTAGAGGTCTTGTCGCTGCCCCAGACGCTGGGGGCTCAGTGTCTGCGCGTCGGGTGTCTGTGGCTGCGGCCCCGCGCTCACGGCGATGAAGCCGGCCCACCCGGGGGGCGAAGGGCGCCAAGCTGGTAGAGTTTAGATTTTAAAGTTACTGTGTTTTAGCCCATGCGGTTCTCCTGCACATTCGTCTTTGTTTCAGAGCTTCTGTTTCTATGGTACATGCATTTGTGTATGTATTTAACACTTCTCTGTGCCCTGGTTTCTTAACTCAAATGTTGTTGGCATTATTTCTTCACCATCTTCCTTACAGTTTCTTTTTTGTTGATATATGATGCGTCAGTTACCTGCTGCTGCCTAACCAACCACCCTCAAATTGGGGGTAAAAAACTACCATGTGTGTTCCGTGAGTCTGCAGTTTGGCCAAGTAGGGCTGGCGCATCTCTGCTCCCTGTGGTCTTGGCTGGGGCTGGAGGACCCAAATGGCGTCCCTCAGTGGCCGCTGCCTCTGCTGGGGCGGCTGGGACAGCTGGCGGTGGGCGTCTCTCATGCTGAGTCTCCCCCGCCAGGCGGCTTCGCCCTCCAGCAGGAGGTTGAACTCCATCCCCTGGTGCGAGCTTCCAAGGGTGCAGAAGCAGGACCTGGCTGGGTCCTTAGGCCTCAGCTGGAACTGCACAGGGGAGGCACGGAGGTGCCTCGTGAGATGTGTCCTTTGTGCTCGAGGCCCTCACAGCCTGGCGTGGGAACTCAGGCCCGCGCCGGAGCAGACGGCGTTCACAGTGTGCCCGCACCTCCTCTCCTCTCGCCGACTCAGTCCCTGGTGTCCTGTGTGTCTCCTCCCGTCTAGGGGGTACGCCACAAAGCATGTGGTGGAAGGCCTGGAGCCACGGACCCTGTACAGATTTCGGCTGAAGGTGACCAGCCCCTCCGGCGAATATGAGTACAGCCCGGTGGTCTCAGTGTCTACGACCAGTGAGTATGCAAACCCCGCGAGCTCAGTTGTCTGAGGACACAGGGAGACGGCAGGCAGGGTGGGGGGGCAGCAGCCTGCTGTTGGCCTGGCCCTTCTGGGGGCAGGCCCAACGCCACTTCCAAACCCTGCGATGGCCTTGTGCCCCGGCGGGGCCTGGCCGTCGTCTAGGATGTCTGGTTGTGCAACGAGTCAGACGTGGTCTGTGCCCGCACTGCCCTGGGTGCACACTCGGCGCAAAAGCATGGCCGCCTCGCTCAGGACACGGGCCAGAGGGGCACGCGTCGAGCCGGCGATCTGGCCCGGAGACCCAGGCTGCCTCTGCTTGTCCTCAGGGAGCCAGGGCCAGTCGGTGTCTTGTCCCCTCTGGGCAGCGGCAGCGTGTGCGACTTGACCTGACTCACGCTGCGGGCCCAGGGGACACCGTGAGCCGGGAAGGAAGGACAGTGCTGCTCCCCACCCACAGGGCGAGGGGGGCACCCCGCGCTGCCCCAGGCCCGAGGAAGGGCGCTGATGTTCTCCGCGGGCGGGGTTTGGAACCCTCTCTGAGCAGTGCGTGCCCGGGGCCGTTTGACCTCAGGTGATGCACAGGTGAGAGTGGCCAGAAGCGTCCGCGCTGCCACCAAGGAAGGCCCACCCCCAGGGCACAGACCCGTGTTCTTCCTCACGGTTGTACAGGTCAGATCCTCCTCCCGTGGGCAGAAAGTTATTTGGAATTTTATTCACTGTAGCATCTGGCCTGTGCGTGTGCATGTTTGTCCTCCCCGTGGCTTTCCCATGTGTCCTTGAGGCCTCACTCACGGGTGCTTTTGCGTGGGTTGAAGACCATTCAGTTCTCGGCGGTCCTACAGTCAGTTGCAGACAAGGTGATGGCGGCCGATGCTGGTCCAGCCAACTGGGAGTTCAGTTACCGCTGACCGTGGCCACGGGCAAACACTCCCAGCTGGTGCTCGGTGAGCCACCAGGAAACCAAATCTCCGCGGGGACTTTGGACGTGATGTGGCCAGTTACGGAGGTGCATCAGCACAGGGGGCTTGTCCCTTAATGAGATGGCTTCGAAAGCTCTTGCTTTTGTCTGGGAGACGCTGAACGCCTGCAGGTTCAGAGGCGGGAGAAGAAGGCGGAGCAGCAGGATGGGCAGGGAGAGAAGGGGCGGGGGGGTTGGGGGGAGGCTGGCACCGGGGAGCCTGGGCTCCATGCGCTCTCAGGACACCTTATAGCTCCCTCCTGTCCTCCTGCTGTCCCCAGCCACCCACGGGCCACCCCGGCACTCCTCCGCCCCTTCCTCTGGGGCGTCCCTCTCCAGCAGCCCCTCCCCCGCCCCTCTGTCTGCTGAGCCTGCTCCACGCAGAATTCTGCTTAGGGCCCATCCCCACGTGGCTTCCCCTCCTCCGCCTGCCCTTTAGTTCCTCCCTGGCACACAGCCTCCGGGTGTCTCCTCCCCTAGTGGCTCTTCCTGTGTCTTACTTTATGGAGTCTGCCACCTACTGTGTGCTACTGGGGACAGGAGGGACAGGCCAGTCATGTCTAGCCTGCTCCGCAGGGGCGGATGGATGGACGGACAGGGAGAGGGAAGGCCTGAGGCAGAGCTAAGAGGACCAAGGGGAGCACTGATTTCCTCCGCTCGCTCATGATGGCTGGGAGGGTCCACCTGACCTGCGAGGTGCAGGTGAACTAGCAAGGGACTGACCACAGTGAGCCCCAGGTGGCCACTGCCTCCTCAGCACCACAGCCAAGCCGGGCACGGTCTCGTGGGCTTCCTGCCAGAGTTGACATGGAGTCGCTGCAGAGCCATCGTCAGCCTGTCTGCCAGCTGACAAGGGCTGTGCGGGGCCAGGTGGGCCTTGTCCTCGCCAGGCTGGCTTCCGAGAGGCCACTGCTCCAGGGGCGCAGGACGTTTGTCACTGCGGCCCGTGGCTTCCAGGGACAGTGAGACAGGACCTGCTGTGAGGACAAGGGCATGATGGAGCCGGGGCTTCTGGTGCTTTCCCGGGGCACCACCGGGCTCCCCGGGCTTCCCGCTGTCAGGTCGCAGCACAAGTGACGCTCTCCGGGCCCAGGGGGCCCTCCCTCCCGCTGGCTGCCGCTCCCTCACCTGTTGCCGTAGTTACAGTGCCCGCAGCGGACTCTCTTCGGGAGGCAGCACGTGCCGCACAAAGAATTAAAGGTGTGCACGTGATGCCAAACAGTGGCAGTGCTTCTGTGGGTGGATAATTTGCATGCAGTTTGGAAGTGTTTTAATGAATCATGCACTTTGTTTGCATAAAGGATGCTCAGCCTTTTTTTCCCAGGTAACGTATACGAGACGCTTGCTTCAATGAGGCATGCAGTTTTAATCAGCTGGGTCCTTAAAACGAAAGAGAAGCCGCTGCCGCTGGTTAATTGGCAAATCTCCGGTGAGCCATCACTTATTCACCGCCGTTAATGGAGACTCAGCCCCCACCAAGCGAGGCGTTATCCCCCTGCTGCAGTCTGGGGGTGATAACTTCTGCAGTTAACTGAGCCTCTCACAGGACCCGAGAGGGGCTCCCAAAGACCGCCCCGCCCTTGCCCCTCCTGGGAACGTGGTCCCCTGGTGTGGTCCTCCCAGTGAGCCCCCGTGACCGCCGCCTTCCCACAGGCAGCCTCAGGCCAACGTTAGTGATTGCAACCCTCGGGCTAAACAGTGGAGAAGAAAGGCAAACCCTGCCTTTCCTGTATTCGGTTGCTCAGATTGATGGCCATCCCTTAGGTCAGGCCCACAGCGTCTCGAGGGGCTCGGGGGCGGGAGCCATGTGGCGTTTGGCCCCCCTGGAATTTCCTCTGCTCTTCATGCCTCTTGCCTCGCGTGGGAGCGGAAGGACCTGCTCTGCTCTGCAAACAAGAGCCCTTTCTTTCCTGTCGCTGCCCCGTCAAGCGCACGAAAACACAGAGACGTTTCCGTGCCTCGGCCCACCCTTGCCCACCTCTGCACCTCCTCCCGCGGCTGCGAGGGGTTTGGGAGGCTCCTCTTGTGCCCCGAGTGGCAGTCACCGTCATCACTGCTTTTTGCCGGGACTCTGTGGGCCAGGATGACCAACCGCTCCGCTGCTGCGCTCCCCTGCCGGAGCTGTCCCTCTGCTCTCAGAATAAGCAAGGAGAGCCCTGATGGTGACCGCTGGCAGGAGCTGGAAGGGGCAATAGGTTTATGTAAATGACACCCTGACATCAACAGGCCCTGCCCCTGGCCACGCACAGCCCCCAGCTCCTAAGCACAGAGTGAACTGTTTCCTGTTCCAGCACTTGCACGCGCAGGGCTTCCTGGGCGGCACCCACCAGAGAGCGGCCCCACCAGGAGCGCGGTGCTGGGGGTGCAGGGTGCCTGGGGGTGCTGGGTGCCTCGGTGTGCTGGCACGCTGCCGGCGCTTTCACCCCTTTCCTTCCAAACCCCGAGAAGTCAGCACTTTTCTGAAGCTTTTTGGGCTTAGGCACCGCTTTCATTTAGCACTTTGCTGGGGGTACGGGAGGGGTCACATTTACTTATTTACGATGTCCGTTGCATTCAACGCTTCATCTGAATGGAAGCCTGCGGTGACTGGATCGCCACCTGCACACGCACCAAGCACCCAAGGAGGGCGTGTGGCTGGATGAGGTCTGCCCGGGGGGCCGGGGGCGACCCGCTGGGCCTTTCTGGCTCCCAGTGCTGTGGTCTGAAGGAGAACGTGAGGAGCCTCGTGTGAAGTCCTGGGCGTAGCTTCAGTCCGCAGGATTGCAGGGAGGGTGCCAAACTTTGAAATTGAAGGGAGTAAGGGAACTTACTTCCTACATCCTTCTAGTTGGTTTTAGGCAGGCTCCTTGTATTTTTAGTAGCTGCTAAAGTTGGAGAGTCTCAGAGGTGGGGGCTGTTGGGTGATAAAGAGGCTCTCCCGGCCGCAGCACCCTCCCCCCCTCCCTGGGAAGCGAGAGGAAAGGAGGTAGCTGTAGGTTTCGCTGTCCCCTGAAGTTCGGGTGGGTGGCCGTCGCTCTCGCCCAGGTTTCTCCCGCTCAGCTCCGCTCAGCTCCGTGGACGCTGGCGGCCGTCCTGTGGCGTCCCTGGCCCTTACTTGCTACATGCCAGTAGCCTACCTTAACTCAACCTACCCTTAAGTGTGACAACCCAAAATGTCATCAGACTTTACCAAATGGCATTTGCGGGAAAACCTCTGTTCTTTTTTTTTTTTTCCCCCCACAGCCCCCAGCAGAACCACCGGGCTGGGTGTGACCTCCCTCGGAAGGCCGGGGACAGCATGGGCATTGCCTTTTGATAGTTCATCACGATATTTTTATTTAAAGCTCTTGGTCTACAGATATGTGCGGAATGATGAAAAGGAAGTATAACGTGGCTAAAAAGTCTTTAGGACGTTGGCAAGCTCTAGCAGGCAAAATTGTTATTTCAAAACATTTTTAACTTGGCTTAAGTGAATTTTTCCGGAAAGGAGAGAGGTTATCGGTTCCAGCTCGCTGAGGGTGACCCCTCCTCCTTCCGCCCCCTGCCCCCACCCCCCAGGTCTGCGCTTTGCCCAGCTCAGGTCCTCTGAGGAAACCAGGAGGACTGTGGCTCCTGGGCCGGGGCTCCGTCTGGAGAGCTTCTCCGACGGAGCAGGGGTCGGGGTTTCACCTCCCACCTGGTGGATGAGGCCGGTGGCCCCCTGCAGGCCAGACTGCCAGGGGTGGCGGTTCAGGGGGGCGCTGAGCCCCAGGAGGCAGCCCAGGGTGCAGTGCGGCGGGGGGGGGGGGGCGCGGAGGGGACGTTTCCTTTGGGGATTAGAATAATAACAGGCAGAAAGTGGGCACCACACTGTGAGCAGCAAGGGGGAGACACTGGCTCTGTCCCATTCTCTCTGGGACCTCAGTGTGAAGGTTTAGTGAGCGTTTGTGGAATGAATAGGTGAGACCTTGGAGATGACTACAATGAGGCGTGATCAGCTCCATGCCTGTGGGGCCAGTCAGGTCTGTATTCTAAGTGTGCGAGGCAGAAGTGACCGGTGGGCTGCATCGGACAAGGGCAGCTGCTGGCCCACGACCGACACCTCAGCAGCAGACACGTGCTGGGTGCTTATGATGTGCCAGGTGCAATTCTAAGACCTTCACTTTGTCATATTGTTAAGCTTGAGCATGATTATTTAACAATTAGTCACGGAATGGGGAATGAATGGAGCTTTGCGATAAATGCCTGGAAAGACGGGCCTCTGTCACACGCCCCTTTGTCCTCACACTCTGCCCCTGCTGGCCCTCCTGCTCTGTTCTCATCTCCGAAGAGGCATGTCCTCCGTCCCAGAGAGCGCCCTGCTTCCAGCCCCCTTCCAGCCCCCTCCCCTGTCTCCGCACTCTTTCTCGGTTCCGTCTTCTTGCTCTGCCCTACTTGGCGGGCTCTCGCCCCAATCCATGCTTTCTCACCACGCCCCGCCTCTCTGGGTGGGACCCCTTGGCCCCGCAGGCTCCGGGGAGACAGGGCCAGTGTGAGCGTTGCCATCCCGGGGAGACTGAAAATTCGGATCTCGAATGTGAACGCGGCTGTCTCATTGCCATTTGTCGTTCAAGTGGTGTAGAGACTTTGGCAAAGAAAACCCAGCATGCTGTGACGACTGGGGAGCTTTTCCTTCCACGTCAGAGACGTTTATTGAGTCTTGTGGAATCCAAGAGGATGATTTTCAAATGTTACTGAACGTTCGCAAAGCAATACTTTTACAGTTTGAAAATGCCCCACGGCTTTAGGACAATCTAAGTGTTCTTCTCTTAGTAAGTGGAAACAAGGTGCTTTTCAGGAAAAGAAGGCCTCGGATGGGAATCATGAGTGCCCTTCCTGGGACAGCCCCGTGCCTTCCTGGAGGCGATCACAAGCCTCCACGTGGCCAAAGGAGGAGGGGCCGGGACGGACCTTCCTTTCATCCCCCGGGGTCCGGCAGAAGTGACGCCTGTCCGAGTGTGGTTGGTAGGTCGGGTGATAATATCGGTGTCATAATTCATAGCTTCAATTTGAACATTTCCCCTAAAATGTCCTATGGTGTGCTTGAGGGTGATAGTATCACGTTACAGAATTACATGCTTATGCTTTTGTAATGCAAGATTTTGTGAAAAAGCAGGAGCATCATTTGGGCCGGACCCTGTATTTTGGATGACTTCTTTCCGCCTCCTTTCCGCAGGAGAACCCATAAGTAGCGAGTATTTCCATCGAGCGGTCAACGTGAATGACGAAGATCTGCTGGTCCGAATGCTTCAAGGAGGGTGAGGGAACTCTGCCACTGGAACTTTTTGATTTTAATTGTCAGTGCCCACGAAGTGCAGAGAAATGCAGGACGCAGCTTTGCTTATTCTCTGAGAAGTTCCCCTGCCTTTGGCGCTGGCTGCAGAGTCGAGCCCGGGCGGCCGCTGGGAGTCCAGCGCGGTTAGTAAACGCGGGGGCAGAGCGCAGGCTCGATGGGCTCGCTGGATGCAAACTGAAAAAGGAAGTTACGAGTCCGGGCATCGCATTCTCTCCCCAGAAATAATTCCTGACTCTTCAGAAATGTTTGCTCAGCCCATTCTCTGTGTCTATGAGTCTGTCTCTATTTCGCCTGTTAGTCCATTTTGTTCATTAGATTCCACGTATGGGTGAAATCACGCGGCGTTGTCTTTCCCTGACCGACTTATTTCACTTAGCACAATGCTCCCTAGGCCCACCCAGGTTGCCGCACCAGGTGAAAAGATTTCCTTCTTTTTTTTCTGCTGGGTAGAATGGATTCTTTCTGAACTAGTAGTTTTGAGTGCCTTAGAAGACAGTTCATCTGTGAACCGGGGCTTCGTACTTTGGGGAAGAGAAGGTTCCCACAAAAAAGCCGAAGCTGCTAGGCTGGTGTGCAGGAGCTCTGCCTTCTTCTTTGGGAGCAGGCCAGCACGCCCGTGGGTGACGTGGGAGTCGAGGGGGAAGCGAGGGTGGCCTCCGTGGCGGCTCCGGTCCCCCGCAGCGGAGGGCGGCGTGGAGACGATGTCCTTGCCCATTGAAGGGGCTGTGCTCCTCCCAGAGCCTTTTATCGGCTCATGTAATGGTTTTGAGTTGAAGGGAAGGCCTCTTTGAAGTGAAATTACAGCAATTTTTCTCTCCTGCGCTTGTGAATTTGAATCTTTTAAAATATTCAGCAGGGCAGCCTAGGACAAGACAAATTTAATGGCCCAGAAGGAATTGGAATTTTCAGTAAAATGAACCATTTTAGCCACCTGTGTCCCGCAGGAGACGCCGGCTGTGAATCTCCAGGGAGCCGAGCACGCTAACCTCCTCTCTGTGTTCTTCCGAAGCAACGTGAAGGTTGATGTCCCCAACAAGCTGGGCTTCACGGCGCTGATGGTGGCGGCTCAGAAAGGGTACACCAGGTGGGCCTCCTCCTCGGACCGGCCCTGTTGGTGGTTGGCGGAGCCGTCTCCCAAAGGTGCCCACAGGGGAGGGGGGAAAGAGGGTGATGGGGGAACCCCTTTTTTCTCTCTTTCCAAAACTGTAACCTATAAAAAGCAGGTGAGCAAAAAGTCAGCCATTTTCCCCATAAAGTTATATGAGATGGAGGAGAGAATGTAAAAATGTATAATCATATGGTAAGGAAGAGAGATTGCTGTTTAATTATATTTTATACTATATTTATATATCCTTTGAAACAACTGAATTTCTTCAAAAAAAAAAAAGAAAGGTGAAGGATATTAATTCTGTAAAATGAACTTCCCTGATGGGTTGCTAAGATAACACTTTATTTTCTCTATTCCACATGGAGATAGACTTAAACTTATTTTTCAATCTTATTTATATTTTAACTAAAATGCCAATTTGAGAAAAATTATTTTCACTCAGTGCTGGCATTTGAAAATGTATTTAAAGTTGTCATTAAATTGACAATGAACTGTGGTTTGATGGTCCAGTTTGTTTATGTGGTAGAGTTTATTTTCAATGGATAATTTATGTAAAGAGTAAAACCTCATTTTTTTTTTTTAATCTTTACCCCAGGACACTTTTTTTCACTGCTTTTAGAGAGGGAGGGAGTGGGGAGACAGGAAGGAGGGAGAGAAACATCATCATGAGAGAGAGGCACCAATGGGTTGTCTCCCAGATGCACCCCACCCGCACCAGGGATCACACGAGTCAGGCCTGCTGTTGCATGTGCCCACGCCTGGCCTGGGGGTCCAACCCACAACCTGGGCATGTGCCCTGGCTGGAATCGAACCTGCAACCCTTGGGTTACAGGATGAAGCTCCAACCAGCTGAGTCCTACTTACTAGCCAGGGCACCCTTTTTTTTTTTTTCTTTCTTTTTTGGTGCGGAGAGGCAGGTTTCTGTTTTCTGGTTTAGTAACACCTCCGCTTTAAAGCTGGCCTGTGTAGACGGGCAGGAGAGCGTGGGCAGCTGGGCCTTACACGCAGAGCTGGGTGCGGGTTCCTGCCCACCGCAGCTCCTGACCCAGCTCCGCCCGCACTCTTTCCCTCAGGCTCGTGAAACTCCTCATTTCCAACACTCTTTCCCTCAGGCTCGTGAAACTCCTCATTTCCAACGGCACGGACGTGAACCTGAGGAACGGAAGTGGCAAGGACAGGTGGGTGATGGGGACCGGCCCCCAGTACTCCCAGCCTTGTGTTGCTGGGCTCTGCCCAGAGCATTTCTGGTTTCATGCAGAGGTGAGATGCAGTTTTGTTCTGGTTTCGACCGGGGGAGGGGTAGTTGATCGGAGGAGGGGCATTTGACCTCTTGCAAGCGGAAGACGGGATAGGAAACAAACGTTCATTCGTTCCCTGGTCATTTCACTCAGCGGGGTGTCTGGGGCATCTGTTAGGTGCACGCACCTTCCCCCAGCCGGCGCCCAGCACGCACAGAGAGCTCAGCAGTGCCGGTCATCAGCAGCGTGGCCACCAGCTCTGCGCCGGGCGCTGGGCGGTGGGCCCCTTGGCGCCTCCCCGAGGGCTCTCACTGCCTCCGTGTCTAGTGTCTACAAAGATGCTAACCACAATCACAGGACACAACCGGAGAACCTCCCTCAGGGGAACGGGCTGAGTGCCTTCCAGGAGAAGCTTACCAAAAAACATAACTTCCGGAGGTGAAGGAATGTTGGAGAAAGCTTAAAAACGACTGCTGAGCTAGCGAGTAGGTTTAATTACTTAATGTAAATCAACCCGAGTTTATTGGATGTCTGCCGCATGCCAGGCTCTGTGCTTGGCGCTCGGCGAGAACAGTGAACGAAACGCAGAGCTCCCGCTGGCGCTCAGTCGGGCGGCGCTGCCCCCAGGCCCAGGCTCTCTCCAGGACGCTGGCTGATTTCTGAAATCAGCCAGCCTGTGACTGTGCTCCCTGGACACAAGGCAGAGAGAGATTTTGAGTACTAACAGTTTAGAATTCACTTGCAAATTGAAACATTAGCGTTCCACAGAGCTCTTAGGTAATTTTGGAACTAAACCATCAACTCAAGAAGTTCGAAAGAGACTAATACCGATTTAAAAAGGAAAATGAAAAGTGAGAAAACTTGAGAGGCAGGAGAAAGAATTAAAATGGCAGTAGAAATTGATTAATTAATAAAGATTGAGAAGCGTAAGTGCAACCTCTTAAAAATCTCTGTAATAAAATGGACCAGTTTCTTGTAAGTCTAAGAAGAAAGAAAAAAATTAGAAAATGGAAAGGGTACATAACAGTGGTTATAGAGGAAATTTAAACATGAAATGAAAATGGTGCATTTGCATCTAAAATAGTAGATTTGATCATTTTATTGAAATGGGTACTGTTGATGAGAATAACACAAACCAATGAGGAAGATATTGAAAAAATAGGCTATTTGAAGGAAAAAAATTAAGGTGAATCCTGGCCTTTATAGCATGCACCAAAATAAATTCCAGGTGAATTAAGAATTAAATGTAAAAATCAAAACCATAGAAAACACAGGTATGTATCTATTTGATTTTATAATGTGGAAGACAAAAAGATTACAGGAAATCACTAAGAAAAAGATTAAAAATACATTACTCATTAAAAAAACTTAATTACAGCACTGGCTGGTATGACTCAGTGGATTGAGTGCCAGCCTGCGAACCAAAGGGTTACAGGTTCAATTCCCAGTCAGGGCACATGCCTGGATTGCAGGCTGGGTCCCCAGTAGAGGGTGTGCGAGAGGCAATCACACACTGATGTTTCTCTCCCTCCCTTCCCCTCTTTCTAAAATACGTAGTAGGACAAAGCAGTTGACATGAAAACACAATTCATAGCAGAATAAGTTAAAATTAATATAACAAATGTGTAGCTCTGAGAGTAATAAAAAAATTAAGAATGGCCTACCCATGACACTGTCGGTTAGAAGACGGTATTGGTCTGGGGTGAGTGCAGTGGGCGCTTCCAGGTACGGCTGACGGAAGGGTGAGCTCATGTAACCTTTTGGAAAGCAATTTGGCGATACCCATCCAAAGCAAGCCCCCAACCCCTGGGCAGGTGAAGGGCCGCCCTCTCCGGGGGTCTCGGGAGAGGAAGGCCTGTGTGGGGATGCAGGCCTGTGGGCCCTGGGCGTGGGCCTGTGCTAGGTGTTGGATGAATTCCTCAGAGACTCGGTGGAAAACTTAAAATTTTTAATTTTTTTATTACGAGCAGGACTAAACATTTTTATATTAATTTTTAACTTCCTCTGCTATGAATTGTCTTCCCTGTTGGGAGACCTTCCTCCCCCACACCCCAACGCTTCACTTTGAGAATTTCAAACGTTTGGAGAAGCTGACAGAGTAGTATTCAACAAGCAGCTGTGTTCTTACCGCCTACGTCTGCCAGTTGTTGACGTTTTGCCATAGCTGCTTCTCTTTACATTTTTGTTTGCTTCCGGAGGGCCTGCCTCTTTCAAAGTAGGGGGTAGGCGGCGTAACCTTCCACCCCTCAGCGCCTCAGCGGTGTCTCCTAAAGCCAGGACACACGTTGTCATCCCACCTGATTCCCCAATGTCCTGGTGCCCCCATCACCCATGGGAGCCTCCTCCCTGCCCCCCAGTAGCTCACCCACTGCTGTGTTTGGGGGTGTGGGGGGAGACCATGATCCAGGCGAGGCCCACACATTGCATCTGCTTGTCTCGCTCTCTAGTCCCTTTTGTTCTGGACTGGCCCTGCACCCTTCAAAAATCACTCTCTATTTTTTCTCACAGCACTGACTTCTTGAGATCAAACCAATCATGTTGCAGATTGCAGAACGCCCTATGTGTTGCCTACCCCCTCCTCACAGGGGGGCCGGCATTGGCTGTGCTCACTCATCCTTTTACTCCTTTCGGTCGAAATTGGTGGAAAGGCATGGCTAGGTTCAGGTTACATTTGCAGCGAGGATGCCTGCAGAGCTGGTGGTGTGGCTGCCGGAGGTCTGACATGCCCCGGCGGGCCCACAGTTGGGGGTTCCAGGTTTGATGCTGCGGTCAGGATGCAGCGGCTGAGTCCCTCCAGGGTGGACAGAGTTTCCCGCAGCAGCTAGAAAACCGTCTGTGGGCTGCCAGCCCCGCTCTGTGCAAGGGGCTGCTCCCCGTCCACCCGCTCTCCCACCGACCACAACCCTGGCCCAGATCAGCGACGTCGCGGGGAGCTGCAGAGAAGGGATTTTCTACATTTGTTGGCTGGCAGGCTTCTGTGAGAAGGGGCTTTTCCTCATCGACCGGGGCTGGGGCTGCATTTCGCCCTCTGTCAGCGGAGCACAGGTTTATTTTCTTTAATAGTCATATTTAGAGAAAGGACAGAACACCGCCCATTTGACAGCAAACTATTAAACCAGCTCCTCACTCTGTTTTGAATATCACCGTGGCCTGGTGGGGGCTTTAAAATCACATGCGTTACTCCATTACTGTGATTGGTTTTTGCCGAGATGTAATTTACATGCCATGACATTTTCCCCTTTAAAGTGTTCATCTCAGCGTTTGAAACCCTGTCGACCAGCTGCGCAGCCCCTACTGCCGTCTGCGCCCGGGGTGTTGGCTGCACCAGCCGGGGGGTGGGGGGACTCAGTCTCTCCTGGTTCCGCTCCCCACCCCTGCCCGTGGCCACTGCGGACTTGCTCCCATATCCAGAGACCCACCTATTCTGGACCCTTCATAGACAGGCCTGGGCAAAAGTAGGTCTGCGGCTGTTCATGTGGGGGAGAGCGGGCAGGCCGTGGCACCTGCCACGGCCGCATTACCACAGACCTGCTCTGCCAACCCCTGTGCATGGAGCCCTGTACATGTGGCTTCTTGCCTCTGTCTTCTTTGACTTATTGTGGTGTTTTGAGGTTCATCCACTCCGTAGGCTTCATCAGCGCTTCACTCCCTTTTTATAGCCAAATCGTAGCCCGCGGTACGGATAGGCCACCACCCCTTGCCTACCCAGTCACCAGGTGCAGGCGGGACACACGTACGCTTTACAGGAATGACTGAAACGGGGGTTTCCTTCTGAGCTCTGAGACAGGTGGGGTGCAACGCGGTCCAGGGCTTGGCCCCCGGACTCACGGCCAAACGCTCCTCCCCCGTCTGTTGCAGCCTGATGCTGGCCTGCTACGCAGGACACCTAGAAGTTGTGAAATATCTCCGGAGACACGGCGCTTCCTGGAAGGCCAGAGACCTGGGGGGCTGCACAGCTCTGCACTGGGCCGCAGACGGGGGCCACTGCGGCGTGATCGAGTGGATGATAAAGGACGGCTGCGAGGTAGGGGCTTCCGTCCCCGCTGCGGACGCCTCGGCAGGCGCCTGAAACGCCCTCCTCGGCGGAGCCTAGGGCATGCAGGGCCTGTCAGTGGAACTCGGAGATGCTGGGGAAAGTTCTGTGCCTTTCCGGCCAGAGGCTCCTGAAGGTCACTGCAGATCTGGTGTGATAGCGAGGCTTCAGGCTGTCCTGGAGGTTCATCTCGGGTGGGAAGAGAGAGAGACCACCGAAGCCGGAGCAGGGCCTGGTTCCATCCACGTCACCTACACTGTTCACTCCCCGTCCACCCCTCGTCTGCCTCGTCCTTCCGTCTGTCGGCCGAGCTTTCCTGGGCCCCCACCCGGAACAGCCCAGGGCTGCAGATACGCAGATGTCGGGGGCTCCTGCAGCCACGGCTCTTGTCGCTCTTGTTGCCTTTGGACTTTGATTGTTTTCCCTCTCGGGTTGTTTAAAGATCAGTCATCACGGAGACTTTCCGGAGAGCCCACGGATTGCAGCCAGAGCAGAGTTCAGCTCTGGGTGTCTTCGCCTGGAAGCAGGCAGCTGGCCCGCCCCTGGGTTCGAGTTGTCCGAAAGTACAGATCTGACCTAGCAAGTGGGGGTGCAGCTGGGGCTTCCGGAGACCGGCGACTGGAATTAGCTCGATTGTGGTAACTGCTGGCAACTCTGAGAGCTTTAGTTCAAGACTGCAAAGGAAAACAAAAATGTCAAGGCATGGAAGTTAGGACTGAGGGACAAATGCCACCCTAGTTGTGACTGCAGGATGGTGTGGGGCATTGAGAGAGCAGGCGATGACCTGGGGAACAATCTCCGGTTGAGAAGAGTCCTGTCTCTGGGAAGGCGTTCGGGGACTTGTCCGGGTTGGTCTGGGACGTGCGGTTGAGGGGCAGCGAGGCTCGCGCTGTGGGCTCTGCCGATTCCTGCCGCCCGTCTCCGAGGGCTGAGCGAAGGGGCCCTTGAAGGGAAAATCTCAGTCGTTGAGACAATTCCTTTGCGTCGCATTTCTTGTTTCCTTTGAGAAACATGCTCAGAGGTCAGAAGGACGGGCCGTGGGCCTGGGTGGGTGGGCTGGGCCACCCCAGCCTGGTGCAGCAGAGACAGCCACGTGGTACTGGCTTGGCCATTTGTGATGCGCTCAGCTCGTGGTTCTGACCCAAGTCAAGTCTGTAGGAGAAAGCAGGGCTGACCTTGGCTGAAACAGGGCCGGGCCTCCGCCGGGAACGCTGACATGCGAGGATCTGGCAAGTGTCGGCTCTCGGGGCGTCAGATGAACACATGTCCTTGGGGTCGATTCAACGTCTTTCGGTAGCATCGGAGCTGCAGGAAAGGTGCCGTGTGGCTGGCAGGTGGCGGGTGGGTGGTGTCAGCACAAGCGCCTCCGTGGGCTTGGCAGGTGGTCCAGGAACGCTTTGGAGGTCCGTGGCGGGAACCTGGAGCTAACTGGGGCGTTGCCGCCACCCTCCTTCCGAGCACAGGACTCTCGCACTGAGAGGGGCTGACTCACGTGGGAGCCATTTCTGCGCTCCCTGGGCTGCGGGTGCGGCTGAG
The DNA here is from genome assembly GCA_004027475.1 of Anoura caudifer. Lineage (NCBI taxonomy): Eukaryota > Metazoa > Chordata > Mammalia > Chiroptera > Phyllostomidae > Anoura > Anoura caudifer. The sequence continues at coordinate 455,962 of PVKU01000164.1, forward strand.
CCAGTCTGTTCCTAGAATGAGGGGTGTGTTTCCGCTGTGAGCGCAGGGTGGGGGGGGCGTTTGCCCGCCCAGGGCCCCCGTCTGGGGCCGATGGGGTCCTTCGGGGGCTCCGAGGTGGCAGCATGCACTTCCTCTCTGCGTACACTGCGGCCTTCGCAGCACCCGCCCGGTGGGCCCTCAGTGTCACGCTGGCCGTGGGGAACGGCCTCCGATGGCCAGGCAGACGGTGTCCGGAGAGAGCACGGGCTCGGCGGGCTTTCCGGGTCAGAATTCGCGCGACGGATTTGGTCGCTTTGCGTTCCCTGTAGGCCTCCTGCTTGAAATTAATACGTGCTGACAGGTACAAGGGGGCGTGTCTACATTACTGTCTGTCCCAGACATGCTTAAAGCTGTGAACAGAGATATTTCAGAGCAAGCAAGAGAAAGTTTATTCGAACAGGTGAGGCAGGGAAGGCCAGAGGGACTGAGCTAGGCGGTTCCCTGGGAGCCCGGAGCGAGGCGATTGTGTCTGCTTCCCTCTTCCATCCCACCCTCTTCCGGGTGAACAAAACGTGGCCGAGGGTCCCAGTGGGGAGTCCCGGGGCGCCGCAGCACCCGCCAAAGGGACCCTCTCCCAGCTTCTCACCGCACGGATGTGAGTTCAGTTAGCACGGCCGCTCGCCCCCTTCCCGAGCCCAGAAAGGCCACTCTCAACCAGGGGAGCTGGGGCAACGGTGGTCCTGGGAAAGCCTCCGGCGACCGCTGTCAAGGAACAGGAGCTGGACGGAGCCCTGACCCTGCGGCCTCCTCACAGGTGGACGCCATGGACACTGGCTCCGGCTGGACCCCCCTCATGAGAGTGTCCGCCGTCTCGGGAGACCAGCGGGTGGCCTCCCTGCTCATTGAAGGCGGGGCCGACGTGAACGTGAGAGACAAAGATGGGAAGACGCCGCTGATGGTAGGCCTCGCTGTGGGGTGCACCAGGCCCCGGGCGGGGGCTCCCCGTCCACGGGCAGCTCCCGGTCACGTGTGCTTCCCCACCGGCCTCTCACTGAAGGCAGGACAGCGTCGGCACCCTGCTTGCATTGTCTGTTTTACAGCCACTTCTGTCATAATTGCCCATCCCGTCCCCAGGGCCACGGCGGGGCGTAGACAGGCCTGCGAGCGTGGAGAGGGTGCTGCCGTCTGCGCCGCACTCTCTGGCCTCGCGGGTCCCAGGTCGTCTCGCCGGGGCGGGGCAGGGTCCTCGCTGTGGGGTGGCGGCACACAGGCCTGTCTGGCACGGCCCCGCCTCTGAGGGTGCCGGTGGCCCTCCTGGACCTGCCTGCTCAGGGGCACCTCGCTGCGGCCCGGGCCTTGGCGGAGGGAAGCGCCCACTCGCCCGGCCGCTGTGTCCCCTTTTCAGGTGGCCGTGCTAAACAATCACGAAGCGTTAGTGCAGTTGCTTCTAGACAACGGGGCGGATGCGAGCGTGAAAAACGAGGTGAGTGGCCCCTGGGCTCTCCCGAGCTGCCCCCTGGAGAAGAAAGCGCACGCAGGTGACGCCCTTTCATGGTTTCCTCTTTCAGTTCGGCAAAGGTGTCCTGGAGATGGCCAGGGTGTTTGACAGACAGGTCGGATGTGCTTTCCGTCTTTCCAGGCTCACACTGTAGTGCTTCAAAAGGCACCCGGACCCTGGGATCACATTCCCCTGTTTTTGCTGATCTAGAACGTCATCTCCTTGCTGGAAGAGAGGAAGAAGCAGCAGATGCCCAAGAAGCCAGCTGTCCGTTCCGTCCGCTGACCCGGCACTGCTCGCCTCCGAGCGCCGAGCGACAGAAAGCAGAGCGTGGCCGCCGCTCTCAGAGACACGCGTTTTCGCGTCTCTGAGGGCCGCACACGCGAGTATTTATTCTGTTGAAGACTCGCCGTGACCTGTGTAGCGCACAGCCGGCCCCCTTTGAAATACACCTCTTTATGCAAGCCCGCGGGGCTCTGCGTTGTTCCTGGGCGTCCGCGGCGGGGGGTGTTTGCTCGCCCTGTGCCTTTGGGACCCAGACAAACACGCACGGTCTCCCACCCCCGCCCCCACCCCCGCGCTGACCTCTGGGCCGCCCCGGGACCTTGTGGGGATGGTCTCCCTTGCCTGGTTTCGGTGACAGCGTGCCCACCCACGGTCAGGCCTTCCAGGAGGCGTCTCGGGCTGGTGTGCCGCCCTGGACTGATGTTCCCCGGGGAAGCCCAGGAGGCCGAGGGCCGAGTTCTTTCCTTAGCCGCTGGCCTCGGGCCGAAGCGCTCCACTCGCAGTTCCGGACTCCGAGGCGGCTCTGGCGGAGGGTCCGTCTCTCTCAGACAGACCTGCCCGAGAACGTGCTTGCGCATCCTCAGCCTTGGCCACGAAAGGCCTGGCCTGCTGGCATCTGACCGCTTTGCCAAAGAGCATATTAAACTCGGCCTCTGGACAGAAACGTGTTTTGAGGCTGATCACGCGGCGCGGAGAGACGAGGGAGTCAACCTCGCCGAGGTGCGCTGGTTGGGGCTCAGCCACAAACGGGGGGAACTTTGACCCGGCAGGCGGCCACCTGAGCTCGCAGGCCGAGCCCGCGGTGTCTCCCGAGAGACGCTGGTTACCTCGGCCCCGCAGAAGACCAGCCACAGAGGTCCGCGCGGGGGCGGGTTTTCTCTGCCAGGAAACGTGCATTAAAGGCAACGAACGCACCGGAGCTGGGGGCAAGGCCGCGGGGAGCAAGCACCGGTTTTACTGGTGTTGGCCATTCTCAGCCTCACTCCGTGCGGCTCACGGGACCTAGAAGCAGAAATGCGGGTCATGTGGAGTCCTCATTTCATTAGTGTTTTACCTTCGTACAAATGAGTATTCCTTTCCATTTGCCACATTAGATTCTTTAAATCTCCCTAAAAAAAAGGCAACTTTCTGAGTGCCACCCCCACAGTGAGTGTTGATGAGCACCTGACCCTCATTTCTCAGTCTTCTGTGGGTGTTCCTCACCTGCCCCGTCTGCGGCAGGCGGGCCCACGCCCCTTCCCCCTGACGAAAGCTTGGCCACGCCGTCTCATCCTCCCGACGAAGGCTTGGCCAGAGCAGGGGGCTGACCTCGGTCAGCAAAATGGGAGTAGAAATGGCTTCTGCCTTCTGAGCAGAAGTTTTAAGACGCCTGCCCCCCTCCCCCCCACCCCCGCCGCGTCTCTCATTCCTCTGCTGCAAGACCAGCTGTGACCCAGATGGAGGCTGCTGCGTGAGCCCAGGGCCCCACTCACCCTGAGTGGACACGACCCGTGAGTAAGAATGACACTTTAATGCCGTAAGTCGCTGATGCTCAGCAGCGGTTCACTGTGGCCGTATAACAGCCCAAAACAGCTGCTCACGAGGTGCAGCTGGACGTTTGTGAACCTAATTTTCCATAAACGACAACAGTACCACTGAAGCCCTGTGGTTTCCAGTCTTATTCAGATTTTTAGAAACTCAGGAATGGATATCGAATTTTATCAACTGTCTTTTTAGCATCTCTGGTAACCATAATATGGCATATTTCCCTACAGTCTGTCAGTTTCGTGACTTGGATTATTAGATTTTTATTTTTTTAAAGATTTTATTTTTTAGAGAGAGGGGAAAGGAGGGAGAAAGAGGGTGAGAAGCATTGATGTTTGATATTTGATAGATACATGAATCGGTTGCCTATCACACGCCCCCTACTGGGGACCTGGCCCACAACCTGGCATGTGCCCTGACTGGGGCTTGAACCAGTGACCTTTTGGCTTGCAGGCTGGCGCTCACTCCACTGAGCCGCACCAGCCAGGGAGGATTATTAGCTTTCTAAATATTGAACCATCCTTGTGTTGCTGAGGCATTTCCCTTGGGTTTGAGTGTTTCTGGATTTCACACGCGCACACATTGCGTATTAGCTTTTTACCTTTTTCCTTAATGAGATTAGACAATAGTTTATCTTGTGTTTTAATTTTCCCAAAGAAGCCACCCCTGGTTTTACTTGTTTTACTTTTCCCAATTAATTTATACTTTTTATTTCTAATTCATTCCTTCTCTTTCCCCCTAGGTCTGTTATTTTTTTGTTCCTTTGTAACTTTGCAGGGTGGATATTTAGTTCCTTTTCAGCCCTTTTGCTTATTAACATGTGAAGCCAGGGTTCTGCGTGCCCCTCGGCACCGTGGCAGCCGTGTTCCCACGGGGCGTTCTCTGCGCTTCCCCGACGGAAGCTCCCCCTGCAGGTGCCCTTTCAGGCACAGCGTCTAGGCCTCGTCCCAGACCTTCTGAGCGCACGTCTCTGGGGGGAGCCCGAGTCTGACGAGCATCCCCGGTGAGTTCCTGTTCAAGGAGTGTGAGAAATGCAGACCCAGAGATGGTGTCGTTGGCTATTTTCTCGATAATTTGCAATTCACCTTTGATTTGTCACATTTCTAGGGCGGAGAATTGTTTTTCTACTTTTAGTGCATTATAATCTTGAGAATGTGTCTGTAGTATTTGGAATTTGAATTTACTTTGTGGCTTAATATACAAAATTATAAATACGTGTACATGTATTTCCAGAGGCCTTTGAAAGAAATGATAATATGCTGTATGTTTGAAGCATCCCATCTTCTGCATATTGATTTGATCTATGTTATTAACTATGTTCAAGGTCTTCTGTATACTTATTTTTTGCCTACCTGTATTTTCGTGGGTGGAGACAAGTAACCATGTAAAGACCTTGTTACCATTCTGTAAACCTATTTTTCTTTGTATTTGCTTCAGTTTGTTATGAAGTTAGATGCTATTTTTTTAAATTGTAAATGGATTTGTATTATGCTTAGATTTTCATTCTGGGTAAGTCTCTTGTGAATGTTTCTATTTCTGCTTGCTGGCTGTTTGAATTTCTCTGCTCCATATATTACACACTTTATTCTGATAGGTTTTGCATTCACTTGGTTCAAAGAGAGTTTCAGGTTTCCCTGCCCCGCCCCGCCCCGCCCCACCCCGAGGTGTGTCTGTGGGAAGGCTTCTCGTCCTGGCACCCAACTGGGCCGTGTGGACGGCACTTCGGTCCCTTGCCCTGAACTCGCCTTGCTCCACTGTGTCCTGCGTCCAGTTCCAAACTTCCCTTCTGTCTCCGTCAAGGAATGAGAACACAGACATGCTTTCTTAGAGGAGCCGCCCCTTCCCCACTCGGGAGCACTCCCAGGAACGAGGGGACACATCTTTATAGTGACCTGTATACCATTTATTGGATATAATAGTCTTAACAATGACTTTTTCTACGGAAATAGCAGGTTGTGTCATCTGGAGAAGTGTGTACCAAAGCGGTGGCCGGTAACATACAAAGGCAGGTGACAACGAGCGAGCAAACCCAAGCCCGACCAGGGAGGCAGCGCTGAGCGGTCGACCTGCGGGCTGAGCGGAGGCACCCTCCCTGGGCTGAGTGGCCTGCAGCCCGGCTTTGAAGAGTTCTGTCGCCACAGATGCCTACCGGCTCTGGGCCTCCCCTACCCCCACCCCGGCTCCCAGAGGGACCTGACGGGAGAAGGCACAAGGGCCCCCGAGCCCGGCCCTGCCTGTCCTGCCTGGGTCACTTAGGGGTTTCTGTTTTCTAATTTGACATGTTTTTTCCAGTCACTGTCCTACTGAAGTGCCTGCTTGTAGGCCATGGACATGGGCATCGTCCCACCTCCCTGTGAAACGGAAATGACCCCGTTTTACTGACCGTTTCTTTTGTCTGAACGTGAAATGTGTCACACTGATGGCTAATCACTTATTTTAAGGAAGGGGGACTCACGGTGGGGGGCGGGGTGGACACAGGACTTGGGCTTGGAGACGATGTGGGGGACCGAGGTGGTCACGGAGCGCTCAGCCCGGGGGATGGACTCACGCAGGGAACCTGGACGGTGAGCTCCACCCTCCGGCCGCCACTGTCCTTGCTGCATGTTGTGTGAGTTTCACATGCAGCCTTCCTCCTAGTGTCCCTCACAGGCCCCGGGCTCCCAGCGGCTGGACTACACGCTGCCACTGCTGTCCCCAGGGGGCCGTCATCTTTACGAAAGGCAGGGGACGGCTCAGTCACGTGCACGTGGGTGGCTTCCGGGAGCCCCTCCCCGTGCAGATGTGGTTCCCGGCCCCACAGGACTTCCTCAGGGTGCTCTCTGCATCACTGTCAGCTTTCAAACGGGTTTGTAAGAAACAGAAGCCAACAGGGGCTGGAGAGGGTGGGTCTTCGGGCGGAAGTCGCTGTGGGGTCTGGGCCCCTCCGGGTGCAAAGCTGGCAGGGCGGCTGGTGGGGCAGCTCTGAGCTGCAGCCCTGAGAAGCCTGGGCCTGAGGCACCTGGTGGGTGGCCTGTGGGGGCAGCCACAGCAGTCACTGCTTTGGCCTAAAGTGGCTACGAAGGAACGGAGAGGCTGTCGGAGGCTGGAGAGACACGAGCCCTGGGCTTAGTCTAAGGAAGGAGCGTGTGTCTGGGTGACAAATGGATGCATCAGCCTTGGCCACCTGGGCCCAGGTGTGTTTAGGGACGTGCTCGTGAGCTATGGGGAGGAACCGGCAGCCAATGGCTGGCCTCTGCGATGGAGGGAAGGAGAAAAGGTGGTCCCTGCCACGTCCCCCACCAGCCAGCCTCGGTGTGCGGGAACTGCAGCCTGAGAATCACACCTGGGTGTTGGCGTTGGCACTGGGAGCCGCGGGGGCGGGTTGGTGCGATGTTTATCTGGGTCACCTGCGTGTGGCACTGAGGAAGGGTTTCCCGAGTCAGCCCAGGCTCCTGCTCCCAGAACACCCAGGGGAGCCCCCCGTGGCCAAAGTGTCCGAGGACACGAGCCTCCCGGGGGGAAGGCTGCCAAGCGCGAGGCTGCGGGAGAAAGTGCGCCCGGCGGCCCTGGCAGCCCGGCCTCTCGGGTCTCATAGGCTCAGGACACAGCAGGCGAGAGACGGCAGGGATGCGCGGGCACTCCACCCGGCCGGCGCCGGGCTGCCGTGCACCGTGGAGTTCCCGGCGCCCCAGGACTGTCTGTCACAGGTCGGCGCGTTTGCCGTTCTTTCCGGAGAAGCACCGCTGTGTGGGGCTGATTTGCCGGAGAACAGCGGCCCCTGCTTTTAGCCTGAGATGCCTCATCTCGCTGAGGAGGCGTGAAAATGCTCCCTCCGAGACCAGTCAGGAGTAGTTGCTCTCCTGTCATTTAATTTGCGGCCTCTGTGGTTCCTGTGATGTCATCCCACATGTGTGAGCTGGAAAAAGTCACAGCGGGCAGCGCGGCCTCCGTGTGCACATTTCGACAATGGAAAATGTTAGGCATTGTTTCTCTCGGTTGCTACACATCTGACTCCATGTGTCAGGAAAACAAACTTACAAAACTATTGAGGAGATAAACTTCGGAACAGCATGCCCAGAAGGCTAGCCCCGTCCTCGCCAGGAAAGCGGGGGCACGTGACCTCAGCCACCGTGGGTCAGAGGGAGCGAGGTGGTGACCCTCCGGGCCCACCGTGGGTCCCAGCACGTCAGCTTTCTCTGCGATGGCCGTGGAAACGCAAGTCAACTTTATTGTCCGTGTCTATGAGCCATGTGAGAAACGGGCTGCTGTTGGAAGGTGAGCGTTGGTTTTTGCTTCTGTCATCTACGAGGGTATAAAAAGAGGGAGGCACACCACCCCCCAAAAAACCTGGCTATCGTGTCCTAAGTTATGGTGAAAGAGAAGGTATTGCTGAGTACGCTCAGTCGATGCGCATTGCATCTGGGAAGCACTGTTCCTTTAACAGTATCATCTGGGCACCGTGAGGGGCTGTGAGGGCTAAATACGTTCTTACCCAGCGATACACTGCATGGCTCTAGAAAAGCGATCAGTACTGTAGCAATAAGGAGGTGTCGCCAGCTGCGGCCTTGCGGTGGCCGGTGATGACGGGACGCGGGGATCACAGCGTTAACGTCCTTGACTGCCAGACCATCCCTGGTTCTCTGAAGCAACACGGGAATCAGAGCTCAGGACGGACACGCACCAAGCTCCCAGCCTCTTCCTCCCAACGGGAGGAGGGGCCCCAAGGCCGCAGCCAGGGCTGTGGGCGTCCACAAAGCCCCACATGATGCACCGTGAAAATTCTGTAAACTTTTCAACAGTATGTTTTGGCCTGAATACGATTAGCGAATGGAACAGCCGTTCCAGTAATTCTGTCCAGACGCCTCAGCAGGCCTGTTCTCCAACACAGATTTGCATTGTTAAGAAGTTAATAATCGTATAATAAACAGATGCGGCGAGAGCCGGCCTGTGGTTGCGCTGGTTTCCCGTGTGTGCGCGTGTGCGTGTGCGACGAGGACTCACTACCCAGGATCGTGAATACGGCGCTGCCCAGGGACGGTGGGGAACGGGAGAGGGTCAAACGCAGTCTTGTTTTCGGGAAGGCGAACCAGGGTTCTTGGTACCTTTTGTCTTTCTGCTTCAAGGCAGAGGGAAACCGTGGAAAGGACCTCAGGCAAAGCCTTCATCGCACAACAGAGCCAACGACGGGACTGCTGTCGGTCGCCTTCGCTGGCATGGCCCACGCGAAGACAGAGGCACCGTGGCAGTTTGCGCTGCCTGAGTACTTGACACCTTTCCTGCCGCCAGACGCGGGCGTCTCCACGGTCTCCCTGTGGACGTGGCTCCCGCGCCGGATGCTTGGAGAGTGGGTGGTTGAAGGGGCTGCTGCCTTGCACTGCATTTCACGACTGCTGAGGATCGAGACAGTCTCCTCATCGCATTCCGTGATGCTCAGCGGGTAGGTGGCAAGTGTTTAATGGATTCACTCTGTGCTCGAAACATCTTTTAAAAATTCCTGCAGCCAAGCTTGGAAAAGAGGGTGCCCCCGCCCCCCACCGCCCCAAAGAACTTACTAGTAACTTACGGTTCTTTGGCCAACAGATGCTACTAAGCAGACACAGACACGGCTGGTACCAGGGAGCGCAGCATCGCGTTACTTGTAGGTTTTGCAAGCTTAGGGCTTCTGCCTAATTTTTAATAAGCTGAACCTTGCAACGAAGGGAGATTTTATCTACAGAAATGATTCACTAGGTCTGGTCACTGGTTCACATCTGCAAACAGTTATGGCCCCGTGGAGGGCTGCTTCCGTCTGTCTGAACACTGAGTCCTCGTGCTCCAGGGGAAGGATGAGGTGGTGATTTGCTGACCCCCAACGGTGCGGGGGGATGGGGATGCAGGGCTCGGCAGAGCATCCTTACGGAAACCCCGCCTTTCCTACCCGAGTCAGGTGCTGAGTTGCTGGTGTTTCTGTGAAGCAAGCCGTGTGACCCCTGCTCTCCAAAGAGGCTCATGGCCAGTGAGCTCAAGGTCAAGCCTCAGCCCGGCCTGGTGTTCCAGTCTCTGACTTGGCTGGGCCACACCTTCCAACTCCTCTCTGAAACCCAGGTTCTCTCCACAGCTTCCTGTTCAGAGACATGATCCTCCCCTGCCCTCCTGGACCTTCGAGGTGGAGCCCCCGGTGGGCCCAGCACGGCCTGGACCTGCAGCCCCTGGCCCCGGCCTGATGTGGCAGGTTCCAGAAAAATCATGCGAGGTTCTACCTGGGGCCTCTGGAGCCGTGTCTGGCCCCACGACCACAGCCCCGGCTACTTGGGGACTGCTCGCCAATAAAGCCTCGATCAGAAGGCAACTTCCTGTCCAGAGTCCCATCAAGCATGACATTTCAAGTTCACTGAGCTAGTAAAAGCATGGGAAGCCTTCCTTCCGCGGAAAACTCAGCGGCGGAGAAACGCCCGCGACGGCCCGCCGCGCCGGGACAGGCGATGTGCATAAATTAATAATTTACAAGTACCTGAGCATGCTCACAGAGCACCACAGCGCAGCACCGGTGGCAGGAGCTCGAAGTTCTTAAAGTAGCGGTGTTATCATCCTTAGAATTCTAAAAGTTGATACAAAAAAGTAACTCCACTTGGAGTTGAAAGATAGTGCAAACTTCTGTCTTCACCGTGGAAAAGGGTCGGCTGGTGCTCACTTAGTGTAGGCGGGGTGGGCGGGTCTGGGCACGGGGTGTGGCCGTTTGGGAGCCGCTCTGCATCAAGAGGACAACAAAACCAGAGTCAGAAGCCGTCAGGGTGGGTGTAGACGTCCCGGGTGGGCGGTCTTTTCCTGGGCTCAGATGCAAGTCTGGGGTCAGACGCCTGGGGCCTGCTCTGGGCTTCATGGGGGCTGCAGGTCCCCTAAGGGGCCAGGCTTCCCAGCAGTTGGGGACTTCTGACCAGGAGAGGTGCCCTCCCGGAAGCTGTACCTCCCATCCACAGGTGGGCGCTAGAGGGGCAGGAGGGGAGTGAGCCCCAGGTGTCATTTAGCACCTTAAGGAGTTACTGATAGTTGGTGTTTTGGGGGCACTTAATCTTCCAAATCCAGAGTGGATCCGCACTCACAGCCTATCTCGTTTTTACCGGCCAGAGTGTGCCTGTGGGGGGTGAAGCTGGGCATGTGGGACCCCCCCCAAAAGGGACCGTGCAGAGTGGCCTTCTCCTCCCAGGACAGGGCCACCCAGCGCAGCGGCAGAGGTGGGGCAGCCCCTGCGGGAGGGCTGTCCCCTAGGCATGGCCATGCAAAGTGTCTTTTCATCTGCAAAGGCCTCCGAGGAGAAGCTGGAGGTTCTTTTGAATGAGAATGGGAACTTCCAGGCCCGCGCACAGACTGCAGTGAGATCATTAGGATGCTCACCGATTGGCGACTGGTCCGCGTTTATGCAGCCGACAGACAGCGGGGAATCAGAGCGCTGTCCCGACCCTCTGCCTGGCTTTCCCTCTGGGACTGATGGGGCAGCGAGCGCTTTCCCAGGCCAGGCGTTTCCCCCCAAAGCTGTTATGAGGTCACCGACAGGCGCCCTCCCCCCACAGAGAGACTGAAGCACTGAACCCAGGGCCTGGCCAGCCCCACCTTTGGCTGCCTGCAGGGGGGTGGCACACAAAACAGGGGACGGTTTAACCCGCCTGTGTGATGGGCGGGAGGCAGTGGGGGGCTGGGGGCGCGGGCCTGATCCGCAGCCTCCGCCTGTGTCCACAGGGCACAGACCGAGCTACCAATGCGGCCTGCTGAACTGGGACGAGCCGGGCACTGGCCACCACATGGAGACAGCAGGTGCAGGTGACCGCGAGCACCGCACAGGTGACAGTAAAACGTGGTGAAGAGTGGAAGAGGGGCGTGTCGCGCATTTATGACATCTCGTTCTAAATGTAACTTGTATCACCGTACGTGTATGATACAGTTTCTAACAGAGGCTGGGCTCGGCACCTAGCCTGCCCAATTCCTGGAAACTGGCTCTTGAAAACCAGCGCAGGCTGGCTTCAGGGCCCCACCTGGTTCACCTCCCTGCCTAAGTCAGGATGCAGGACAAGGCATTCTCGTCCTCTGGGGGCCTGCGGGAGAGGCGAGCACGGCCACAGAAAGTCTGTAAGGTGGTCCCTTCGCCTGTTGTCCCGAGAAGCTCCCACATACACCGGGTCTCGGCCTGCCTCGTGGCTTCCCCAGGCTGACTCCCCATAGCCAGCACCCTGCTTTCACTGCCCCTCCAAGCCCACCGTACTGCTCAGGCCTGGGGGGAGGGGGCAGTGTCTGTCAAGGACCTCGATCGTTCTGGAGGTGTGGGATCGCCTTCACAATACCGCATCACTTGGTGGCCCATCTCCGCAGCCTCCACTTTCCAGGGAGCACTGTCTACTTCTCCTGGGCCATCGCTAAGGGCAACGTGGTCGCTCCTGGGATCACAGGCTCACAGCGGCCCCCAGGTGTGGGGGTGCAGGAAGCCTGGCTCAGACCACCGCCGCCCATCCTGCCATAATCTGAAAGCCCAGCTTCATGCAGTGGCTCCACGTGGCTCAGGGGAGAAGGAAGAGGGGTGTCTGTGTCTCACTGACCTGAGGGGGGCCAGGCGGAGCCCAGACTCCGGCTGCCCCGGGGTCCTGGCATAGGCGTGGCTGAGCCGGGCCCCCTTGCTCAGAGGGTCTGCAGGCAGTGGCTTCTGGGGAGGGTTCGGCTTCTGAGTTCCCTGCAATGAACCACAAGATGGTGGGTGAGCACCCATGGCTGTGAACTGAGACAAGACACTGGCACCTGGGGCCACCCGCATCCCCTGAAAAGTGGGGTGTGGCACATGGTAAGTGGCCGTGTGGCGCAGGTCTCCTTTTCTGGGTGCATTTCCTGAACACAATGTCCTCACCACACAAGTGGTGGCCTTGGGGATCTTCCCACCAAGGTCTCTCCGACTCGTGAGTCATGCATTGCACCAGGTGGTCCCACGCACTTGGAGGCGGGGCTTCAGGGCCCTGCTGCCCGCAGGCCTGGGCAGATGGCTGAGCCTGGCGTTTCGGGGCCAGTGTCCCCAGGGGATAGAAACCTGCCTGCGTCCCCAGGCGTCTTTTCAATTTGTAAAGGCCGACGAGGAGAAGGCAGTGACCATCTTTCTCAACATCCCATTCCCATCTTCGACTTTTCCAGAGTCACAGGATGGAACTTCCTCACCTGTGGATGGATTACCTAAAGAGGATGGTGGCCACCCATCCGAGTAAGGCCAGTGTGCCAGAGGTCGGTGCAGGTGCTTGTGATATATGTACAAGCTGTACCACCAGCATACTCTCTAAATGTCAGGTCCAAGACTGACAGACTCGTCTGGAAAGTGATGCCAAGAAGTAACAGCCAAGCCCCCCAGGTTGAGGGACGGCGGTAGCTCCTTGAGGACGCTCATGGGGACGTGGGACACGGACCTGGGACCAGCGAGGGAGTCAGCAGGAGAATGAGGACTGGAGCGTAATTCCAGCCGGGTTCTCGCCAGAGACCGACACTCCGTTACCCCGAAGCTCCCCCTTGCTGTCACTGAACCTCAGCTTCTCCCTCTGTAAACGGAAGCCCACAGGCCTAGCCGTACGTAGCACTGTTATGCAGACTGACTAATTCCCAGGAAGCCCCCAGAACACAGATAACAATGGAAACATTAGCCTTCCTCGCTCCACATGTTTTAAAATGCTTAATGGAAATAGCAGAAAAACAGTGGACAGTGTGACAAGTCACAAGTGACAAGTCACTCCTGTTCCTGGGAGCCCCCCACCGAATCCTGGCCACTGTGCAGGGGGTTCCCTGGGGCTGGGCTGGGAACCCAGTGCTGGCAGTGCTCTGGTCTGCGGGGTGCAGACGCACCCCCAAAAGCCCAGACCACCTGTAGGAAATGGCGCTAGAAGCCCCAGGGAGACAGGACAGCCATTGCAATGGGTGGCGATCTAGAATAACTTGTGGCCCCAGGACGCAGCATCCCGCGCATCCAGGAGCGTGTGGGCGAGTTTAAAACACGCGAGCTGATGAGTGAGTGCCTTGTGGTACTCGTCCCACTAAAGCGACGGTTCCTCAGCGGCTGGAGCTCACTCGAGAGGATGCAACAGGATAATCACCACTTAGCGTGTCTTTGTAAAGAGAGGGAGCTACCCTGAAGCTTGTCAGCATGGCTGTGTGGGAAACACTCCACATTGCAGCGACCGGCAGCTGGGCAGAGGAAGGAGCCACGGAACGGGGACAGACTGGAAAGGGACGTTTCTGCAGAGGTTCTCACCGAAGGGAACTGAACGAACGGGCTGTGGACTGCGAACTAGAGCACATGCCTCGGCTGGGAAGCCAGGCCACAGAGCGAGCCTCACGGCGTGAGCCCTGAAGGCAGGCTGGCTGCGAGGCGGCGGGCTCTGCACGTGGGTGGAAGCGCAGGTGCGTTACCTAACTTCTCTAAGTTGCAGAGCGAGGACGGTGACAGCACCTTCCCCCTGGGGTTGACGTGAGGACTACGAGAGCTGTTGCCTGTCAATTTCCGTGCCCGAGCAAAGCCCTCCGCACAGGGCCGGGCGCGTGGTGTCGGGCGTGGCGCACGGGTCCCGCAGCTGTTATGATGGAGGAATTTACCGTCTGAAGGCGCCATGACCCTGCCAACTAGCTCCGCGTAATAAACTGTGGCAATAAACCAGGCTCCGCTTCCCATGAGGGCAGAGAACCGTGAGCAAGATATTAGCGTGCAATGTGAAAACGAATGTATGCGCCCATAAAACTGAAAGACTTTGAGGATTAAATAATTCATTATCAAATGACTCTAGCTTTGCTGCTAAGTATGAGTAAGTATCTAAAGATAAAGTCAGGTTTTTATTGCAATGCTGGAGAAAAAGTGAGTTATTAGTTATAATGTATCACAGGATACTTGGATTTATCACGGAAACTTAGGAGATAATTAGGTTGGCCATTCATTCTGGTTTGCCTGGGCTGCTCCCCATTGAAGTTTATGGCTCCATTTAATTATTAACCCCACGCTCCCAGCTGTGTCCTGGCTGGGTGGGGAGGGGATAAATTATACGGCCACTAGAGTGACAACAGGCCAAGCTGTTGAGACACTGATGGAACGTTCTGACTTCACACCTGAGGGTCAGCAAAGGTACTGATCCATACCCTCCTGCCATGCCCGGGGCACGGTTTTGGTGGAACTGGACATTAGCTAATACTCATGAGGCAGCGGGGGAGGGCACCGGATTCCCAGCAGGCCTGACAGGGACACAGCGGCCCAGGGGGACAGTGGAGTCAGTGACAGCGGGCCCATCGTGCTTGCCAGCTGCCAGGCGTGGAGCTGTGGGGCCCAGGAAGCACCTGACCTCGGAGGAAGGGGCAGGACTTCCACACTCCCTCTCAGGGCTGGCTTTCCTCGCTGCCTTTGCACCACCAACCCTGGGCATCCCAGAGGCCCAGCCCCTCCTGGCCAGAGAGAGTCCCCTGAAGGGAGTGGGGGCATGCCCCAGGCCAGCCCGCTCACGCTCCGTAACATTCTCTTGTTTCATTTTAAACAAGAAAATGAGGGATTCAGACCCCCCGCTCCTCCCCCCTTTCAGCTTCTCGGTACCGGAGGGAAGCCGGGACGCGCCACGAGAAACAGAGTTGCCCCGTTCTCCGCTTTCGGTCCACGTTCCCGCGGCAAGCACCCATTTCCAGTTTCACAGAGACGGGGGACAGCACTTCAGATACGAATGCAGCCCTTTGCCTTGACCACCAGCATAAAGAATTCTCAACTGTTAGCTTCTTCTGCACGAGAAGCAAGAGTACATGCATCCTGCTTATCCAGAGAGGTCTCCCCGGGAAGACAGGACGTTGTCCCAGGAAGATGCCGCAGGGATCCTGATGTGCTCGCGTGGTCCCGGGAAGCCCGCCTCCGCCCCCGGCCCAGCTGGCCTCCGGTCCCGTGAGGAATCCACCCTTGGAGGCAACACAGAGGACCGCAGGCGCTCGGGGGGATGCCTTGAATCCTTCATGTTCCCTATTCAGGAAAAGCAGGGCCTTTGACAAATCTGCTCTCTTAGAAGAGCACGTTTACACCCAGCTGCAAGGTTTCTCTGGCGCCTTCTTTCTAAAACTAGCTGAAAATAGTAAGAAAAGTGCACCAAAAGGAGCAAAACCCCACCTCTGAGGAAAATTCAGAGCCGCAGATATGTGTGAAAAGGATGCAGAGTCTCCTGCAGGCTCCGAGGAGAGACCAGGAGGGCTGTCTGCGCAGCCCCACCGGCAGAAGATGGAGGGAAGCTGTCTGCCCAGGTTGGATCAGGAGGGGGCGCCGGCAGAGGACAGGTGGTGTCGGGGCTGAGCACGCAGCCAGCCGTGCAGACCCGGGCCTGGCCACCTGTGCAGGCCTGCAGCCGGGGAGCGGGCCCCGGGTCAGTCCGTGTGAGAGCAGGGGAGGCCAGCCCACCATCATCCCTCGAAACCCTCTGGCCCTCGTCCTCCCTGAGGCAGGCCACGTGCAACTGGCCCGGAGCCCTGGCCTGGCCTCTAACTGTCCTGCAACTGGGTTCCGAGGAAGAATGCTGCCCCTTTAAACAAAACTACTGAAGGGAAAAGGAAGGAAGGAACCACGCTATAAAGGCAAACTAAGACCCCACCCTGAAAAAAAGTGCGCATCAGAAAATTAAAAGGGAGCTGGCAAAAGCGAGGAGAAGAGGGGAAGGAGAAGATAAAGCAGATAAAGCAGTGAATGCAGACCGAGGACCAAGCTGGTGGTAGCGAGCCCAGTCAAGGCTGTGGGGTCCTGCTTGACAGGGTTCAAGGTCGGGTGGGGGGGGTAGTAAATGACAGATCAAGAGAAAAGTGATACAACAGACGCATAAATGGCATCACATAGAGAACCTGAGCAAACAGTAAAGGCAGAAAAAAATGCTCAGATTTAATTCACAAAGAGTCAAATCCATGGGTTGAGAGGTCACACATTTCCCCTGGGGGGGGAGATGAATCAGACCCCCACTGTTAAGATGCAGCCCCGGAAAGCCAGTGGACTTCGGGGACGAGGAGTTGTGAGTGCTGCCCACACCTGAACAAGTCCCTTCCTGGAGCGGAAGGAGAAGCTGGCCGCAGCTTTCTCCGGAGCAGAGAGAGGAAGCGCGTGTGTACGAGTGCTGGGGAAGGAGAGTGTGATCCCTTAGTTCCAACTGTCCGAACTGCCCCTGAGAAAATACAGCGACAGCCAAATGTCTCTTTGAGCTTGCAAAAATCCAGCACTGGCCGTCCCAAGGGCTCTCCCGGAAGGAGGCACAGCAGGACGGAGTCCGGCCAGCTGGGGAAGGTGGGGAGAGACGGCAAAGGGGTGGCGTCCGCGAACAGCTGTGGGGGCTCCGCCTCTGCTGCACGAGGTGGGTGCTGCGAACCACGATTCCCACAGCGTGGAACCAGCCACAGTCGGGAGGCAGGCCTTCCGCCTCGTCACCTGGCAGACGGGGTGGGTTGGACCCACCGTCTCTCTAAAACCACTGAAGCTGTTGGGTAAAACACACTTCAGATTTTTCTTGGAGGCATCGGAGAGGTCCGAGGTAGTGAGATGTTCTCAGGCCAGCACCTCAGGACAGAAGTGCCCGAGAGGTGAGGAGTAGTTGGAGGCTGCAGGCGTTGCCAAATGAGGGACACTTGGGCTTTGGCCCTGAAACCTTTGTCAGGTGCGTGAAACAGGGTCAAAGGTTGACACCAGCCAGTCGATAGAGACCTTTCCCTCCCCGACCTGTCCCCTGTGAAGCTGGGCTCTGTACCGCACGGCACCCCAGGCAGGATTGGGCTGGGATTGCTGTCCAGCGCCAGGACCCTGCCGGGAGGGGGTCTCGGGGCTGGGCAGGTCCAGGTAGGAAAAGAACCTGTAACCACAAATTGCCCCCGAGGATCCGAAGCTCAAGTGGCAACACCTGGGAGGCTGAATAAACTCCGAGCCATTGAAAGGGGTCTAGGAGGCTTCCGGCCAAGGTGACGGCGGAGGGGAACTCGGTACTCGCCTCCCCCTGCAAGCATGTGAAGCCTGCGACTGAACTGCAGAGCTGCCGTCAGTCAGGACAGCCTGAAGTCCATCTGGACAGAAGTGCACCGACTGGAGACGTGGGGAAGCTGCCACGCTGAGGCTGGGAGGAGGGGTGGGGACACAGAGGGGCTGGCCCGAACACACGTGTGCCGGGTGGAAGTCAGGAGGGATGTGCACCTGGGAGGTCCCCGCCCTGCCCCGAGGAGCCAGAGGTCCCAGCCCTGCACCAGGCCCCCCAGCCCAGGGCTCCAGTACCGGGAAGAGAAGGCCCCGTAACTTCTGGCTGTAAAACCAGCCGGGATAGAGGCTGAGGGAGATGAAGGGCTTCTAGAGTCTCAGGTAGTCCTCTTAAAAAAAAAAAAAAAAAAAGATTTATTTTATTTTTAGAGAGAGGGGAAGGGAGGGAGAAAAACATCAATGTGTGGTTGCCTCTCACATGCCCCCTGCTGGGACTTGGCCCTCAACCCAAGCATGTGCCCTGACTGGGAATCAAACCGCTGTCCCTTTGGTTTGCAGGCCTGCACTCACTGCACTGAGCCACACCAGCCAGGGCCCAGGCAGTCCTCTTAAAGGGCCCTTGTATGGAGTTTCTCGGACTTGCTTGCTTTGAGCCCCAGCACTGATAAACAGCTCAAAACAAGCCAGGGACATGCAGAGAGGAACTGAATCATCTGAAATCAGAGTGAGGGCTGGCGGGCAGCTTTCTTCCAGAGAGAAGTGCTGGCAGAGGCCACTGTTCTTTTGCTGAGCCCCCCACCTGCGAGGGCAGCAGGTGGTGCCATACCTGAGTCTCCATCAACCTGGCTCACTCTCTTGCCTTGCCCTGGTGATTCCCTGAGACCCTGCCCCACCTAGCTTCTGGGCCCACCCAAGCCGTTTCCAGTGGCTTTTCATACAAACATGCTAAAGAATGTTTGGCTCATACTAACGGCTTCTCTAAAACCTCTCAAGATTCACAAACCTCAAACAGCATCTGGCCTTGGCATGCCTTGTATCTCTCACTAAGCAGTCCCAGGCCTGGCAGTAGCAGCAGCCGGCCTGGGTTCATAGCTTGGCCTCTCCCAGGCACCTCCAAGCGCAGCCTAGGTAGCAGTCGTCTGCAGGTGGCTGATCCTGCCCTGCACTTCCCAGGAGGCCCCAGAGCCAGTGCAGCTGGTGGCCAGCTTCAGACCACACTGGGGCGCCACCCAGCCATTGCCACCAGTGATGCACTCAAGGGGCAGCCTCCTCCGTCGCCAGAGCCCTGCCAGAGGAAGCCCTGCTCCGCGGGGGTGGCCCCCCGAGCAGCAGCTCCTCTGCTGTGGTCTCCACCAGTCCTCGCAGCTGATCAGCCTGGGGGTCGGTCCCCCCCAGGGATGTGCTAACAGCAACCGAGGCTCAACTATAACAGGAGGGTGCACCTCAGTACCCAGCTTGGGTGATGGGGGAGGCTGTGCCGCTGGGCCCTGCAGGACACCTGCTGCCTCAGGCCACTCGCCAAGCCTGGGAGACATGGCAGGCTTTCCTTTTCTCATTATGCGCTGGCATTTCTGACGAGCAAGGAGCTAAGCCGTCCGGTGGCTGGACTCCGTGAGGGCTGGTTTAAATGCCAGACACCCACACCGGTTGGGAGGGCACAGGCCCCATTCATGCAAACGCAGAATGCCTTCTGTGGGGGGCTTTGGAAACTGGGCTCCACCTTGGAGCGCACCAGCCGACCCCAGACTGCTCTGAAATCCAGGTCTGAACAGTTTGTTTTGCTGACATTTATATCCTGATGGAACACCGATGAATGAGTAGCTGTCACCAGTCACAGCCCGTGTTCATCAGTCATCGCTCTGCATGGGTCTGGGGAGGGAGGGGGATGTGGACCTTCTTGAAATAGACACCCCCACCCCGTGGCTGCTCAAGCAAAGTCTGATTGATCTACAGTCTTTAGTCGGAGGAGCCTGCAAGATTGGCCAGGCGTGCTTTACACATGCTAGCGTGTCGCAGGTCCTTCAGACACAGGGCAGCCGCTGGTTAGCAGCGACGCTGCGTGTATCAGAAACACGGAACTGAAAATCCGCACTTCCACAGAAAACTCAGAGCCTTCCAAAGGCAAGTCCGCTGCTTCCGAACCAGGGCTGGCTCCAAGAAGGACCCATCTGGACAAGGGCGACTGGAGCAGAAGGAAAGAGAAATGCAAGACCTTTGCTTCATACTGAGCCTCCCCCCACCAACCCCCCCCCGCCCCGCCCCACCGCCTTGTCCTCTGTGGCAAGGCGGGGGGGGGGGGGTGGAGGAAAGGTCACCGAGGCCATCAGCCATCTCGGGTGTACCAGTCATCGCTGTTTTCTCTGCACCATCTCCCTCCCTCCCTCCCTCTGATCTGGCTGCCCTCAAGTGCGGCCACGTGAAGGCTTTGGAGAAGACGTGGCTCTGTGTCCCGGCTCTCCCACCCCTGGGGGCTGTGCTGGCTGCGGGGCCCCACTGTGCCTTGCTCCCTCCGAGGCGCAATGCTGGTGTCTGCCCCCAAGGCTTCTTGTTGAGAGGGTCAGAAACGCTGTAAGGGCCCAGCAGAGCCAACCACATCACTGGTGCCCAAGAAATGCTTGCTACTTTGTAATGATTCAAAGCACAACTGGAAGCTCCTTCTGCCAACAAAATAAAGCCCCACCCAAAAAAACCCCCCCCAACACGTACATGAGCACATTGATAAACCATTTCGTTACAGGAATAAAAATAGCAACGAACCCTGCCATTGCCGACGCCCAGAAATCTCCGCACTGCAGACGAGTGGGGCCAGAAGCCGGGCCGGGGAGCGTTCTCATGGGCTGTCAGCCCTTTCAGGAAAGGGCTTGGGTTTGGCAAAAATCAACCTGCCAGATGCATTTGGTTGTTTTTTCTTGCTTCCTATTGTTCTAGTGGAGAAGCTAATCTGACTGGGAAAACAACCTCAGCCATTCGCTCTGAGCTCTGTTGCCTGATAACATTGTCGGCAGGAAAAGCCGCTTCCTCACCTTCCCCAGGAAACGGAGGGCTCCTGACAATCCAGGCTGCCCGCAGCCAAATCCCACCGCCCGCCCGGCTGCACGTACGGCCCAGGTGCCCCTTCCCAGGCGGCCTCAGAAGGAACACAGGTGAGTGCTGAGGGGCGGTGCTCTCGTGCGGTTTTTCTCTTGGGAAGGAGGCCCCCTCTGCACCGAGGGTGCCGCTCACCCTCCTTCTAGGACCTCGGCACCCTCTGGCAGAAAATTACTTTTCGATCTGTGACTTCTCGGCACAGCCTCCTCTAGACATAATTTTCTGTGAGCAGAGAGATCCATCTCACGTGGGCCACGGAACGAGGGTTCATTTAACCCTGAAATGAATTAAGCCAATCACTCGGAATAAACTGCACAGAGGATTCCAGTTGAACAGGGTCTAGAAATCTAACAAAACCCCCAAAGGGTGTATCCCTGTCCCTTCCCGTTTTTCCTCCAGGAGTAAAGTTGCAAAGCAGACTGGTGCTTGGCAGTTACGAACATCACCTGGGCCCTGGCCAGGTGGCCCTGCTGGTTAGAGCGCCATCCTGACCCGCCAAGGTCATTGGCACCGACCAGTGAAGGCACCACCAGGTGGAACGGCCCATCAATGCCCCTCTCTCTTCCTCTCTCTTTCTCTCTCAATATCAATGAAATAAAAAAGAATGTCACTTGCGTGCCCTCTTCTTTTCTAGTCTTTTGAGGGTCGCACTTACTTTTAAGTTTAGTAACTGAGAGCCTGTCTTGTGTGACAGTAGGGACACCCGTCCATGCCTGAACCTTTCTGTTTCCCCAGGTGGCTCTGTGTCTGGGCTGCTGCCTAACCCCTCCCTCCTCCCACCCCCCACCCCGGACTCCCTCTCCGTCAGGCCCTCTCAGCATCTGAGACCCAACTTTTCAGGACGGTGTCCCCTCTCTGGACATCTGTCCTCACTGAGATGACGGCTCCTCCTCCCTTCGCCAGCCTGCTCGGGACTGATGCTAGGCCACGGTGGTTAGCCCGCCTCTCAGAAGGTTTGGGGACGTCTTAAAGGACCCAGCATGCAAGAAAGAAAAACACAACATTCCGTGTCCGACGGAACTCCTCCTCGGGGCCCGGCTCGCCTGGTGTTCCTGGGCCCCTTCCCTCCCAGAAGTCAAGTCAGCTGGCTTCACAAACCGAGTCTGAAGTTAAGCGAAGTGAGCCTTTCACTCTGGAAACACCTCCCTGGCACCCCATCTTTGCGGTCCCCACCCCAGGCCTTGGGGGGCCCGAAGCGGCCCCTCCCAAGCAGGCCCTTTCAGCACCCTGCTCAGACACAGGCCTGGCATGCACCTGCCTTTTCTCCCCTTAATACATCTCATTCTTTTTATCCTAAACATGGTCATATGGTAGAATTGGCTTTTTGGGTGCTGTCCTCAGAGAACAGCAGCATGAAATATTGACAGATTTCAGTATTTCGGCAGCAAGCCTCTCCAAGCCCCTGGGAACCGCCTGCAGCTGCCCCTGGAGTGTCTCCTGTTTCCTTCCACTTCTTCTCTTTTCCAGAGTTGGGCGGACTCTCTACCCAGCAGCAGCAGGTTCAGAAAAGCGCCCTGGAGCTTCTGAAGGGGCTTTGGCCACGCAGAGGGTGCTGACCTGTCCCTCTCCCATCTGGGTCCGCGCACCCGGGGGGCCGCAGACCTCACGCCCAGCCAGGGCCGGGCAGACGCGTGCCGACCGCAGAGAGGTGCCCACTCAGGACTGCGTTTGACCATCAAGGAGACAAAAACCGTGACTGCAGAAGTAGCACAGAACTGTAACAGAGACCACGGAGACACTGAAATTATTACAGATCTTTCGGACCTTGTTTCGGTCCATTCGAATGGAGCCAGGAAGTCGGGAGGAGGCTGAGACTCAGAAGGGCAGCAGTGGCGGGATCAGGTCTCATTAGAGACCAAGGCCACGGCCACCCACACCACCGTCTTCCCATTTCCTATGTGCAGAGGGGAAAGCTGGACAGGAAAGAAGGCCGTCAGGGAAAAGATGGATTCATACAAAAGACGCCGCTGGACAAGAGCTCTAAGGACGCCCTGGACCGCCCTCCCGCAAGAGGAGCGGGTGGGTCCGAAAGCCATGAAGCCGGACACAGCGCTGGAGGCAGACAGGACAGAACGGAAGCTGTCCTACTATGTGCACATCAGGAGAAGGCAGGGTTCTTTGGACAAGATGTCAGTTAGGGGAAAACCAGAGGCAGCGGGAAGAGAGGAGACCCAGAGTGAGGGGGAGCGGCTCCCCAGAAGCAGCCCGCAGGCAGGAGTCGACGGGAGCAGAACGGGGCTGCCGAGGGCGACACTGCGCACGGCACCGACCCACAGGGTCACCGGCGCTGGGAGCGGAGTCCACGGCACGTCGCCCCCCCAGGGAAGTCGCTCGCGATGCCCCGGCCGTCACACGCAACTGCACACATCCCCCGCCCTGTGGCCTCTCTTTGTTGATTTTTTCACCATTTTACCCTCCCGCCCCCCAGCTCGCACCCTGCCTTCCACGTTCAGGGTGTGGCTCGGGGAAACCCCGCGGCTATCAGCCCCCAGCCAGGTGACCCCGCCGAATTATGTCCCCCTGAACTAGCCGACAGGCTGAAAAGGAAATTAAGGTTTGCTTCCTTGATCCTGACCCCGGGGTCAGGCTGGGACGTTGGAATTCCGGGGCTCAGTTCTCCGCGAAGGATGCGGGAAGGTACGTTTGTGGGCAAGGGGGCCGCAGACCCGGCCCTCCTGGGTCAGGGACCATCGACGAGAACGTCTGCTGGAAAGAGTGCATGGTTTTGTGAAGAAGTAGCCGACTTCTTAGATGGGAGCTTGACCCAAATCGTAATGCCTACGACCGAGTTTTCCTTCTGGAAAGTTTGGATGGTATGCTGGTGTGTTTACCGTGTCGCGTGGCGGGGCAGAGTGTGTGTGGGGTCCTCTCCACGACAAGACGCCCGCGCAGCCAACCCAGAGCCACCGCCACACCCCGCCGCACCCGCGCAGAATTAGTTCCAGTTCCCCGCGTGTGCTGGGGGAGAAAGCACGTGTGATCCACATCAGAGGTCTCGGATACGCTGCAGACAGACACCGGCCTGCAGCGAGAAACGTGGGTGTTTCAGTTCCTAACGTGGAGAAGCTGACACTTCCTCAGTTTTGAAAAACAGAGTGAAGCCCTTGTTTCGGGGCTTGCTTTACGGGAACTCTCGAGGGGGTCACCTCCGTAAGCATCTACCCCTGATGGAAAAAGACACCAGGGAGTCGCTCTCTCAGGTCCCGGGGTCTGTCAGGGGCAACCC
Organism: Anoura caudifer; assembly: GCA_004027475.1. NCBI lineage: Eukaryota > Metazoa > Chordata > Mammalia > Chiroptera > Phyllostomidae > Anoura > Anoura caudifer. The sequence continues at coordinate 479,488 of PVKU01000164.1, forward strand.
CAGTTTGACAGGGGGCAGGACACTTGAAGGGAGGTGTAAAAAGCTTCAGGATAAGGGAACTCACGGGGAAGGGACTTACTGCTCCATGGATACCTGCAACTTGCGTGTAAATATTGAGTCTTGGTGCATTTTCTAAGCTTTCACAACTTTCACCAGATTCTCAGGTAAGTCCCTAGCCCAGAGAAGTTTGTGACGCACCCCTGCCTCCCGCCAGTGTAAACCCAAGAAGGGCTCGAGAAACAAGGGCGAAAGAGCCGCCCACAGCCAGCAACAGAAACGGAGATTGTTGGTGGGTCCTGATGCCAGAGGGCGGGGGGCTTTGCGAGCACAGAAGGAATGGGAGAGTTCACGAGAGAAAAGATAAATAGATAGACTATTCCAAACTGGAATTCCTCCTATACCAAAAAAAAAAAAAAATATCATGGAGAAAATTAGAAGATAAACAAAGTAGGGAACATGTTTACCATAAATGACTGGGAAAGGGTATGTATTCTCAACCTCCTAGGGAAACACGCTCTCACAAACCAGGAAGAAAACCGAGCCTCTCAAACAGGAAGATCTGGCCACGGAGACGCACGGACGTTTCCCAGAGCAAACGCAGCGAGTAGCAGCTGCGCCCTGGGGCAGCTGGCAGCAGCCCCCGCAGCCGATTCTCTGTCCCCATCAGTGATGTCACCTGAACAGCTTGAAATTGGCCATGCTGGGAGTTTCTGCAGCTGAGAAATCACCTACAAATTGGGGCACCTCTTCTTTGACAGCCAATTTACCAGCAAATTATTGGTAATGGAAATAAAAAAAGAGGTTCAAGGGCACCAGTACTCAAAGAAATACAAAAAGAAATGGGATCTGGAGAAGATGGGGGAAGCGCGTCGCACCCCAATTTCTCCCGCTGATTATAAGAGTGTAGAGAAAACCCATGAGGCAACAGAAGGAGCCTCCGAAAGTTTGTGAGAAGTGAGTGGGCTTCAGGGAGCTGCCCAACAGCGAGTTCTTGTTTTTTCCTTTTTTATATCTTGGCCTGGGCTCTGGAGAAGCCCCCAGACTCGAAATGCCAATGACGCCAGATCAACAAAAGGCCCAAGAAAAGCCTGGCATCTCCAGGCAAAAGACCTGGACAAAAGTGACCCAATAAATAAGAGACATTTTGACCATACCTGAGCTCACTCGACCCGCAGGTGAACGGCAGAGAAAAGCCATGCCCTGCCCCACCTCCTTGGGCACCAGAGCCCTGTGCTCCCCGGCTCTTGCAGTGGCTGGCTGCACCTCTTCCCCGGACGAGAGACTGCGGGCAGAGCTTCCCTTTGATTTCTCATCGCCATGGATACCAGAAGGAAATGGAGCAACGGATCCAAATGTTGACGTAAGAAAATGGTCAACCAAGAATTCCATAGCCAGTGAAAAGCTCCCTCAGAAGCAAAGGTGAAATGACATTTTCAGATGACGGCAAACGAAGAGGATTTGTCGCCAGTAGGACCTGCTTTCCCAAAATTGCTACAGGCAGTTTTCAGACACACAGGACGGGGAACAGATAAACAGAAAGACGCCTGGAATGTCAGAGTGAGGAGAGAGGAGAAAGGGGGAACGCAGGAGTAGATGCGGTAGGCAGGGATCGCGGCATCTGAAGTGGTTCTCCATGTGTGCGCTGGTCACCTGTAACACGCCTGCGTCACGGAGGCAGGACCTGGAAGGCGGTAGAGATTTCACGTGCTTCTTGAAGTGATAAAGCACCGGCACTGGTAGGCTGTGATGAACCACGCACGGACACTGTAATCTTCGGAGCAGCAGATTTCAACCCTAGCAGACGCCCGGCGATGGGAGGAGGCCCGAGTACACGGCTACTCCGTCTAGTCGGTGGAAACGAGGACGCTGGCCCGCGGTCTAGGACACGACGGGTCAGATCCACGCGACGGAGCTTTATCCAGTCCAAAGAGGCAACGATGCTCAGGTTGAGATGCCCTAGAACAACCATATGAAAACCTACATACAGACCTACACTCGAAAACCCTATAGATACATCAACACGGACTCCTGAAGAATGTTCAACTAGCCCACAGGGATGCAGGAAGGAGCAACAAGACAAAAGGAAGAAGGAACCAGCACACCAATAAAGTGGCAACGTAAACGCTCACAGAGCAGTAATTTCATCACATGCAAATGGCCTCAACACACGGATCAGGGACAGTGGCTGGCAGAGCGATGAAGACGACGACGCAGCCAACCACTCGCTGTCGCTGGGGAACTCGTTTCACAGAAAGTGGCATAGGCAGGTTCAAAGTGAAAAAGGTGAAGTCAACCAAAAGTAAAGTAGTGATGTTAACATGAAATGAAGCAGATTGTAGAACAACGGACAGTACCAGCGGTAGGAGGGTCATTACACAGTGATCAGAGGGTCGGTTCCCCCGGAAGACACACCAGCCGACCGTGTGTGTCACGCACAGCAGAGGGGCCAAAAGGGGGCACGTTTGTGGTTGGAAACTTCAACACGCCCTTTCAGGAAGCGAGGACACATTTTGTTCTGCATGTAACATTGGCAAAGCTCTGAAACGCTCAGCAGTAACAAAGTTGCAGGGAGACTTATCGAGATGGCTGCTCTCTGATAATGGGATAAAAATGAATATGATTACAAAAAATGAATATGAAGGTCCTGAAAAAAATATTTAAAGTGGTTATACCACTCTTCAACCCTGTATTTTCACTTTGAGGAATCTCTCCTCAGGGAATAAAGTTGTCCAAAATTTATCTCTCTAGACCTCTGTACAGAGCTCTTCAGTAGAGCAAAACTTAGAGCTGTCCAAGTGTGCCCGCTGATTGTCAGGTACTTGAAACACATTCGGTATGCGCGTGTAGTGCTATCGTTAGGATAACATTTTTTAAAAAGATTTTATTTATTTTTAGAGAGGGGAAAGGAGGGAGAAAGGGAGGGAGAGAAACATCAGTGTGTGGTTGCCTCTCACATGCCCCCTGCTGGGGGACTTGACCCACAACCCAGGCAGGTGCCCTGACTGGGAATCGAACCCGCGACCCTTTGGTTCACAGGCTGGTGCTCAATCCACTGAGACACATTGGCCAGGACAGGATAAGGTTTTTTTTTTAAAAAAAAAAAATAATTTTTAATCCTGTGATAAATGTGAATGATTTTAAGGCAAACAAGGAGTATATAAAGCCATGTCCATATAAGATGATCTAAATGATGTTCTTAAAATACACACAATTATAGAGACTTACACAATTACTAGAAGAAAACGTAGCTGATAACCGTGAAAAAGTACCAGTGGTTGCCTGTTTGTTTGCACTCCCCGCCCCAGGTTCTTCCTGTTGTGAAACAATGTCACGTTCACGGTGAGAACACAGTTCCACCCCAAACCAGCACACAAATGAGACGGCAACAGTATCTAGTGCAGCGCCGCCTCTGCCACGGAGAAACCGAATAGGCGTCGAACTTTGTGTAAGCAATTTGGAAAATGACAAATAGCCAGAAAGCACTCCCACCGCTGTTCCCGAAGGGACCGCCCCCGTTTCGTCGTCCAGGCCTAACCGTTCCCAGCGGCGCTGCGGGTCCCAAAAGTGTCACGGTTAGGACGGTCGTTGCGTGGGCACCCTCGCTGCCCCGATGGCAGAAACACCCCTCCCGATAACTGACAACCGCTGCACCACTGTTACCACGCACCCAGCACCGCACTCGAAGCTGTACGCGGGGCGGCCCTGCAGAGGAGAGCCACCTGTCCCGGCCCGGGCATTAGCGAGTCTCAGAGTCGGGGCCTGAACTGTACCCATCGTGCCGGCAGCCGAGGGCCTACCTGGACCTGCCTGGGAGCAGGGCTGGCTGGCAGGGGCCTGGCGGGGACTCCGGGCGTGCGGGGAGCCTGGTGGAGGGTCGGGAGCACCCGCTGAGGCGAACTGGGCCGCGGGAGGTCCAGGGCTTTGAGGGGCCTGCTGATGTTGACGCTCTGACGGGGCGGCAGTCTCTCGGGATTGTCCTGCAGGGTCAGAGCAGAGAGCCATGATACGAGGGTCTCAGAAGCATGTTATTCCTTAAGGACAAGGCCTGGCTGGTGCATCTGCCGTAGCCGAAGGGGAGGTGGGGTGGAGCGAGGGGTGCAAATCTAGGACGTGCACCGGAGGGAATCTGCCATCATTTACTGAAACTTCAAATTCTGACAGAGGCAGCTCCCCCCACCCCAGTCTGGAATAGAGGGCTTGAGTTCCATTTGGATTTAAAAAAATTGGTTTCGTTCATGGAGAAACAGGTTCAAGACACCTGAGCAAGTGCCCAGCTAGGAGGCACAGACCAGACTGAAGGGAACGGCAAAGAAGTTGTGAAAATACAGCGTCGCCCAGGGCACACGGCCTGGATGGGAACCCAGCACGACTCCTGGGGAAGGAGCGCGGGGGCCCCGGAGGCCAGGGCTGGGGTCAGGGTTCCCAGATGGACGGCCTCTGCCGGGTGCTCCGGCCTTAGTGACAGATGAGGACAGAGGCGGCGTGAGCCTGTGCCCCCTGCCCCTTGCCCTCCCTTCCTCCCTCTTTTCTCCCTCTCTTTCTAAAAACAGCTGTCCTGAGGTGCACTTACCGTGATTAATTGCATAGATTTAAAACGTGCTGTTTGGTCAATTTCGACACATGTCCACACCCATGAAACCATCAGAAGAAGCAAGATAATGAAATGATCCATCATCCCAAAGAGACTCCTCGCCCCCCCCACCCCCCGCCGCCCACCCCCCCAGCTCCCGCCCCTGTAACTGCGGGCCTGCTTTCTGTCACTATTAATGAGCCTGCATTTTCCGGAATTTCACTAAACGGCATCGGAGAATCTACTCCTTCCTGTCTGGCTTCTTTTACTCGGCGTCATCATTCCCGCGGGCCATCACGATGTGGTGTGTGTCTCTGTCTGGTCCCTTCCGATTGTGGGGCAGCCGCCCGCCACGTAAAGGTGCCAACGCGGGTTTGCCCTTTCACCAGTCGATGCCTGTTTGGACCACCGCCCCCTCCCCGTTTCTGGCTCCCAGAGATAAAGCTGTTCTTGCTCTAGTCCTGTGTCCGGGGATGAAGGGTGGCAAAGGCCTGTCAGGAGTGGCGGCCTCCTCTTGGAGCCCCGCCCCCTCCACTTTCAGACCAAGGCAGATAGAATCGTTTGAATGAGTCCAATGGTCAAGGATTCCTGCGGATACATCAAAACCCACGGTGGAGAAACTATGTATCAGAGTGAAGCCCAGTAACAACTCACCAGGGTAGTGGGAAGTTTTAAGACAGTAGGGAGCCGGGAGGTACTCGGGGTTAAGGTCTGGCTCCTTGAAACCACACAGGGGACAGAGCTTCCCCAGCCCAGGGCTGTGTGACTCTGGGGGTTCACTGGGGGTGACAGTGGGCCACGGGAGCTCACCCACCCAGTGGGTGGCATCTGAGACCACAGGAGGGGTCCGGAGACAGGAACCTGCTCGGTGGCAGGCCCGGTGGCCTCCTGGGAGTCTGGCTGGCCTGTATGACTGGCGGACCATGGCTCACAAAGACTTCCCGCCATGTCGCACAGGGGACGCTGCCACCGGGCACTGCGATCGCCACCCACCCCCCCAACCCCGCCCCTGGCCACTGCCTCAGGAGCCGAGGTGCTGCTCTGCGTCTCACTCCAGGGTCCATCCCACCGAAGCCAAGCCCGCATCTTCACGCACACACGGACTCACCTTGGCCGGGCTGGACTGCGCTGGCTTCCTCGTCAAGCCTTTGCTGAGGTGGGGGAGGTGAGCCTGACCAGGCTGGGGGCCGCCGGAGGGCCGGGCCGGGCGCACGCACCTGCAACGCAACCCCGCACGCGCTTACCGAGGGCGTTTACCCGCCAGCTGACTTAATTTTTTCTATTTTCTTCACTATCACACTAAAAAAAACCCCAATTTACTGTTTTAACTCCATGTGGGTAAACACGCAAAGGCAAAATCATCTAACACTCTTGCAAGATTAAAAAAATAAATACTAGCCCCGGCTGGTGTGGCTCAGTGGATTGAGTACAGGCCTGTGAGCCAAAGGGTCTCCAGTTCGATTCCCAGTCAGAGCACATGTCTGGGTTGCAGGCCAGGTCCCCAGTAGGGGGCGTGTGAGAGGCAACCACACACTGACGTTTCCCTCTCTCCTTCCCTTCTCCTCTCTCCAAAAATAAATAAATAAAATCTTGAAAGTAAGCAAATAAATACTCATTGTTTTCTCCCTGAAGCCACTATTCTGTCAAATTAGCTCTAGCAGAATCTGGGCTCCGTGACACCTGGCAGACCTTTGGTACAAAGCTGGTGCTTCAACAACACTGTCCGAATGTGTTGGACTCGGAAACCTGGTGAAAATACTTTAATACCCTGCGTCTTATAAAAGTTACTAACGCCGGGGCGGCAAGAACCCACGGGCGAGCTTCATCGGCACCCTGCTTACTTATGGTACAAGCAGGCCGCGAACAGAGTGAAGGGTGACAGAAACGTAAACACGGAACCCCGCACCGGTTCTGCTCGCCCCCAAGTCTGACCGCCTCTTTGCTAAGGGGACCGCCTCGCCTTGCGGAGACGACCCGCGCCCGGGGCACCTGAGCTTTTCGACGGTGGTTTTCTTGTCTGTGAGCAGCCGTCGTATCAGCGGCTTCCTCGTGAGATAGACCGCGGATCCGGCCGTGAGGAGGCACAGGACGGTCACCAGGATGGCCACGGTTAGGCCTTGGCTGTCTGAAACAGAGGGCACCACGCTCAGGGACGGAGGCAGGGATAACGGAACCGGGGAGTTTCCGACGGTGACCTTCACGGCCACACGTACCCGAAGGAACGTGAAGCCCCGCGCGGTGTTCAGAGGCCCTGCCTGTATCGTCATCATTCCCTGCCGGCCGCTCTGGGAGGTGGGACCACCGCCCCGGCCTCACAGGCCCCTGAAGCATGGGAGCAGCAGGGAAATCGTGGCCCCAGGGAGCCCCGGTTGAAGTCCCCTCGGCAGAGCAGTGCAGTGGTCCCTGAAGCAAACCCTTCCCAGCACCCATCACATCCTCGCTACCCCAGCTCCTTCTTCCTCTCACTCTTTAGCGTTGGAGGCTGCCTTATTTTTTTTTTTTTATTTTTGCATTTCTTTAGACTGAGACTCCCTACTTCTGGACATTGTCAAATTAGAAGGGGGGGGGGGAAGAAAACTCGCAGCTCAGTGAGATGCCCACAGGGTCTGTTTTATGTCAGGGACGTGAAGCCCAGCTTCTGGGGGCAAACCCTTTTTCCGGGAGGATGCAGTTTATCTTCTCCATGGAAACATCGCCTTCCTGTGACTTGACCCATTTCATTTTGTACGGGACACGACGGCCCCTCCATGCGTGGAAAGGAAGGGAAGGTGCCGGCACCAGCAGCTGGTGCAGGGGGGCCCGGGGCAGACACTCAGGGTCGGGCTTACAGGGGCTTTGTCCGCGTTTCAACAGGACCGAACCTCCGGAGCTCATGGATCTCGTACATCGGTCCCTGTTCTCCTGCCAACAACGGTCAGGGTGGGTGGCACATACATAGTAGGTGCGCGGCCACCCTTTTCAGGCTGCCCCCCGCCACCTCCGACCGGAGTGTCCGGCTGGCTGCCGACCAGAGCGACATGGCCCCCACTGCGGGGGGTGGGGGGAAGCCTTCACACCCTCCCTGCCTCTGGCCCTCGGCTCCGACCGGCAGGTCCTATCAGGGACGTGTCCTGGCCTGTGCACTCCACCAGCACAGGACAGTCTCGGTCCATTTGTCAGTGATACTGGGAAGGCCTTGCTTCTGGTTCCACCGCAACGTCGTCCCCCTTGCAGACGGTGCACCGGCGATCATGGGGCTCGGGCTGGAGCCCTGTTGCCTCTTAATGAAGCTCATGGAAGAGGGAGCAGCAAGAGCTTTGCATCATCAGGGCTTCCGGTTCTTTAAAGGCCGTCCCTCAGCTGTGGACTGATCTGTTTACCCAGCCTGACGACCGTGGGGTCCCCAACCGGGACTTGGAGCACAGCCCCCTCCTGCTGTCCCGCCTCCGGTGGCCTGTCCCCATGAATGCCGGCCAGTGCGGTGCACCAGCTGCTGAAGGCACAAACCCAGGGCAGCACGGTGGCTGCACCCCCCTGTCCCCTCACCCACACAAGCCCCGCGTCCTGCAGATCCTGCCCTGCACATCCCCGTCCACTGCCCCTCCCGTCATAGTGACCCAGAGGAGCGGCTGGGAGGAGGCAGATGCTTGAGACGTGAATGGCAGGATGGCGTTGGCCGGATGATGGCCGCGGCGGCCCTGCGGGCAGTGAGGCGCAGGGCATGGCTCTGCCCGGCTCAGCTGTGGGCAGGCTTCTCCCGAGAAACATCCCGCATGGCTGCGTTTGGGGGGCGGAGTTTAAACACACTGTCTTTTCTAAAAGGATGGCAATGGTGGGTGGAGGTCCACAATCTCGTTTTCACCTTTTAACTCTTCTCGCTCGGAGTGAGGACGAGCTGGTGACAGTGGGAACGCCCAGGCGTGGTCCAGCACGTGCTGCCCCTCCCGCCCCTCCTTCAAGCCCTCTGAATGCCTTGGCCTACCGGAGCGCGCTCGGAGGCGGGCAGGGTCCCGCAGCATTCAAAGGGAAACCTTGCTATTTGGCTAGAACAAACGCTTCGTGTCACATCAGAAAATGAAGGTGCAGCAAGAGCCCCGTCATCAGGCTGAGACGTCCGTGAGGGACAGGGACGCTGGGCCTCGTTCCTACCCCCGGAGTGGATGCTACCAGGGGCTGAGACTCTCTGGTCCTTCCTCTCCCTGCTGTGGGGCCTGGCCCGAGAGGCGGCCGCCTGGAGCTCTCTCAGGAGCGATGCTGAGACATGTCCATAGTTCAGCAGGATGACCAGGAACTCACTGTCCTTCCTCAGGACACCGTTTCTACAGATGTGCCTGCTGTGTGTGTGTATGGAGGGGGTCCCTCCCTCCTGAAAGCTGCGTTCACCGCCTGGCCCGCTGAGCAGTGTTGTGTCTGTTGTCATGGAAATGATGGCAAAGCCACAAATTCCACCTGGCTTGGGGATGGTGATGTCCTGTGCAGCAGCGCTGGCCACCATGAGGATGTTGCAGGGCTCAGGTGAGCGCCAGGTGGTGACACCCGGGGGCTGGCGAATTCCCACCTGCTCCCGGGTCTCCAGCTGTGCCGAGTCGGCTCTCGGCACCTTTTGTCTTGTGTTTTTCTCTGTAAAAGGGACATCGCTCAGACTTGCCCCTTAAGCGCCTGGCAGGAGCTCAGAGGAGAGAGCACTGCACGGGAGGACATTTCTCAATGTCACCGGAGATGAAGAGGACAGAGGGTTCAGGCGCAGGCGTGATCAGGAGCATCTTCGGGGGTAGACTGGCTGTGTCCCAATCTCAGCCGTGGGACTCTGGGCAGGTTACTTAACGTCCCCGAGCCTCTGGTCCTTTGTAAGTATGGAAAGGATAGTGCTGACCTCAGAGTCCTGTAAGGACTGGGTGAGATAATGCACGGGAAATGCCAAGTGTGCTACCGGCACATAGGGACTGCTCGGTAAGCAGAAGCTGCTGCCGCTGCCGCCGGGCGCACGCCCTTTCTGAAGAGGAGGGTGTCTTTCCAGTAAGAGTTTTAAAAGGCAGTAAGCTTCCCACCTCTTGGCCCTGGTGCACAGAGGCTGGCCTTTACCAAGTCCTTTGGTTGGACGGTGACGTGCATGCCCATTTGGCACTCTGCTGTAGAAGTGACCTCAGTTAAGAGAAGTGTCACAGGCTAAAATCTGGCAAACTCAGCCCCCTGCCCCCAGCCAAAGCAGTGCGAGGGGTCTCCAAAAAGATCAGAAGAGGACAATGGAGAATTTGGGAACAGAGAGAGACCTCAGGCTGTGTGGGGCCCACGTGGGGTCCCCACTGGGTCTCCTGCTCATGGGGGTCTACACCTACAGCCACAACCCACTCCGTCTTCCTTGCAAGGCTCCCCCCATCCTGGCTTCCCACTGCCCCCCACTGCCCGGAACTCAGCACCCCTCCCCCGGATGCACTGTCCCCACCAACCTGCTTGCCGGACGGGGCCGCTGTCTGTGCTTCCTCCGAAGCCAAACTTGTCACAGAAGGGGGGCGCCCAGTGGGCCTCGCAGTGGCAGTTCTTCCTGTTGTTACACACCTTTCGGGGCAGCCGGGGAGAAGCACATGAGAGGGAAGTAAGAGTTAGGGCACCCTGTCCCCCGGGGCAGAGGTGCCATGGCCCCCCAAGGCCCTGAGGCCAGAGACCCCCTCAGCACCCACAGAGCCGGACTCAGCACATGTCACCGTGAGAACAAGCCCCAAACACCAACGACACCGGCGACCAGGGCCTGGGGCTGCCCGTGTCACCTGCACCTGCCACTTCGCCTGCCTGTTCACAGCTGTTCAGGGACTTGTGATGGCAGATAGGGCACCTCCACTCCACCCACTGCTCCTCAACCCCCGAGTCCCTCTTCTTAAATCCAGGACCACCCTCCGCAACCCCCAGTCTGGCCGAGATGAGGGGCCTTCTCAGCGGTGAAGAGGGACCCTGCGCCGGGACATGGCAGCCGATCCCTCAGGTGTCGCAGGCCTGACAACCTCTGGGCACCTTCGGACAGGAGGCGGGATGGGCGGGGTCTCAGAGCAGGCCCACGGCGGGGCCACGGGGACTCTCCCACTGAGCCTGCTCCCTGCCGCCTGCTGAAAGTGCCCGCTTCCTCCCTGCAGAGCCTCCGGGTGGCTGTTCCCTGCAGGGCTCCCGTCCCAAGCAGTGGGCACAGCCAGCAAAGACCATTGTCCCCCTGGAACAAGAAGATGGCTCTCCTTTGACAGGGGAGACGCCCCCAGAAAGCAGGAGGAGGCCCTGAACAAGGAGCTTAACATGGAGGCCAGAGGCCTCCCTGGATGGGCCAGCTCCAGCTCCCCTGGTCACCACGGCGACAGCTGGTGGCTGCTCCCCAGCCGGGGTCCCTGTTCTACCTGCTGTTGTGACCTGTGATTACCGAACTGCTACGTGAGCCATTCGAATAGGAGCCCGAAGACAAGATGGCATCGTTCCTCCCAAAACGAGGTTGTGTGCTTCGGAAACACTGGGAACCCCCAGTCACTAAAAAGAACTGCGAGGAATTTGGAGTGGGCGGGGCACCTGCAAAGTGACTGGGAAAGCTGCAGGGGGCAGGCCAGCTTCGGCAGGCAGGCTGCCCCTGTGGCTAAGTCCCCCTTCCCCTTGGGGAAGCAGACCCCAGGTCTCGCCTGGTGCGCTCGGCTGGTTCGTGCACACAAGCCAGAGTGGAGCACCCGCCCCACGGGCCTCACTCAGCACCAAGTCCTCCTGCTCAGGGCCAAAGCACACTGCTATTATTTTAAGGCAAAATACAGTGTTTGGGGTGCATGTCTCACTTGTGGTATCTGCCTGCTTTCACTGACTTTTTTTTTAATCCATCACCCACCTGCCCCAGGTGCTTCGGATAAGAGCACAGGTCAGGACAGCCTGAGGGAAGAGGGAGCGCCTGCTGCTCTGGGCTGCTCTGAGGGGGAGCTGAACGGCACTAATGACCAGTGGCACGGCCTGCGCTGAGTTGGAGCGTCCGGCCCGTTTCCTCGGAGATGCTGCTGGCGCCCCCCCCCCCCCCCGGGGCCCCAGGCCGGGGCTGCCCACTCTGTTCCGTGTGGCAACATGCCCTTCGCAGCTGGCGGCAGAGGGACTGCAGCCTCCGCACCCCACCTGCAGGGGCTGCTGGGGGGCCTGGCTCACCAGGGAAGGGCTGTGGTCATGTGACATGCCGCCAAGCCCTGGCAGCGGCCCCATCCACCCAGAGGACGAGGGCCTTTCCCCTCCGGTGTGTGGATGGGACCCCAGGCGTGTTGGAAAGTGAGGGGTCCCCGGCCCTGCAGCTGCATGAGGTCATCTCCTCCAGCCGTCAGAAAGGAACCCGGGTCCCAGCGAGGACATAAAGAGATCCGTTCCCCACTGACAGGTCCCCTCACATGGGAGGTGGCACTGTCATCCTTCATGGTGGCAGTAATTTTCTGAAAGCCCCATAATTCTATGTTAAATCACGGGCGAGTGTCTGCAAGTTCTAAAAATAGAATTCGGAGAATGATTTCTGTAGAAAAGGTTTCAGGGAAACAAATGAACCACTGGCATGGCAAATCAAGACGAACATGGTTTCATTGGAAATAATTAAGCCCATCAGGAAAATAAATTATGTTTTAAACAATTAGAGTCTTCTTCTCTCCAAAAGAGTCTCTGAACTAAAATAACAGCCTTCGTTCATCGAAAGACATTGCCCGGGATTTCAAGAACGTGTGGTCAGATCCTGTCTCCTTTGTTTTAATTCCTTTTGGAGTTTCATTCCTTTTGGAAGCATTTCAGATTCAGATTCATATTCTGAATCTTGGTTGTAAAGGGAACAGCTCTGTTTGAAATATTATTGCAAAACTCTGCATGAAGGATGGTTGCTTTTAAAATTGCTTTGAAAACGACAAAGTCTTTTTTCAAAAAAAAAATCACAGGATGTTAATTTGAAAGTTAATTACCGCTCAATCTGATTTTTTGTTAAATAAAGATCACATTTGTTATGCCATGTAAAGGTCGAAGGAAATTAATGTCTTTAGAAGAACAAGCGCAGGAGACCATGCTGTATTTTTAAAAAGTCATGGATCGGGGAGCACTTGACCCATGAAGGAGGCGGTGCCTAAGGGGTCACGGACTGGCCGGAGGGAGGCGCCCCGTCTACTTACCCCTCTGCTGTGGCACTGCTTCGCACACTCGTGAACGCCGAAGACACTGATGTTTTGGCACCGACGGTTGAGGCAAATCTGCAGGGGAGGAAAGCATAGCAAAGGCTTCAGGACCTCGGTGGGCACACTCGCGTGCGTGCGTGCACGTCTGTGGGTGTGAGACGAGAAAGCGCAGGGAGGTTTGGGGAGGAGGACCTTCCTGCTAACATGGGTGGCGCGCAGTGGGGCGTGTCTCCTGTGACGCAGACGCGGGTCCCGCCTGACGCCTGCCTCCACACTCCGCCCACTTTGGGGCTCGGATTGCTGGGAGCACCATCGAGTTCTTTCTGGCATTTTATATGGTTTCAGTCGATCCAGAAATTATCACTGATTTTCCCACGATTTTTGCTCAGAGCTGGCAATGACATCTGCGTTTTGCAGCATTTTCCCTCCATTATAAGATACAAGAGAGGGCGAAATGGATCATCCTTACCCCGGGGCCTGTGTGGGCGCAGAGACCCAGAGAGCAGGGCCCAGGAATCTTGTACGGGAGATGGGGCAGGGTGGGAGCCTCTCCAGAATCCTGCCCGACCAGTGCTATCACCGATGACGTGAACTGCCAACCGCAACGCTCCGCAGAGCAGGACAGCGAGTCCGCTTGTACTTATCAAGCCTCCGCACAGGCAGTCCTTTGCTGAATGACACCGGGGGGGCTGAGAGCGCTTGCTTTCATTTCAAAGGTGCACAACCTACTCCAGACTCAAGGGATCAGGCCCTTGACCTCCCATGAGACGCCACAAATTAGTGGGGTCGACGGAGGAAAGTCTAATTTTTCCACTGCAGAAGCATTTTTAATCACGTGGAACCTTCCTAGGGGAAGTCCACCATCCGATCCAAACAGCCTGGGCCAGGCACAATTCATGCAGCCCTAGCGGCAGGCGGCAACCTTGGCCAAGGGGACTGTCACACTCTAGCTGATAAGAGAAATGGTCTGAGACGGCAGTGACATGCTGGGGCCCACTCTCCTCCAAACCCGCAGACAAGGTGACGGAGGCTTTCAAAGAGCTCCATGTGCTGCAGAAGCCAAGGCCAAGGCGCACGGAGCATGGCGTGCGGAGAGGAAACCTCGCTACTAAATGGCTCCTCGGAACCTCGGTGCCCAGATGCATGTTTCACGCGTCACTCGAGCTCCTCGAGGACCATTTGTGGTTCAGGGCGTGGGAGGGACGGGGGTGAGCAGAGGGCGTTTCTGCCAGGAACTCTGCTGAAGGAGCTGCGTGGGTGTCTGTCCCTCTGTGGCCGCCCCGGTGGTGAGCGATTTCATAACCATTTTGAAAACAGGGTCCTCAAAAAACATGTGGGAGCTGATTGATTCACCTTCGCTCCTGCTACCATTTAGTCTGATGAGAAAGTACGGTGAGAAAAATAAGTGCAGCAGAAGGTGAAATTTTTAATCTCTTTTTTTACATTTGGATTTTATTTCTAAACCCTAAAATAGCTGTCTACCTTTCTCCCTGGTCTCCAAAGAACTCTCTTTCGGCCTCAAGGGAGTCCTATCTCTTCCTCCTCCTTCTCCTCCCCTCCCCTGCTGTCTCCTCTCCCCCCCTTGCCCCTCCCCTCCTCTCCTATCTTCTCCTGGGGGGGGGTTGGGACATCTCTGAAAATACATCTGACTTCCCAGTGTGCCCCCCAGGTGAGAACAAGACCCCAAGGTCTCTGTGCCAGAAACGAAGGCCACGTTTCCAAAAACAATACAAGCTGCCGAGCTTCCTTCCGAAGTAATTTCCTGGCTGCAAACCCTCATGACACCAGAGTATAGAAATGACTTATTAACACTAAAGGACCGAGGAAACAAGCTTGATTTCCCCAAATCTGCATCTCAACAGTCGGCCCAGGATCTAACATTTATCGTTATTTTCTTCTAGGTGCAAAGAACTGGATTCAGGAGAGGGAAGGGACTTATATAGGAAAACAAACCAATCTGGTAACTCAGTTCTTGGATTTCTCAGCGGGCCTCGCTCCAGACTCACATTTACGATGCAAGTGAGCATCACACTTGGGGCCTTACTTTCCCATCTGCGCACTTTGTGCCGGCAAGCACGAGCCCCGGGTCCGGCACGTCATCGCCCAGGTACACGTGGGTCCCACGGCACAGAATCCGGCCTCCCTCCTGCAGCGGGATATTCGTTTCTATGGAAACCGCGTTGGTACCAATGACCGGCCGGCTGGCACCTCCTTGACACTGGATTTTCCCACATTTGGCGTCTCTGGAAGGGCAAGAACAGACAGTCCCCCAATAAGAGGGGGAGCTGGGACTAGCCGTCCACTGCGTGGACGCTCAGAGTGGTGGTGGCAAGGACCCAGGTCCCCTTACCTCATCTCACACTTGGCGAAGGAACTCTGGGAGTCTTTGCCACAGTTGCCGTACGGGTCGCCTGCAGAGTTGACTTTCTCAAAGCAGATCCCAGGGGCAGGTTTAGCGCCTGAAACAACAGCAAAGCCGCACGGTCACCGCCTGCCAGCGGCTTTGGTGTTTTTCTGTGAATGGCACTGGGTTGTGGGTTCTGGGGAGAAGTGTCCCGTGCCCAGAGGACTGGCCCCCGGTGACCCGGCTGGCTGCCAACGGGAGCTGGCCGGCGGCGGCCCAGCCTCCTCTCGTGGCTCAGCTCCTGGCCAAGCACGCGTTCCACAGCTCAGGGGACAAGGCGCGGCTGGGGGGGCTGGACCCAACGTGGACAGAATTCTGGGGGGCGGCTGGTTCTCCTTCACCACATGCACATGATTTGGGTGAGGGAATGCAAGCTCTAGCAGGTCCCAAAGAGCAATGATGACTGGAATGGGCAAACAGAGAGAGAGAGAGAGAGAGCACAAATGAGCGCGGCCGCCTCACACCATGCTTTCAGTGCCCCGAAGCTCCCTGTGTCTGCAGGGCAGAGATTCCTGGGAGGTCCCGGAGACGCAGACCCGGACACTCATTTTGCCCCATGTGGCAGTGCCCATAGACAGGGGCACGAGAGGCAGGGAGCTCAGGGAATGGCCACTTTGAGCCCATCTGCAGGCCAGTGACGGAGAGAGCGGACAATTGGGTTTGCCACGCACGCCGAGGCTTCGGAGGGCTCTCAAGTCCCATGCGTAGGGCTATCAGCTGGCCACCACGTGAGAAATTCAGGAAAACATTCCACATTCATCAGCAAAAACCGTGCCGTGCGGTGTGACCGGGCCCTGTGCTCTCTCCCACATGGGTGTCACGTCACTTCCGACTGCCAGGATGCCACTCCCAGCTCTGGGGAGGCTCCTCTCGCCTTCCAAGGGGCCTGCTGACTCTTTAAGACAGAGACCTCCTGGAGGGCAAGGCCCCCTCCTCCCGGGAAACAGAAGGTGCTCTTATTACTGAAAACGTCCCTCTTTCCCCGGCCTGTACCCGATCCTCTTCACCAGCCACCAGGAGACACCATCAGCGTCTCATGAAACCAAAGAAGCAAACAGACAAACCAAACCGAACCGAACCCTTGCAACAGCTGGGGTGACGCCTGCCGGCCACTGACGCCTGCCACCCCATCTCTAACGCATTTCAGAGAGGCCCCCCCCCCCCAATCTCCTCTCTGAGGCGTTAACTCACACCGGACACATTTCGTGGACAGAGGCCGGGCCTCGACTCCTCGGCCGCCCATCCCTTTCCCTGTCCCCTCTTTGCACGACGGGTGGCTTCGGCACTGACCCGCTTGGCATCCGCCTCTGGTGGGTCGGTTCCCTCCAACTGGAGGAGGGAGGGACGGGGAGGGTGAGCTTCCGTGTGGAGCCTGCACTTTGTACTTAAATTAATCCTGTTTGATGGCGTTTTGATCAAAGTGCCCGGACTCGATCGATCAAAGCCGTTTGAAAAACTGGCATCTAGAACACCAGTAACTCAACGGTTGTTCGTGTGTTTGCAAGAGCCCTGCGCGTTCACTGCTTGTCTGTCTGGCGGTGTCTCCCCTTCTCCCCTTCCTCCCCCCCCCCCCCCCCCCCCCCCCCCCCCCCCCCCCCCCCCCCCCCCCCCCCCCCCCCCCCCCCCCCCCCCCCCCCCCCCCCCCCCCCGTCCTCGTGTACATTGCAGACTTCCATCCCGCACACAGGCTTTTCCGGCACTTACTCTCCGCAGGCTGGGAATACAGGGGCGACCAATCTGGACAAACATCCTGCTTGCTTTAGAGTTGGAAGAAGAAACAAACACACAGAGGTGGATACATTTCTCTGCGGCGGAGCCGTGGGAGCACCGTGAAGGGAGGGACTCCAGAGTCCGCGGTCCCGGCCGCTGTTTTAGACAGGCTGTCGGGAACCCCCTCGGGTCGGACAGCTTTCCTCAGCGCTGAGCTGCTGCTGCTTCCACTGGGGTGGGGGGGTGCGGAGGGCGTGGGGTGAGTGGCAGGAGGTGGAGAGGATGGAGCAGAGCTGCGTTCACGAGGCTCGCTCTCACCCAGGGGCCTGGCGTTTGCTACCCTGGAGTTTCCAAGCTGGGATGGGAAATCTTACGTGGCTGTTTACAGGCCGAGGAGTGTGAAACGCACAGGACACCCTTCAGAAACGTGTGCATGTGAGCAGTCGTGACTCGATCCTGATTGCTACACGTCCCGCAGCGCCAGCTCTGACTCCAGGACCGTGCCAGGCAGGCTTCTGGGCCGCCTCCTGGGGTGAGCCAGCTCCCAGCAAGAGGCTGGGCACTGCTCAGCACGGCCTCTCCCGGCCCCCCTCCCAGGAGACAGAGGCTGTGCAGTTGGGAGGGTGTCTGCTGGTCGTCTGGAGCATCAGGAGCTTGTGACCATGAACTGTAGCCTGGGAGACAGGGGGTGGTTCCAGTGTTTATTTCATTGGACACTTCTCCCATGTGCCCCTTTCTAGGAACAAAACCCTTTCTCTTATGGGAAGTCCATTTGATGTGGCTTGGGTGGGGCTCCCTGTCCCACCCCAATGCCAAAAGGATGAGCGTAAGATTCCAGTCTGGGCCCTCAGAGGGCTCCACGCCACAGTGTCATGGGGCGGGGTCAGTGCCGGCAACCGGCTGCAGGCTGGCCATCGGGGTCTTCACTGCCGGAGCCAGCTGGGGGAGGTCCTGGGCTGCCGTGCCCCTCGACACTCTGCCCTTCAGGGCCCTTCTCCCTCACCGCCTTCCCCGGAGGCCAGGGTCAGCCCCCCTTCTCTCGTCCCTCCTGTAGGGCTGTCCCCTTCTCATCTGGACGCTTGCTTTTGCCTCCCATGACGTCTGGAGGACAGGGATGGTCCTCTGGCCCGGGCAGAGCAGGTGCGCGCCAGGGATGAGCGAGGGAAAAGCCGTCGTCCTCCCCAGGGGAAGCCGCCTGTGGCTTCTGTGGAGCAAAGCACCGTGGTTGACGTCGTCTGTGACTCCGGGCGTTCACGTAGTCATCCACGTCAACTGAATCGTTACCGTGCGGATCAGGAGGAGAGAAGATACAAGGTCTCGGAATGGCAGACATTTCACTTGCTGCGAAGAGCAATGGTCATTCCCTGCAAGCTTATGCAAAGTAAGAAACCTTTTAAGCAGGAAATCCTCTTTCTGGGGGCTCAGTGCTGAGCTTGGCAGTGGAGGCCGCTCGGCTTGAAAGAGAACATCAGCACAGGAATCGGATGTGAAGACACAAACCCAGAGACAAACTCGTGAGTGCCCATGTGTTCAGAATGGGCTCATGCCAGTCAGGATAGCGGTCCGGTCCTCGCAGGGTCCTCCCTGTGGCTTTGGAGTGTTAGGGGCTGCCTGACAGTTACCTTAGAGACGGAACGGTCCATCTTTGATAAGGCGCAGGCCTCACCTTGCTGCTGCAGGGAGCGATGGATGACCAGGTGAGGCCCCCGGCACTGGGTGTGGCCAGTCACTGCTGCTTCCTAGACCAGGCCCTTCTGGGGCTCCAGGTGGCTCAGGTGGTGTCCCAGTGAGCTCCTAGGAAGAGGACGAGGTCCTGGTGGAGTGGGTCCTTCTGCATGGTGTCCAGGCGCAGGTAGAAACTACTTGAGGTTGAATCATGGGGACAGGCTTGTCCTAACCATGCAGAGCGTGAATGGGGATGCAGACAGACCTGCCCATGTCTGACCACACCCTGCACCCCATCTTCCGCCAGCACCTGGTGCCCTGCACACTTCCAGCACCCTGGGGGGGGTCGGGGTGTACCGGCACCCATCTCGCCAGGACAGCAAGTTCGAAATGAAAGTGTATTTTGACACATCAGTCCAGCGACCCCATTTGCTGACACCGCTTATTTGGGCAACTTGGCGGCAGAGACAGGCACATGCGCACTAAGGACCAAGAGGGTGCGTCTCAAGAGGAGGAGTCTGTGCTTTGGACAGTGCTAATTGGTATTTGGGAAATGGTACTTAGATGCTTTTTTGATTGCTCGAACACGCTCTGGAGTAGGAGGAGTACAGTGCCGAGAATCTGTGCTGTGCACCCCACTCCTTGCACCTGGCTGGGAACTCTGCTGCCTTCTCCAGCTGGGGGTGGGAAATGAAGCCATACAGCTTCGTTACCTCAGTCACCCCCAAAGCAGGAGGAGCAGCAAGCTCGACATCTGTTTTCTTTTAAAGACCAAACTCCCTGTAAAAGGAGTATGCACAACAAACTAACCTAAAAAAGAAGAAGTGTAAATGACTTCCATCCACTCCTAAGCTGTCACGAAGCACTGATTTGGGTTCTGCGTCGCTGCGCTTTAAAATGTTTGTCTTCACACTTTTTGCGAAGAGGTTTCATGTCTATTTCTTGAAAAAGAAATGACACTTTCAAAAAGTATATTTTATTGATTACACTATTACAGTTGGCCCACTTTTCTCCCTTTGCCCCCTGCCACTCGGCACCCCCATCCCCTCCAGCAATGCCCCCCTTAGTTCATGTCCATGGGTCATGCACCTGTCATATTTTGTCACTTGTAATGCACACTTTTTTGTCCAAATATCTGAGAGAAAAATAAGGATGCACATTATACATGGGTATAATGATTATATACCATGGGTGTAAAATAATCTCATGTATAATACGCACAAAAAAACATGGGTGCCCATTATACATGGGAGCGCATTATACACAGCAAAATACGGTGAGTTCTTTATCTACTCCATTTCCTATACTGTTCTTAACATTCCCCTGTCTATCCTGTACCTACCAATTTGTACTTCTTAATCCCTGCACCTTTTCCCCATTCTCCCCTTCCCCCTCCCAACTGATAACCCTCCAAACAATCTCCGTATCTATGATTCTGTTTCTGTTCTGCTTGTTTGCTTAGTTTGTCTTTGAGATTCAATTGTTGATAGCTGTGAATTTATTGCCATTTTAATGTGCATAGTTTTGATCTTTTTTAAAAATAAACCCCTTTAACATTTCATATAATAATGGCTTGGTGATGGTGAATTCCTTTAGCTTTACCTTATCTGGGGAGCACTTTATCTGCCCTTCCATTCTAAATGATAGCTTTGCTGGATAGAATAATCTAGGTTGTAGGTCCTTGCTTTTCATCACTTTGAATACTTTTTGCCAGTCCCTTCTAGCCTGCAAAGTTTCTTTTGAGAAATCAACCGACGGTCTTATGGGAACTCCTTTGTAGTTAACCATCTGCTTTCTCTTGCTGCTTTTAAGATTCTCTATCTTTAACCTTTAGCATTTTAATTATAACGTGTCTTGGTGTGACCCTCTTCGGGTCCAACTTGTTTGGGACTCTCTGTGCTCCTTGGACTTGTATGTCTATTT